>CM069906.1:50250647-50385282 GCA_036172215.1 Camellia granthamiana | reverse complement strand
TTCCCCCCACCCCCGTTCTCTCTCTCTCTCTCTCTCTCTCTCTCTCTCTCTCTCTCTCTCTATGTCTTAAATCAATCGTCGAAGCTCTCAGTTCTTAGGTCGCCATTAACGTTTCTCTCTCCTTCGGTTGCCTCGCCTTCGCCCCTGCCCTCCTCAACCTCTTCCAGGTCTCTTTCTCTCTCTTTATATACATGCATATATTTGTGTATATATCTCTGATAGCTTGTGTTCTAGATGATTCTAGAGAGAGAATTGACAAATAGCTCTAAAGATCTATGGCAGATCATTCTCTTTCTCTCTCTCTCTCTCACACGCGTTCAACAGACCTGTACAGCTCTGCTCTCTCGCTCGTCATCGTCGTCTGAAGATCTCCAGCGGTATGAATCTCTCTCTCAATCTCGCCCCCAATCCCTCTCTCTCTCTCTCTCTCTCTCTCTCTCTATCTCTAGCTACACATACATATCATACGAGGAAGCTCTGGTTCGACTAGTTCGTCTCATCCTCGTACAGGTATGTACTGGTTCAACTCATCTTATTCTTGCCCTATTTTCTTGCATTTTCCATATCTATTAGTGTATATCTCTCAATTTCTTCTTCAATACATTATAGTGAGTAGTACATTATTGTTTTTAACTTGAAATCAAGATTTCATTTATTATCGGCAATTTTGAATTTGTTGAGGCAAGAATTGGTAAATTTGAATTTGGAAGATAAAAAGTCCTAGTGTTGAATTTGCTTGATTTATATGTGATATTAAATTAGTTGGTTGATCATGCTGATTGGATTTTCTAGTTGATTGATCTGTTAGCATTGACATTGACATGAAGTCTGTATTGAATGAATCTGTCTCATGGATGAAGTTTCTGTGTAACATGAAGCTAAACATTGATTATTAGTGCAGGAAGACATAGAACATTTTGGAGATGTCAGTTCTCTGGATGATAATATGGATTCATTTCTGTCGCATGATGGAGGAGAGGGAAGAGATCTGTATGGCACCTTAAAACCAGGTCTTACTGAGCATAAAACAGAGTCTTCTAAGGGTAATCAATTGTTGTATTTTGTGTGTGCTATGTTTGACCTAACTGTTTGAATAGTACTAAGAAATGGTCAAATTCTCCATTTCAGGTTTTTCCTTTGGGGAAGTTGGTTGTATAAGGACAAGGAATAAAGTTACCTGCTGTCATTTTTCTTCAGATAGGAAGTTGCTAGCTAGTGCTGGACATGACAAGAAGGTAAAATACATACATTAAAAAATAAATATAATACCTGAAGACTACAGTTGCTAGGCTGGACACAATGGTTCACTTTAGTGATATATGACATGCATAAAGTTGGCATTTTGACAAAGGATATTCTCCTTTAAGATCTATGTCAATATCATTAGTTACGTGTATGTATTTGTGGTGCGTGTGTCTGCTAGTTCCAGCCACTGATTGAACTAATGTTTCAATAAGCATACCTTAGAGTAAAAGTAATGTTAGCATAGATAAGAAGCGCTGATCCAAAAGGCGTTATGGTTAATTATTCCTGTTACATGCATCAGGTTGTCCTCTGGAGTATGGATACACTGAAAACAGAAACCACACCGGAAGAACACCAATATTTGATTACAGATGTACGTTTTAGGCCAAATTCGTCTCAGCTAGCAACAGCGTCATTTGAGAAGTCTCTGCGATTGTGGGATGCGGCTAATTTAATTGTCTATACCCTCTCTTTTACGATAATCTTTGTAATTCTTGCATTTACAAGCCGCGCTTCTGCTGTTCACATTCTGGTAACCTAAAATTTGCAATGTATGAAGTTTGTATTTATTTATCATTACCACCACGAACACTTATTGGGCTTATTTTTGCAGCCAAGTTATTGTTTAAATGCATACACCGTGCACCCTAATCATGTTATATCCCTGGATTTCCATCCCAAGAAGAACGATCTTTTCTGTTTTTGTGATAGTAACAATGAAATTCGCTATTGGAATATCAATCCATTCACTTGCGCTCGTGTTTCTAAGGTTGGATTTTGTAACATTCTCTTTTGTTTCACATGTCTCCAAATTTCTACTGAAGTTGCACTGTATTATCCTTGAGTTTTGATTATCTGTTACTTGGTGTAGCAAGGAGGCAGTGCTCAGGTGAGACTTCAACCAATAAGTGGACATGTACTGGCAGCAGCATCAGATAAGGGGGTGTCCATCTTTGATGTCGAAACTGATAGACAAACTCACGCATTCCAGGTTTGTATTTGTCTTCTATTATTCCATTGATGATTATGTTCTGTATTGAGATTATGTAATCATTCACGTGGCATATTGAGATTATGTAATCATTCATGTGGCATCGGTACCTTCTGGAATCAGGGGCACTCTGGAGTGGTAAACTACCTGTGCTGGGATCTTAACGGAGACTATTTGGCATCTGCCAGTGAGGAATCCGTGAAAGTTTGGTCGTTAACCTCAAGGGAGTGCATTCATGAGATTAGCTCTTTAGTATTCAAACCCTACATTCTTTTGGCTTTCCCATTTCAAATTTGAGTCTCTCTTTATTGGAGCTCCCATGATCTCAAAGGTGCACTCTTTTCTCTTCCTTCTTCGCTTCTCTTTAATGGGTATTTGATAGTTTTCGTGCTGTTTTTTTGGATACTGCAAGTTTCTGTGCTGTTGTTGTTGTATAAAAAAATCCTAGATGCCCAATTGGAATTGAGATTGAAGAACCTACTGTAATTTATAGGTTTTTGATGATCGGTTGTGGAAATTTTGAATTTTGAATTTTGAATTTTTGATTTGGGTATCATATTGTCTCTGTTCTGGTTTTCTACTGGATTTACTCCTGTAGACTAGCATCTTATAGATTGTGGATCACCTTGCAAAAATTATACTTTTAAAGACAAAATGAAGGAATTTAAAAAATATATATTTAATTATGTTATTACATTTTTTTGACGAGTCTGTTTGGTTTCAAAAGATTTAGTAACTTTTTATTTTCAGTTGGCCCCAATAAACTCTCAAGTCATATATTATTTTATTTTCAGAATTTCAATAGTTGGGATTTCACTCTTTGAAGAATGACTGTCTCTTTGAATTTATATTGTGTTTAACTACATATCATTTTATAGTATGAAGGCACCTGGTTGAGTTTGATATATGTTTTTGCAGATTTTGTTGAGGGAATAGTTGATATGATCGAGCGGGTGATGTTGGGAGCCAAAGATAATGTTGCTCTTTTTTTTCTTTTCTTTTTTTTGAAGACTTGAATTTTTTAGTACGGTGTATTTAAGGATGGTTAATGGATAATGTCTATTATAAATTTAATTTATTTGTTAATTTTGTTATTTTTCATTAACAAAAAATTGTTTGGTTCTTGTAATTGATTTTTTTGTTGTAGCAAACCCGTATATGATTTTGTTTTTAAGAAATAATTATTTGCAACAGTAAAACAATGGTCGCTAAAAGTATTTTTTATTTTTTAATTTTTTTTTTGCGACGGCAAAATAGCTGTCGCAAAAAATAGTTTAGGTGGTCGCAAATAATTTGCGACTGTTGTTTTGCCATCGCAAAAAGTATTTGCCACCCCCACATTTGCGTCCCCCATCTGTGGTCGCATAGGCCGTTGCAAAAAGTCTTTTGCGACTGTATTTTTATTATTTGCGACGGCTTGTGGCGGTCGCAAAAAGTGTTTTTTTTAGTAGTGCATGGTGTATGCTTTTTGCAGATGATATCGTGTTAATGGATGAAACTAGATAATGAGTTAACACTAAGTTGAAGACTTAGAGAGAAGCACTTGAATCTAAAAGAGGATAAACAAAACTAGGATAGAGTACATAGAGTGTAATTTTAGTAACAGTAACAATGGAAGTAGATGAGAAGTGAAGATTAAAAATCAAGAATTACTTAAAAGTGAACATTTTCGTTATTTAGAATCGATTATCACAACGGTTGGGGAGATTGAAGCGGATGTGGTCCATAGAATTAAGGAGGGGTGGCTTAAATGTAAGAGTGCGTCTGAGGTACTGTATGATAAACGAGTACTCACTAGATTAACAAGGAAGTTCTATAAAACGACTATTAGACCAATTATATTGTATGGGTCGAAATATTAGGTAACTAATAAATAATATGTAGATAAGATGAGTGTTGCTGAGATAAGAATATTAAGGTGGACTTGTGGCAAGATTAGAAAAGATAGAGTTAGGAATAAGTATATTTGAAAATAGGTAAGAGTAGTACCGATAGAAGATAAGTTGAGACATAATAGATTGAAATGGTTTGGTCATATACAACGGAGACCAACAGAGGTAATAGTGAAGAGATGCGATACAGTAATAATAGATGAAAGGGTTAGGGAAAGTGGTAGACTTAGATTGACGTGGGCTAGTGTAGTAAACAGAGATATAAACCTCTTAATATTTGACTAACAAAATGACTTTAGATAGAGTCCAGTCGAGTAGAGAAAAATGATTTATATAGCCAATTCCATTTGATGAGATTTAAGACTTTACTTGATTTAGTAATTAAAAAATCAGTATTTAATTTGTTAACAAAGTCAAATTTAAAAAAAATAATTTTTGTAATTTATCATATTCTTTGATATAAAAAGTCAAATAGAGAGAGTAGTCTTGGAGTTGTTAATACATTTAGAATTTTGGTAACTTCTTCAAAATAGAATTGTCTTAGGTTAGGTGGTGTTTGAAAGGATGTTTATTGACCAAAATAGTTAATAAAAAAATTAAAATAATTAGATATAATATCACATTTTATATATTAGTTAATTATTATTTTTCTTATAATTATTTATTCAATTATAAAAAAATCTATAAATAATTTCAAATACAGTCTTCTTTTTTCATCGGTTAAAATAGTAAAAAAAAATCAATTAAAATAGCAAACACCTGCCATCAAAGCATGTAAATGTGATGGTCTTTAATCAACAACTAACCCACTTACTGTTTTGATTTTTAGTTATTTTTGACTTATTTTGAAAAAATATATAAAAAATTAAAGAGATTATATAATTTAAAATAAATTAAAAGTTAGCGTTTGGATGGAGTTTTTAAAAATTAATTCCACCACACATTTTAAAATATATTTTTGTTTTACGTTTGATAGAACTCCTTTCAAAACAAACTTTCAAGCCAAAACTCTCACTTTTTCGTATAGTTTTTAAATTTTTAAGTCTACTTGATCGTCTCCTCGAACATCCTCCGGGATGTCTACCCGGTTGACCACTACAGTACTCTATTTTTTATTTTTTTCTATTGATAACTCTTTCATAATTCGTAATTGTTTTCTTAATTTGTAACTCTGTGTTTTTTTTTTTTTTTTTTTTGGTGTGTGTGTGATTGCTGGTTTTTTTTTTTCCCTTGTTGATATCATCTGAATTTTTGGGTTTTTTTTTTAATTGCTATTTATTTATTTTTTTTTTGATTGCTGGTTTTTTCTTTCTGTAGCTAACATAAAGAAATTGGTAACTCTTTCATACATACATACATACATACATGTGTTTGTGCTATTATAAACTAATTTTCTATTGATTTTTCTTTCATAATTCGTAAATTTATTGGGTCTTGATTGCTGAGTTTTTTTTTTTTAGTGTTCGATTTTTGTCTATTGTGTTCTTCTTTGAGTGTTCAATTGTTGGTTGTTTTTAACTGAATTTAGATGATATAAATAATGAATTCAGTTGTTAGTTGAATTCAGATGATATAACTAATATAAGTTGTTAGTTGAATTCAGATGATATAGATGATATAAAAGTTGGGTTTTAATTATTTTTTATTAATAATTAACTTTTGAATTGAATTTTAAAAATAATTTGGTTATGAGTATTATTTTTTGTTAATAATTAATTTTTTGAATTAAATTTTATAAAGAGTTTTTATGATAGTGGATACATTTAATTATGAGTTATAACTTTTTGAATTAAGTTTTGAAAATTCTTTTCAAAACTCATAATTTCAAAATTTATAATCAAATAAATTTTTTTATTTTACATGTCACATCAAACATTCAAAACTCAATACAACACTCGACTCGAAATTCTTTTCAAAACTCATAATCTAACAAATTTTCTACACACAAATTATAATTCCAAAACTCACAAACTCAAAATACCACTCTATTCTCAAATCATATTTCCATGCCCCCTACCATAATTTTTAGTCATCTTCCCAAAACAGCTTTACGTGTTCTTCCCAAACTCCAACTCTATTCTCTGTAATATTTCTCTCTCTCCTGAATAGGTTCATGTGATTCCCTCTCTTTCCTTCTCTTCTGCTCCCTCAAACTCAGGAGATAGCTCAGAACCCTTCTCTTCATGCTCACTTCTTTCTGCAACAATTTCAACAATTGAGGTCAGTTTCATCTTTTGAGTAGTCTGTTCCAAGTGTCTTGTGTTGTTCTTCATCTCTGCAAATCGACTTTTTTTTTTGTGTGTGTGTATATCCTTTTCCTCTATTTTCCAGTAGTAGTTTCTTGATTGGCAAACAGAAAGAACCCATCAATTACCCCTGCAGATTTTCTTCACTTTCACTTTGTTTTAGTTTTTGTTTGGTTTAAAACACGAGACTTCTATCTGTTTTCAATTTTTTTTTCCTTATCCTTTTCTTGGCGTTTGGTATATTAGGTGAGAAAATAAAAGAAACTCTCTATCTCCATTTATCGTCATTTTTCACTATTTCTCACCTAATCAAACGTGTAACGCAGTTTTCTTTCTTATTATTTCTTACCAAATCTCTGAATCCAAACCGGGCTGTTAGCATCAATTTAAGAATATGAATGTACTTAATTTTCATGAGATGTAGTGTAGCTCCTAGTAAACTAGTATTTTCTTGAAATTCTTGTAAATTAAAGTGATTTTCTTCTTTAAATTTTCAATTTTCATAAATTTAAAATTCTCTTCTTGTAACCGTTGTTCCCCTTCTGCAACTAATTACCCAAACTGAGGAAAGATTTTTGGTGATTGTCAGTTCTTTTTTCCCTTCTTTTTCTTTAATTAAGAAGAAGAAGAAGAAGAAAAAAAAAGAATATTTGAACCTAATTGTCTTGTTTAAAAACAATGTTGGGCTCATTTAGACGAATTCAGTCAGTGGGTGCAACCATGGAACCTAGGGGTTGCTTCAATTGTATCAAGTCCTTGTGTTTTTGTGCCCTCCTTGTCTTTGAACTTTGTTCTGCTAGCACTCTATATGTTGGCAAGATTTACCCAGGCTTTGAAGGGTCTCAAATGAATTGGATCGATCGCGATGGGCTGTTTCTTCAATCCAAAAACTCAGTATTCGCTCTGAGATTCTACACTAGTTTGGATGTAAATTTGTTTGTCTTGGTTGTCATCCACATGAAAAGTTCTCAAATAGTTTGGACTGCCAATAGAGGGCTTTTGGTTAGAAACAATGATAAATTAGTGTTTGATAAAAATGGAAATGTTTACTTGAACAATGCAACAAGTGTAGTTTGGTCTACAGACACCACGGGGAAAGGTGTTGCGGCCATGGAAATGCAGGACACTGGGAATTTAGTATTGCTCGGGGACAATGGAAGTATTCTTTGGCAGAGTTTTAGCCATCCCACCGATACCCTTTTGTCTGGACAAGAATTTGTTGAAGGAATGAGGCTTAAAAGCTTTCCTTACCACAATAACTTGTATCATTATCTTGAATTCAAGGTGGGCGATCTGATATTGTATGCAGGATATCAAAATCCACAAATTTATTGGTCCATGTCGACTGATGATCGGAAGACCACCAACAAAGTCAATGGGAAGGTCTCCTCGGCTTCCCTAGTTGCCAACTCATGGAATTTCTATGATCAAAACCGATCTTTAGTTTGGCAATTTAACTTCTCAGCAATCAATGGCCTGAATGCAACCTGGGCTGTTGTTTTAGAGACAGATGGGTCCATGTCTTTCTACAATCTGCAGAGTGTAGGGTCGCCTGTAGCGGAGTCAATCAGAATTCCACAAAACTTATGTGGCACTCCCGAGCCTTGTTTCCCATATAATGTGTGTAGTTTTGACATCCGGTGCCAATGCCCGTCAGCTCTCAACTCTAGTCCTAATTGCACACCGCAGCTTAACATCCGCTGTAATAGCTCAAAAAGTGTGATAAATCTTTTATATGTTGGTGAAAAACTTAATTATTTTGCACTTGGGTTTGTTAAACCCTTTTTGAAAACACACCTGAACGGTTGCAAAGAAGCCTGCCTTACAAACTGCTCATGCGTTGTGCTATTCTTTGATAACACTACGAGGAATTGCTTTCTATTTGACCATATAGGAAGTTTTCAACGTGCTGACCTCGGTTCTACTGGTTTTATTTCATATGTCAAGGTCTCTAATGATGGAAACAATGGGAGGAAAGGGAAGAAGCGTCTTGTATTTTTAGTGATCATAGCTGTTCCTATAGTTTTAGCTATTGTAGGTCTAATTTACCTACGATTCCAATCTGGTCAGACAAAGAACAAATTACTAGAACCCTCTCAAGAGATCTCAGAAGAGGATGATTTCTTGGATAGTGTTTCTGGGATGCCTGTACGCTTCAGTTACAATGATCTTTGTAGTGCGACAAAAGACTTTTCTGTGAAGCTTGGCCAAGGAGGATTTGGCTCGGTCTACCAAGGAATGCTTCCAGATGGGAACAAAATTGCCGTGAAAAAGTTGGAGGGCATTGGGCAGGGAAAGAAAGAATTCCGAGCTGAAGTTGGCATCATAGGAAGTGTCCATCATGTCCATCTGGTCAATCTTAAAGGCTTTTGTGCTGAGGGGAGTCACCGGCTTCTTGTTTATGAGTACATGGGAAATGGGTCTCTGGATAGATGGATCTTCAAGAACAAACGAGGGGGTCACATGTTGGAATGGGAGACAAGATTCAACATTGCTTTGGGTACGGCAAAAGGACTGGCTTATCTCCACGAAGAATGCGATGTGAAGATTGTCCATTGTGATATAAAGCCTGAAAATGTTCTCCTCGATGATAATTTCATGGCTAAAGTTTCAGATTTTGGTTTGGCAAAGCTAATGGCACGGGAAGAGAGCCGTGTATTCACAGTGGTAAGGGGAACTAGAGGGTACCTCGCACCGGAGTGGATAACAAACTATGCTATATCAGAAAAGAGCGATGTGTATAGTTTTGGCATGGTTCTTCTAGAGGTCATTGGGGGAAGAAGGAATTATGACCCGGGAGAGAGTTCAGAGAAAGCCCATTTTCCGTCTTATGCTTTCAAGATGATGGAAGAAGGAAAATTGAATGAAATCCTTGATCCGAACCTTGATATTGATAACAATGATGAAAGGGTTATCACTGCTATGAAAGTTGCTTTGTGGTGTATACAGGATGATATGCATTTGAGACCCCCAATGGCTATTGTAGTCCAAATGCTTGAAGGTCTTTGCGATGTACCAGAGCCCCCAACCTCCGTAGTCAGTTCTCGCCTTTATTCAAGTTTCATAAAATCTAGTAGTGAAGAGGGCACTTCCTCGGGATTAACTAGCGTCGCGTTGCTGTCAGATGTTCAGTTATCAGGGCCAAGATGATTGAAGCGGTTGTTGAAGATGCACTTGAGGGGCATTACAGCTCCATGAATCACAACGGGTCCTGTATGTAGCTCTCTCTTTACACCTTGAGACATTAAATATGCAAAATTCTTTTGATGCCTCAACATACTTGTAATTTATTGTGCTCAAGTCTCAAGATCTGCATAGTTTCTGATAGAACAACAATTCTCAAGCTTTCTTTGATGCTTTATTAGATAATGATTAATTACATCTCGGGTTTTGGAAGTGCCAGACTGCCTTGCCTCGTATATTTGTCTGAATGATTAGTTTTAAAACATTAATACCGATTTAAGTATTTGAACACATTTTCTGAAACATTGTACACCAGGTTTCAAAAGGGGTGAATCTAGCAATCCAAAGCAATCTTTTTTTTCCTATATATTTTCTTAAAAGATTCCACTGAGGGGGAAAAATTAAATATAAAATGAACCAAAATCTAGAGCGAGTAGAATTGTTGCATGACAATGTAAAAGAAAAGGGCCATTATGCTTTTATAATTGTGTGTTACATGATTGATTTGAAAAATACTAAACTATATTTTATTAGATGTCTAATTATTGAAAGAAAATTACTCCCATATTTAGTAATACTTTAAATTCTAGTAATGTGATATGTACAACCCTACAGCTATAGTATCACATTTTAGAACATGTGTTATATCATGTTTTCGTTCTTGTTCATTGTACTAGAACCATCTGCGTCCTGGGTATCATAAGTTTGTTCTTTCTTCCAATTGCTGAAGCCACATAACTCTAGTTCATATGTTCCATAACCAACCAAGAACTGAACCTGTTGCTAACCCAATTACCAAGAACAAAGACATTACTATCCCAACTGTTTCTGATTCCTCCACCGGTACCAATTTAGGAGCAAGGATCGTGAGGACACTTGTCAGATACCCATTTGTGAACCCGAGCGTGGCAGTCAAAAACACCACAGGTAATTCACTTCTCAGACTTTTCGGTCCGTGCACACAAACTATGAAGAGTGGAAACAACAACAGCCTAGCAAAGCAAGCCCATGTTGCACCTGTAATTTTCTTTGGTATATATATTGCAGTCAAAGATTTCCCCAAGAAATCCATAAGATTGTAAGTTGTTATCAGCAAAATAGGATACCAATCTTGGAAAAACCGTGACTTCACATCTTCAGTCAAGTATCCAGGGAAAATCGGCAGAGTTACTACGTAAATCAGAAAAATCCCGATTGCTGTCCACCGGATTTTCCTGATGACATCCCATAATTTTGGCTGTTCATTTGGCTCAACTGCACTGCCCATTCTGCTTAATGATGTGTTGATGGCATTTTGGTGGCCCGGGAGGGAGGATTTGAAAGACATAGTTCTCTGTTTCTGGTAATGTTGAATGACCGGTAATTTTTCTAAGATATTGCTGCAGATAATGCACATGAACACGATGAAGGTGCTGATGATAAAATAGATCTGGGTGCTCATCTGCAGACCCTTGGGTGAGTGGGGAAGCGAAGCCTTTGTTACAATCCTTAGTATGCATACTAGAATTCCTTCATACGAAGTCCAAACAATATCAATTGTTAGTGTTAGCTTAGTATGCACTGTTTGTTTTCATTAATAGCTCAAATTTTTTAGGCTAATAGTGATCTAACATGGTATCAGAGCTTTAGTTATGGGAGGTCCTGATTTCAAATCTTGTCCACCATATTATCTATGTCATTTTGCATTTTGTTTTGCTTAAGCTTTTGGAAATCTCTGTTGCTTAACCAGATGCGATCAAATGGTCATGGATTGGTTTACTTTCACCCAAATATATGAAAATAAGGATACGGCATAATAATCTTCTATGAACCTATTTCATCTAATTTTTATGTCATTCTGATTCTGGAAAGGAGAACCCAAAAAAAAAAAAAAAAAAGTATTTTCTTCAATTAATGCTTTAGGCCATAGTTTGTTTAAGGGATTTTCTTCTTTTTTATTTTATTATTATTATTATTGTTTGTTTAAGGGATTTTCTTCTTTTTTATTTTATTATTATTATTTTTAAATTTTGATTTTGACATTGGTGGTGGTGGTAGTAGAAGTGATGGTTGATTTTGGTAAGACTGGTCTATCTTGTTAGATTAAGAAAAAAGAACAATTTCCTCCAAATCAACTCATTTTCCATTGATCACAAAACATGTTTTTCGTTAAATTTTTATTCTTCATTGTATTAAATGTGAAAATTCGGAAAGCTTTTTCAGTCGAAACAAACATTGGATAGTTTCAAAGACATTGAAGCAGGGGGGCAAAAAATTAAATTATACCTGAAGAAGCATTTCCTGCAATACATGCCTGCATATACTCTCCAGGAAGCTCTCCTGCAGCTCCAATTAAGCTTCCTGCCGCCAACCCATCTGCCAAACCACACACCACCACCGCTGTCACGATCACCACGTAACCTATATCGTGCTTCACTTGTGTCTTATGGTTGGCTTGAGCGATCCAATCTGTCGCCGGGGCTGTCATGAGAGTGATGACAAACAGTGCCTGCCCGATATTCATCCTGAGTTTGAAACCGGGCAGCTTACTCCAACTAGAAAAACACATCATACGAGCCAAAACTAGCAGTGATGAACCCATGTCAGCCACTGAGAACACCTTATCGATGTGCTTGTCTGGGTAGAGATATTCGAAGTAATCTACGGCTGTGACAAATGAGTTCCAGGGGATTAAATTCCCCGTGCCGAGCAAGAAAAAGATTGAATAGGCGATATTGTAGGTATCTCTTGGTTGTTGGTTTTGATCTTCTGATATTTGTGATTGTGTGGTTTCCATTTCATCAGATTTATATATGATGTTCTTCTTATAAGGAAACTTGTTCAGATTTAAATGAGAAAATGGGATGAATTATGAGAAATGGTGATCTTTGTTGTTAACTTGTGTGATGAAAGTGAGTATGGAAATGGGGATTGAATGAAAGGAACAGAGTACTGGAGGACTCGTAGACGTGTGCCATGCAACTGTTGAAAGTTGTCGGCCCAAATTGGAAGAATTTGGCAAAAACATGCATCATGGGTTAATTCATAAATAAATAAAGGGAAATTTAGCTATAAACCCCCTTTACCTTCTTTTTATTGTTAAAAGGACTAAGAAAAAAATTATACTTTCTAAACCCCCTCATAATTTTAAAGTCTTACATAAAGGACAAAATTTATTATTTAAATATTTTATATGACTATTATACCTTCAACTAATTCTTCCCACTCTCTTCCTCACTCTCTTCCTTTCTAAATCCACAGATAACTTCTGTATATATAATCAGGGAGTGTCAGATTTTTGATCAATTTGCAATCGATTTTTTGTTGGTAAAGGTTAACAGATTCGGATTAGAGAGGTGATCAGAACTGGTGCTGTTTCGCGGTGGAAGAGATCGTCGGAGATGATCGGAGAAAGCTTCGACGACGACGACGACGACGTATCGCCTTTCGATTCTCCGGTGCTGTTTCGCAGCGGAAGAGATCGTCGGAGATGATCGAAGAAAGCTTCGACGACGACGACGACGACGACGTATCGCCTTCCAATTCTCATGAAGTTCATGTTCTTGCCGTTGATGATAGCCTCGTCGATCGAAAAATCATTGAATGATTGTTCAAAATCACCTCCTGCAAAGTTACAAATCAATTCTCTCTCTCTCTCTCTCTCTCTCTCTCTCTCTTCTAGGAGGCAACAAAGGCATGTTTGGTGGAGTTGTTTGGTTATACATATTTTTTTAAGCACAGATTTGAGTTTTGAATATATGTATATATATATTTGTGTGTATGAGTGTTGTTGAACACATATATTCTTTTCATTAAGATTTGTAATTGTTGATCGAGTTTTAGAAGTTTTTCTTCTCAATTAGATATGTTGATTTGTTGATTAATTTGTTTTATTTTTGTTTGTTTGTTTGTTTTTTTTTTTTTTTTTTTTTTTGATTTATTTTTGTTGTTTTTTGCTCTGTTTTTTGTTTCAGATAATGAGAGTAAAATTTTACTCTGGTTCTATTGCTCTGTTTTTTGTTTGAGAGAATTAAAGTAAAATTTTACTCTGGTGTTAGAATGACAGTAAAATTTTACTGTCAAAGAGGTGTTCATTGCCAAACACTTCAGCCGCCACAAACACTACCTTGCTTTTTTATTTTTGTACAGAGTAACATTTTACTTTTAGCTTCAGAGTCTCATAGTTTACTCGTTTTTCAGAGTAAAATTTTACTTTTATACAGAATAAAATTTTACTTTTGTGTAGAGTCTAACATTTTACTAGTTTTTGAATTGATCTGTTCATACTCAGCTTGTTCAATGGATGACCTATTAAATTTCTCTCTCTCTTTCTCTCTCTCTAATAAGAATCTCTCTAATAAGAATTTCACATAGAAATTTTACTCTGAATCAGAGTAAAATTTTACTCTGGTTAAAAACATGTTGATTTGCTTAAAAATATAAAATTTTACTTTGAATCATAGTAAACTTTACTCTGATTCAGAGTATTTCTCTGAGCATGACGCGAGATGTAAATACGTCTTTATACCATCGAAAATCACTTAAAGTTGGACAAGTAAGATTACTAAGTTGATCATGTATGCGAGAATAAATATTAGTAGGAGTACCAATAAAATGTCGAACAATAGTATAAATTAATGCATTAATACCATCAGGATGACAACATCCTATGTTTTCATCAAAAATAGGTAAACCATTTTCATCGGTTTGATTAGCATAAATTATGGATTCTTTATGTTCTTCATTTGTTTCAATGCTTCTTCATTCTACTTGCTACTTCCGCGTCAATGGTATCAGAGCCATGTGGTGTTGTGTCCTGTTTCTAACTGCTTTGTTTCTTCCAATTAATCCCTTCTATTGTTTATTTAGTTAATCTAGTTTTCAGTTCTTCTTAATCACCCACGAGATCGGTCTAGGTCTATCCACCAGGTTTACGTCACCCACTTTCATCCCCTGTCCAGAGTAAGTCCTTAGAGTTAGGCAGTGTTGGACATTTCGAATAGGGTCTGTACTCAAACCTCTTTGGTCTGTGATAACCTGACTAGAATAGGGTCTGTATTAAGATATCTGTAAAACTGATTAATTAAAAACAACAATGAATCGATTATTTAGAAGTAACTCATCAGTCAGTTCTAGGTCAACAACGTTGCCCTCAATACCTAATCAAGGCTTAGTAATAAATGAAGAAGATGTTGAAATACAAAATGATCACATTAATACAGGATGGAATATCCCAAAATTGCAAATTAAAGAAATTTATAAAACTACTTTTTTACAAAATGTTTTTAAAGTTGCCTTACATGTTAAAACCATTGAACAAGTATATGCTTTAGAAAAACCTCGAGAAACTTGCTAATTATTTGATGCTAAATTAATTAAAAGACATTTGAATAATGGTTACAATTTTATGCATATTGGTCTCATTCAAGTTGGAGTTAATCCCTTAACCATTGTAGGTAAAAATACATCTGTTTTATTATGTTTACGCGATGCTCGTTTTCTTAATTACAATGACAGTTTAATGGGTATGATGGAAACTGGTCTTCATAAAGGTCCAGTACATTTTAATTGTTTCCCTGATTTTACACTTAGTTTACGAGATCCACATATTTTAGATGCTTTAACATTAAATATTCAATTACATGGTTCATTTACCAACATGAAAGAAAAAGTTCATAATATTGCTTTAATATATCGTGTCCACTATAAATGCATGCAAACTAATTTAAATGTTCATGCTTTACATAAAAGTCCCAAAGATAAAACTCTTTTAATTCAAAGTAGTAGTAGCAATGAATCACATATTAATATACCACAAATGATTGAATGGAAAAATGTTGATTTACCTGACCAATGGGTTACTGTCAATGAAAATTACAAACATAATCAACAACAATCCTCAGAACAAGATATCCAAGATATTCAACAATACAATGATGGTTCTGTTTGAATTAAATTTAACCGTAGTCAATCCTCTAGACATAGTACATCTAGTGTCCCTACTGAAATTGAAACTGAAGATGAAATCTTCAATACTCCATTATTTCGAAAAAATAGTCAACTTCATCTTGGTCAAACTGCAACTAGTAAATTAAAAGGCATAGATAACACTACTTCCTCTCAAATTAATAAACCTGTTTATTCTACTCACACACAATTACCTGAAGAAGAAATTGCTTCTAATAATTCTCCCACTCAAACCGATTTTGATGAATTTACACCACCCATCAATCCTCAATTAATGACAATCAAAAAAGAATTCACTCCTAATCTTGATAAGTTGCTTATTGAATTTAAATCTTCTGCAAATAAAACTCAACGACATGCTTACTATGCTCAATATACTTCTGCTCAAATGTCCAAAATTTCTTGACAATGGTATGATTTTATGATTGAATATGGTTTTGAATTACCTTTATTAGAATATGTTGACAAATATTACAAACAGCTTAATACAATCACAAAATATAAATGGAAAACTTCTGAATCCACAACTGTTAGTTCTAGTCACCCTCCTCTTGAGAAAATCATTCTCAAACAACAAGGTTCTGACATTCCTGCTTCTCCTTTCAAATTACCTGGAGATGATACTGAAATCAAAAAAGTCATTGAACAAAATAATTATACTAATCAATGTTTAAATACTATTGGTAAACAATTAGATAAGATAGAAACCAATTTAGAATCTGTTCACACTACACCCACGACACAACCTCTAGAGTCCCCTTTACTTAATTTACCTAGTAATCGTTCTAAACGAACTAGTTTAATTACTAATGACCAATCCACCGTCAAAGCTATTGAAAAATTATTTACTAAATTAACTACATCTGATAATGCTTCACCCTCTAAAGATAAAGGCCTCACTGTTCTTGTAACGCCCTCAAAATTAAACCCACTAAATATAAAACAAGACATGCATTATTAAAAGAAAACATTATATTATTTCAATCATCAGAGTATTACAAAATAAAACATCATAATAAATGCCCTACGGGCTTACATCTTGCCAAGCCAATACTTGGACACAATTCCATGAGTTCTAACTCAAATCAAATAAAGCCCTATGCTTGAATGTTTACATAGTTCAAATGAAACAAATAAAACAAATAAAGCAAATCTTCAAATCCAAATCCTCACAAGCTAAGTCTTTGGAGGTTGTGAACCACCTGAACCTGAAAATGAAGTTTCCCATATAGGGTGAGCCACAGCCCAGTAGAAAAATACTAAACCAAGCATAAGAATTAACTAAAACATTAGCATTCGATACATGAATAACACAAGATAATCAATTTCCAATTTCATGACACGAATGTCTACATTGTCTATGACATAATGCCTATGACACCTTTCACTTTCCAATATTTATTCAACTTTCCAATTATATCATTATGGCTTAGAACCTGGCCAACTATAATAATGATCCAGATGTCACAAAAATAAATGAGACCAAAGCTCAAACCACAACACTTCCATACTTCCAACTGATACACATTATAATAATGTATCATATCAACAACAAATAGCAATATTGCTATTATCAATAAGCACACATATGAGTGATGCTACTGGAGTCCATCCCCTATCTCCTCCCAACAAATCCGGTTTAGAGGTACATCCCCTATCTTCCCCTAAACCGTGGAGTTCATCCCCTATCTTCTCCAAACAACATGCATATGCAATGAAACACGCAATTGCCATATACAACACATAATCAATACAAGTAATGTTCTGTATTAATTCAACAGTCAACATAAGTGACTTAATTCCAGTTATACCTAAGCCACATGCAAGGTCTACAACAATCACGACTATCCTCCACCGATAGCCCAAAACAGTTATTTCTAAACAAGCAATAAATATAACAATGAATGTAAAAACAACATTCCCATAGGTAAGTATTTAAACTACCCAACTATAGCATTAATCTCATAATTTCCCCAACTTCATGAATTAAACCCAATTCCACCTTTTTCCCTTAAATTAATTATACAAGTTAATCTAAGCCAAAACCCTAAGGTTTCTCCCAAAATTACCAAACTACCCCCACATACCAAAATACCAACATTTAGGATTAAAGCGTATAATTGGAGTAGGAAATCCCTACCTCGAAGAAATAACTCAAAAAGGAGAAGACGAAGATGATAGCCCAAATTCCAAAGTGCTCCAAATTCAAGTTTGTTCAGATTAAATGAAAGCCCTCACTCTCCTCTATCTTTTTTGTGAAGGAACTAGGGTAGAAATCCACTCTAGATAGATCAATCCTAGGAGGGAAGGTGTTTAGAGAAGAAGAGAACTCGGAATTAGGGTTTGGGATCAAAAGAGAATGAAAAACTGCTTAAAAACCCGCTGCTGTGTTTATATACTGGACAGGCTCGCTCGAGCGAAGACATGGTCGCTCGAGCGACCAGACACAGGAAATTCTCGCTCGAGCGAAGAAAAGCTCGCTCGAGCGGAGAAACACTGCTCTCAGGTCCATACTAGACACAATCGCTCGCTCGAGCGAAGGAAAGCTCGCTCGAGCGAAGAACCAAAAACGAAGACCTCGCTCGAGCGAAGAGAAGCTCGCTCGAGCGACCAAGCCAAAAACTGAACATGCAAACTTGGTTTCTAAACCCAACCAATCTGCAACCAACCTGCTAAACACATCCTATAACCCAAGAATAAGGAATTAAAGGACAACAGCAACAAATATAACAGCGAAATCCACGTAACGTAAGTCCGGATACAATAACCAAATGGGAAAAAGACCGGGGTCGCTATAGTTCTAAATCAACAATTTAATACTGAAACGACTTCCACCCAATCTGACAGTGATAATGATATCAATCAATTAGCCCAACAATTCCAATCCTCTCATCTTAATAAAATCCATTATCCCAAAGTTAATCCTCAAACTACCAAAAATTGGTATTCTCGACCTACTCCTCCCGATCTTCAATTCGAAGAAGCTAACCTTAATAATCAATTTTCTGTTTCTGCTAAAAAATTATACGAATGGAATATTGATGGCCTTAGTGAAGATCAAATCCTCCAAAAATTAAATCATTTATCCATGGTTTCCAATAGTTATCTTTCTAATTATCCGCAATACTCTCAATCCGAAATTGTTACTTTAATAACTTCTGGTTTCACTGGTATGCTTAAATCTTGGTGGGAAAAATATTTAACTGAAAAACAAAGAGAATCCATAATTTATGCTAATCAAACCGATGAAAATGGTTTACCTATTTTTGATGAAAACATAGGATGTTGTCATCCTGATGGTATTAATGCATTAATTTATACTATTGTTCGACATTTTATTGGTACTCCTACTAATATTTATTCTCGCATACATGATCAACTTAGTAATCTTACTTGTCCAACTTTAAGTGATTTTCGATGGTATAAAGACGTATTTACATCTCGCGTCATGCTCAGAGAAGACTGCACTAAATCATTTTGGAAAGAAAAATTTATTAATGGATTACCTAGTTTATTTACTCACAAAATTAGAGATGTACTTAGCCAACCTACTGGTGTTATTGAATATGATAATTTAACTTATGAAGATATAATTAGCACTATTCAAAAAGAAGGATTAAAAATGTGTATTGATCTTAAACTTAGTCAAAAAGCCACTAAAGATAAACATAAAGCTAAATATGAATTAGGCAATTTCTGTGAGCAATATGGATTACCTCATGTAGCACCCTCTCGTAGGAAATCCACTAAATATTCTAAGCATAAAAATAAATCCAAATATTATAATAAATACAAAAAGCCTTATTCACCTTCCAAATCCAATGATAAATTTTATACCAAACCCAAAAAGAAACATTATAAATCTAAATCACATCCGAAATCCAAATCTAATAAGGATATTACATGTTATAATTGTGGTCAAAAAGGTCATTATGCTAATAAATGTAAAGAAAAACAAAAACTAAAAGATAGAGTTAACCAACTCCAAATTAATGAAGAATCCAAAATTCAGTTATTTGAAATCTTTCAATTAAATCAATCTGATCATGATTCCTCTTCTGTTCCTCCATCTACATCTAATTCTCCTTCGAGTAGTGATAATTCTGATTCAGATAATCAAATTACCTTAGGATGTAATGATGTTTGTTGTAAACCAGTCAAACAACTTTCTGTTTTTACCAAACATACTCAAGAAGAATCTGCTTAATTGACTTAATTAGTAAATTAGATGATCCAAATTTAAAACAACAATATATTGATAAATTAAAATCTTTACTCATCCATTCAGATAATAAACCTAAGGTTACCAAACCTATTATCAGCTTATCCAAAACTTTAGAAAAATTTAAAAATAAAACTAAAGAAATTACACTTCAAGATTTACAATCTGAAATCAACCAAATTAAACAAACTATCCGTGACCTTCAGAATAAAGATAAAAAATTACAAGACGAAATTATCACTTTAAAACTAAATCAAAGTTTAACTAACTTTCAACCTAATCCATATACATCACCTCATGAATCTGAACATCATTCTGACTTTGATTCTGATCATACTAATCCAGCCAAACTTATATTTGATAATCGACCTCAACCTACTAACCTTGAAAACAAACGATTAAACTTACTCAATAAAATCTATATGCAAAAATGGTATTCAAAAATTAAAATTGTTGTCGAAGATTTTGAATTAGAGTTAGTTGCTTTAATTGATACCGGTGCTGATTTGAATTGTATTCAAGAAGGATTACTTCCTATTAAATATTATGAAAAATGTCAAGAGAAATTAACCTCTACTAATGGTAGTAAAATGCATATTAAGTATAAATTACCCAAAGTCCATGTTTGCCAAAATAATGTTTGTTTTAAAACCACATTTGTTTTGGTCAAAAATATGACGGACACTACAACAAAAAAAGCCTTTGGTGACAGACTGATTTTGTCTCCAAACATCAAAATTTCATCACTAAAGTGATCTGTGACGAAAAAAATTCGTCACCACGTTCGTGGCCTATACGTCGTCACAAAAAATACCTGGTGACGAAAAACAGTTTCGTCACCTATTTTTCATTTTTGGCGACGAAATGTTTCGTCTCCAAATGTTGAATTTTTTGTCCTCTAAAACACCAATTTCGTCACCAAAACTAAATAATATTTTATTTTAATTGTTTTTTGCGACGAAATATTTCGTCACCAAATATATTTTAGTGACGAAAGTTTTTCTCACCAATGATATGGATTAAGGTGACAAAAAAATTCGTCACTAAAATGAGCAAAAAAAAAAATTATTCAATGACAATATTTTGTCACCAAATATTTCAATTTAGCGACGAAATATTTAGCAAATGTGACGAAATTATTTGTTTCGTACTATATCATTAGTGACAAAATTATTCGTCATGTTTTTTGAAAACTAATAGCGACATTTTTTATTTCGTCACTAATAAAAATTAAAAATTTTGAAATGGGAGTACTATTTTCTTCCAAATTTTTTTCTTTTCAGTAACAATTCCCTGCGCATTTCAATAACCTGTTCAATAAAATATCTATTACAAATCAATACAAAAATCTATTTATTTTCATAAACATTACAATCGAATTTTAGCACTATCCACAAAAATACAATATGAACTGCATGCGGATTATAAACATGTCTCCTAATATCCACAAAAAACGTCTACTAATATCCACAAGTATAATATCAACCGTATGCAGATTACCAAACACATCTCCTAATATCCAACAAAAAAACATGTCTACTAATATCAACAAAAATAAAATATGAAGGGCGGATTACCAAACATGCCCCGTAATACTAACAAAAATATTTATTTACAACACAACCAAAATACATGTAAGGTAATATGAACAAAAACACAAAATGAGCTACCATCGGCCCTCCAAATTACCAAACACGTCCATATCAAATCTCGAATCTGCAAAAAAATGAAACACAAAAAAAAAAAAAAAAAAAAAAAAAAAATGTCAGTTAGACAATTATTATCTTATCCATAACATATACAATTTAACATGCATTTTTGGACTTAGTTTTCAAATCGGGAGTCCTGTGCTAATTCCGTAAGTTTCCACAACTCACATTAGTTAATCCCAAGGTGTTTGAGGTGTTTCCCGGGCCGTCTTGTGGCTATTGCACGATTTTGGCCCCCGAAGACCTATTTTCAAGCTTAAGTGTGAAAAAGTGCATATTTGGACTTAGTTTTCAAACCGAGAGTCCTGTGCTAGTTCCTTAAGTTTCCACAATTCACATTGGTCCATCCCGAGGTGTTTGAGGTGTTTCTCGGGCCGTCTCGTGGCTATTGCACGATTTTGGCCCCCGAAGGCCTATTTTCAAGATTAAGTGTAAAAAAGTGCATTTTTGGACTTAGTTTTCAAACCGGGAGTCCCGTGCTAGTTCCGTTAGTTTCCACAACTCACATTGGTCCGTCCCGAGGTGTTTGAGGGGTTTCCCGGGCCGTCCCGTGGCTGTTGCACGATTTTAGCCCCGAAGGCCTATTTTCAAGCTTAAGTGTGAAAAAATGCATTTTTAGACTTAGTTTTCAAACCGAGAGTCCCGTGCTAGTTCCGTTAGTTTCCACAACTCACATTGGTCCCTCTCGAGGTGTTCTCCGGGCCGTCTCGTGGCTGTTGCACTATTTTGACCCCTCGAAGGCCTATTTTCAAGCTTAAGTGTGGAAAAGTGCATATTTGGACTTAATTTTCAAACCGGGAGTCCCGTGCTAGTTTCGTAAGTTTCCACAACTCACATTGGTCTATCCCGAAGTGTTTGAGGTGTTCCCCGGGCCGTCTCGTGGCTGTTGCACGATTTTGGCCCCCGAATGCCTATTTTCAAGCTTAAATGTGGAAAAGTGCATTTTTTGACTTAGCAATTCTCTCAAGAAGAACTATGTTTGATTAAATGTACAAATGGTATACACCATTATATACTAACATGATTCTCATCAACTATCTGTAAATACTCTGTATCCTTTTTGTAAGAAAGAGAAGAGAGCAATTCTCGCAAAAATAACTGCTCATATTTTTCACCTAATAATTAAATCCTTGATCGGACCTTAAATATACTCAAAAAATTGTGCATTAGATGAATAAAATCAAGGTCCATGCACTCCAAATGTACTTTTGAGAATCATTAGCAAGCTTGAATCGTTTATCAAAAGGTAATACCTGAACTGAACCTTACGGTTTCAGCCTATCTAGTTATGGCAGGTAGAATCACAAGGATATGCACAGTCAATTTCCTTGGTCACCCTTCTTCCAAAGTACCAATCGCCTACTGCTTCTGCAATGGTCTGTAAGAAATTGACTGGTTGTTACTCACTATGAAAACTTCATTAGATTTAAATCTCATTATTATAGATGAAATCAATGATATTAATAATAGTCAATGGTGCATAAATTTTTGCAGGGACTAATCACATCACTAAAATGGCAACCTTAGATATTCTATGCTAATAGAACAAGTAATATTCAGTCATGAACTATAACACCACACCATGGCATGCTTTGTCAACTTATTACATTATATCAGTCATAGATTATGATTTCTAATTAAATTTGTACACACATAGGATTGAATCATTCTATGCATGGGTTGTAGAATATTTGACATGACTATGACGCATACCAATCTAGTTTTACAATTTTTTTTGTGTAACTTTAGATCAGACTGTGAGAGCTGAGCATTCATTTGATAAGTGTAATTACTTGTCATTGGTGCTTCATAAATGGACAAATACAGAAGAGGAGAAAAGCACGACTAGAAAATGACAGCAACTTATTAAAGCTATCATATCCACCAAGGAAAGGGGCTAGTTTGTAACCTTATTGTGCACTCTAGGGGAGTGTGATGCTAGCCATGTATCTTGTGACTCACTTTGGCAATGCGCAAAACATGAGTTTATGAACATCCCTCCTCTTTTTGAGTATTTAAAAAATAAACTCAAAGCAGCAAGCATATCTTTCCGGAACCCTGAAGAATAGAATTTTAATAAACATGTCTATCATAAAGGATAACACATATTAAAATTACATGCAAAATTTATGAAGTTTTATATTTAATATGAGAGGTATGCTCTCTAAATTGAAGATAACACTGCTGGAAATGAGGGTAAATAATATTTTGAAAGCACATTGGTAAGGGCATTCAATTTCAAAATAAAGGCCAAATTGATTAAATGGTGAGTTTCTTAATAATTGTAGTCACACAGCAGGATAGACAATTTTTTCAAAAATATCCTTCTTGTGTAATATTCTAGAAAGGAAGGTTTTTCAATTGACGGCCAACAATACCTGGGAAATGGCATATTATTGGGAAATTGTTGCCCCATGAACTGCCCCTGAAACCATAGAATTGGACATGACAAAAATATAGAAGAAAATTTCAAGTGAATGGAAACAAAAACAGAAGCTGATGGTGTGATTTTACCAGGAGTTGGAGACATTCCCGAAGAAGGTATCTGTGAAGGTGGTATAGATCCATAAAGATGAAGCCTGAGGCTGCATCAAATGGGAGGAGTGGGTATCTGCAGTTGCAATAAGGCTGTAGGAGCTGACAAATTTGGCAGTGCTCCTTGCACAGGCAACATAGAAGGCAACTACATCACAGGAAAACACAATTTTTTGAGATTAAAAAATGATAATAAATAAATAAATAAATAAATAAATTTGGCAATTTATTGTCTAGCTCAGCATATCTCTCACGCTATTCTAAAGGTTTGTGCATGTCTAGTTTTCATCATCCACCTAATGTGCTTGTTCAACATATTGAGGAGTTTAGAAAGCAACTGAACAAATATACAACCTGTTCTGGATAAAATCAACTGGAACAAAAATATACAACCTGTTCTGGATAAATTAAGACATGCACACTATAGGCTTTTAATATAAGTTAGTATTCTACAAACACTGAAATTATCAATAGAAATATTTCAGCTCAGCCACATGCTTGCAACTATGCACCTAATTACTATGTAAGCCTGAATTTATCAGGACTTCCATTGATATCATGCAAAATTTCAGCATGCATCACACACAGCTTAATATGACTGAGAAAAGTGTAGGAAAGGAGTAAGGCCAAGTTTGGCATGATTGAAAAAAGAACAAAAAGTTAAAAAGTCACTATTTTATTTTAAGTCACATCATCTTATTTAAGTCACATCACCTCTCTAACACATCACTTTCAACCCAGCCCAAACCCAGCCCATATTTCATAAAAAGTCAAAAAAGTGCACTTATTTAGATCATCCCAAACAACCCCTAAATGTAAGGGCACAGATCAACACTTACTGCACTCCACTACAGTTGGTGCAAACAGAGAATGAGGTCTAGCATTGACTTTTGTATTAAATATTATGGAATCTCACAAAAATGAAAAGCTGCTGCACAGTATAAGACTGAGGGAAAGAGCAGAGGAACCCAAAGTCATGATTGTCACCTCACAAAACCCACATTGTCCAAGCATTTTTTACTAGGACATGAGGAACCCAAAGTCATGGATCCAATGCTACACATATTTCAGCCGATTTTACATAAACATCCAACAATGTAGTCCTCTGCATCACAATGATGGACCATGAAATTTGAAGATTTTAAGGTCCATAGTGAGGTTACCTTATTTTATTTTGAGCAAATGTGCCAAATTAGTGCAAAATTCCCAGAAATAAATGCATTCAGTAACCAATGAAAAGCAAAACACATTAATGGTCCTTAAGAGCAACTCCAACCATACTCTTCATTTTTTACTAGTTAAAATACAAAAAAAGTAATCTTTATTTTGTCTAATCCTTTTTTTATCTACATACTTTATTTTACCGATTTACACCCACAAACTATTTAAAGAAACCTCCCAAAGCTTTTAAAATGTAGCTAGCCTTAAAAGGATTATGTTAAAATAGCTATTGTAATAACTAGTCTTAAAGACATTTTGTTAAAATAGTTATTGTAATAACTAACCGTTTTGGATGACTAAAATATGATAATATTAGTATAATATTCTACAAGCAGAGTTTCATCCCATCCTCGTATGCCTTTTCTTATGCTTTCTTAGCAAGTAAACGGAGCACAGAAAACAGCAAAAGCATCAAGCAAAGCACCAAGTTCTAAATTCTAATCTAACCATACTGACATTTTACAGTGTGATCTGTTGGTGAGAAACCAACAGAGACAGCAACCTAGGACAATACAGCAACCAACAGACCCCAGTCCAGCAATACAGCATATACAAATCAAAATAGAGGCATGCAACCTTAATCCAAATACAAACAAATCAAATAGAGGCATGCAAACCTAGTGCTAGCAGAGGCCAAAAAACAGCAGCAGATACACAGATTAGCATCAGATACAGAGTAGCAGACCAGCCACACAGCAGCAGAAAAACAGATTAACAGATACCGATACATAACAAATTTTTTTATGGGTCACAGACACTAAATACTTATTTCAGCATACCTGATGAAATCAAATTGGTCCAAATTTTTTAGAAACTTGCCATTTCAATTTTGCTTCATTGTTAAAGTCAAAAAAATTATAGAAAGATTACAGGAAGGAGAAAGAATAATTACCTCTGAAATTATTCAATAAAACATTTGATCGGGCTAAACGTTGGGTTGTTGTTGAACAATGCGAGACCATACCCAAATTGCCCCTAATCATGATCACTTAATTACTCAATTTTATAGCTATTCTATATCAACTTACTGCTGCTTCACTAGTCGTGTAACAGAGTTGAGACTAGCAGATCCTGGTGAAAAACAGCTCTTTCGGCAGCCTGTCTCTTCCTTTTTTCCCGCTCTTCATAACTCAATGATGGATCAAAACTGCACAGTAAAGAGAGAGAGATGTTCAAATTAGGACTTAAAAAGAGCAATGTTTACATCAGCTTAGGTGAATCAAATATGAGAAAATAGGTATTTCAACAAGTAGAAAATTCAATCTCTCGAGAACTTATTGAGCAGTATGCGTCTCTAGGTGCATCACAGCAACGGTTCTACCTAACCTTGCTTGGAGAAGATACATTTAAGAAGCAGAATGTCTAACATGATTTAAAGGCACTAAAAAAACATCCAGAACAAGTGAAGTTTTTGAGTAAGAACGATACATTTTCCTAAAAATAAAAATGCCCAAGGCTGGACTAGGGAGACTGCCAATAGCCTATAAACAAAGCCACATGTTTCCTAAAACTTGTAAAAGTCACACGCAAATTATCTTTGGAACATTAGCTGAGAGGATAGGCCTATTAATCTATAATTTGATGATTCCAATTTCTCCTAAAAAATTATCGAAACCCTATATTTAGCTTAAAATTTAAGTAACAAACCATATTTGGATAGCAATGAAGGTGGTCAAGAATAAATATAGGGTTAACCATACAGCAATTATGAATGCTGTTTAATGCTAAGGAGACAATAAATACACAACAAAACATTTCAAAGGATATCTTGAATAAATGTCCATGTTGCAGAGTGATATGACTTAACATGTCGCTCACAACTTTTATGGAGCATATGGGACAAACCTGTAAGGAAACAGTGAAAGCAGTGTGAGTTTCTTGTGACCAGATATTGATTGAAAAACACTATCATCAATCACTCCTAGGGGTAAGAATTATAAATAAAATAAACCTCCAAGAACAATCAAGATGTTCACTTCTGTCTAGTTTCATTTTTATTTTTTTCAGAGGGATTCATGAACAATATACAGCATGGACCATCTCAATCAATATTTCACTTTCACACATCAGGAAGAAAAGCAGGACTATTTAAATTTGTCTACAAAATATATGAAGTTTTCTTTGGGGCTTTCAAGAGACCAAGTGCCTCAAACATTTTCATTTACATGCCTGTGCTTACCAGTTTTTTTAGAAGATGATATGATTGCAAGCATCAAAAGGATAAAAGTAAACTCGGGAAGCCAGAAGGGAAGAGCCAGGTTAAGTTGAGAATTGTTGCCGTTCAAAGATGTGGGAAGATAACACATACCACTAATAAGAGATGGTAGCAGGTTTCACCATCAGCGTGTTCAAGGAGTGTGAACTGAGACCAAATTTTCAAAACACTGATTCAGCATTTTTCAAAACACTGATCCAAAACAGAGATAAATCACAAACAGAAAAACTAACCTCTGATCGAAGAAGACGAAGAGTCCCAAATCCACGGAGCTGTGCTCAAAATCGAACTTCGAGAACCTGTGCAATTTTTGTCTAGATTTTGTTCTACACCCTGTCAAACAATTTTTTCACACACAAACAACGATGACAACGATGAAAAACATCAAATGCATTAGAAATTTAATAGGAAGTGTTTAATAGCTTCTGAAGGCAAATTTGGTGCAACCTCGCTAGTTTTCACTTTGCTGAAATGCACAATAAATTCCATAAAAGAAGAACAAAAAGAAATAAAACCTTCTTTAAACAAAGATGGTCTGGTGGAATTGGCAATGGCATACGGCTAACCTCTTATATATTGCACATTATTTTTTTACCATGTGACATGGGACTTTCTTTCATTGTTTTCAAGGCATAAGAAAACATAAACAAGTTAGATTGTGGGCCATAAATGAACACAACACAAGAAATCGAAACACGAGAGCAGGCATGAGTGATGAGCAGGGCAAACCACAACATTTTGTTTATCATCACATAAGTCTACCTTCAGTTACTCTAAGGAATTGTGATGTCAATGAGGTTCTGAAAACTCCAAAGAACTCAGCATTACAATATCAAATCTGATTGGCTATGTTGCACAACAAAACTGGGCTCAATTAATAATTCACAGTATGTTTCTTCAATAAAAAAAAAAACACAATCTTGTTCCCCAACCCCCTTTGATATGTCTGTCTCTATATCTATATCTATATCTATATATATATATATTGGTGTCCATCCATCTCCTTGGGATTATATGATCCAAGCTTGTACTATTTTCCACTTAGCCTCTTATATCCCTAAGTTTCAAATGCAATTCATGACAAATTAGGCACTCTATAACTGATGTAGAGATGCGTATGAAATGAACGAAAAACACAAAGAAAACAAGAATAATATTTTATATATTTCTCTGAATTTTATTACTAAAAAGATAATTAATTAATCTCAAAATCTTACATCCCAATTTATAATAAAAAAGAAAATCATGACTGTGTTAATAACTTCAATATTGAGCTAAATGGAATGCATCATATTTCATGCAATTCAAATAACTACTTGAACAGCAAAGGTCTTTTTCTTCTCATGTGGTTCATAATCATACAAATCTTAAATGTTCAGTCATTACGAAAACTCCGATTCGAATTACAATAAGAAAGTATACAAAAAAGTTAACTAAAGAAAGAATTAGGATGGAGAAATTAAACCTAAATCTTTCCCCTCTAGAAACAATACTTTAATTTACTTTCACAGTATCTTAATCAAATTACAAGGTTCATATTGTCCAAGAAGAAATTTGTTTTTTATAAAATATCAAATTACAAGGTTTATATTCAGAATCTAATTATATTCAGAATCTAATTATAAATAAAATAGAGCAGGATATATATATATATTATATATGTATAACAATATAATGTATACAAAACACAGAGTAGCAAAAGAAAAGACAGAAAGAGAGAGCATCGAGAGAAAAGAGCAACGAGAGAGAGAGAGACTAACAGATCAGCGGCGGTGAGAAGAGGAGAAGCTAGATCGGCACAGCAGCGAGGGGCGGTGAGGAGAGGAGAAGCTAACAGATCAGCGGCGGTGAGGAGAGGGTGACGGCGGTGAGGAGAGTAAGCCGATCGGCGATGAATCTGTGTCTGAATCGATGAGGAGAGTGAGCAGCGGCGTGGAGAGTGAGCAGCGGCGTCGTCTCTCTCTCTCTCTCTCTCTCTCTCTCTGAAATAGGCTTGAACCGATAAATTATTGTGCGTTTGAGGCGCCAAAACATTTTTATTTCTCCCTAAAATATTTAGTGACTAAATTATTTATTGGTGACAAAATTATTTCTTCACCAAAAATAAAAATATTGGCCACAAAAATCATTTTTGTCACTAAATAATATTAAAATATTAAAAATTATTGGTGACAAAAATATATTCGTCATTAATAATTTTATAATTGGTGACAAATTTTTTCGTCACCAAAAGTCTCAAAATTTTGACACCGTCCGAAAATATTAGCGGGAAAATATTTGGTGACAAAAAAAATATAAATAATTACGAAAAATAATTTCGTCACCTAATGTTTTTATTATGATTTAGATTGGTGACGAAATTTTATTTTTGTCTCCAAAAATGGTACATTTGGAGACGAAATATGATTTTCGTCATTAAAAGATACGTATTTCGTGACAAAAAAAAATTTCGTCATTAGTTTTCGTCTCTAAAGACTATTTTTGTTGTAGTGGGATAGAATCATTTTAGGCACACCATTTATATCTTTGTTATATCCATTTACTACTTCTAGTGATGGCATAACTACCCATGTTCTAGGACAACCCGTTACATTTACATTTTTATTTCCACCTAAAATGTTAGAATTAAATCAATTAAAAGATTGTTCTATTTCTCACACAATTCATAGATTAACCAGACATTTGAATTTTCTTAAAGAAGAAATTAATTATAAACGAATTGATCAACAATTAACCGATCCAATTCTTATTTCTCAAATTAATGAATTTAAATTAAAACTTGAATCAACTGTTTGTTCATCTTTACCTACTGCATTTTGGCATAGGAAAAAGCATGTAGTTACTTTACCATACATTAAGGATTTTAATGAAAAACAAATTCCTACTAAATCTAGACCTATTCAAATGAATCACGAATTGTTAGAAATGTGTAAAAAAGAAATTAATGAATTATTAAAAAATAGGATTATTAGTCTTAGTAAATCACCCTGGTCTTATCCTGCTTTTTATGTTAATAAAAATGCTGAATTAGAACGAGGTGTCCCTCGCCTAGTTATTAATTACAAACCATTAAATGCTGTTTTAGAATGGATTCGATATCCTATTCCTAATAAAAATGATTTAATTAAACGACTTAGCCAAGTTATCATTTTTAGTAAATTTGATTTAAAAAGTGGTTTTTGGCAAATTCAAATTCATCCCAAAGATCGATACAAAACTGCTTTTAATACACCTTTTGGTCAATATGAATGGAATGTCATGCCATTTGGTCTAAAAAATGCCCCTAGTGAATTTCAACATATCATGAATGACATATTCAACCCCTTTAGTCATTTCTCTATTGTTTATATTGATGACATATTAATTTTCTCCAAATCCGTCAGTGAACATTGGAAACATTTAACTGCATTCTTTTACACTATTAAGAGTCATGGTTTAGTTATATCCGCTCCTAAAATTAAATTGTCCCAAACTAAAGTTCGGTTTTTAGGCTATGATATTTATCAAAATACCATTCTCCCCATTAGTCGATCCATTGAATTTGCTTCCAAATTTCCTGATGAAATTCTTGATAAAACCCAATTACAAAGGTTCTTAGGTTCCCTTAATTACATTGCTGAGTTCTATAAAGACCTTAGGAAAATCTGTCAACCTTTGTTTGATAAGTTAAAGGATAATCCTCCTCCTTGGTCTCCTACTCACACTGCCATTGTTCAACAAGTTAAACAATATGTTAAGACTCTTCCTTGTCTTGGTATTCCTATTGAGAATTCATTCAAAATTATTCAAACTGATGCTTCTGATATTGGTTATGGTGGTATTCTTCTTCAAAAAATCACTCCTTAATCTTCTGAACAAATTGTTCGTTATCATTCTGGTGTCTGGAATAAAGCACAATTAAATTATAGTACTATTAAAAAAGAAATTTTGTCCACTGTTTTGTGTATTCAAAAATTTCAAGATGATATTTTAAATCAAAAATTTTTACTTCGTGTTGATTGCAAATCTGCTAAATATGTTTTGGAAAAAGATGTTCAAAATCTTGCTAGTAAACAAATTTTTGCCCGTTGGCAATCTATTTTAAGTATTTTTGATTTTGATATTACTTATATACCTGGTTGTCAAAATTCCTTTCCTGATTTTCTCACCCGGGAATTTTTACAGGGGGGTAAGGGATGAGTGCAGCTCCACATATTCCATATTTAAAAACCCAAATTACCCATTACCAAACCTTGATTAAACAAGTCAACTACCGTATTAATCGCCTTAAATCCACCAAACCCACTACCAAGCGAGCCCAATACATCATTCACCAACAGATTCAAGCCCGTCGAATTTTACGACATGATTATTACAACCATTTACATTATTTCCAAAATTATCTAGATCTCCTTTCTGGTTGTTAATCTTTGCTACTAATTATTGTTTCTTATTTCAACAGATGTCTCGTCCAAGGCCTCTATCCAAGGCTTTGGTCCCATCCTCCAGTAAACCTAATCAACTCATTGTCCCTCCTCCTTTGGAGTCAATCACCCAATCTTATTCACTTGACATGGTTAACCGTTATCACACTCTTGGTAATATTTATCGACCTGATTACTCATCTGCATTGGCTTCTGATCCTTTTGCCTCTAGCCAATCCGTCTCAGTTACTCCACTCCCAATTAACCAAGTCAGACCATCCCGAACCGAGTACACCAAATCACATATTACTAACCTGTTCTACAAAGAACCCAGTCACCCAAAGAATCAAACCATCAATGACATTGCTAAATTCCATTTTGGCTTTGGATGCCATTTCATTCTCTCACATCCAGAGAAAACCCTTTCCTATTACAAAGACATTCTGCTCCATCACCATTCCATTTTAATCAAACCAATCTAGGATCGAGTTTATGCTTACAAGATCCTGTATCATTCAATTTATATTCACAACATTGTCCTTAGCTGAATGGGGTCCTCCTAATCAGTTTCGAGATCTACCTGGTCACTCCATTCAATATAACTACCATGATTATGTTGATGCCTGGTTCAAGATTTTCTTGTACCAAAATGAAACCTTTAGTCATTCTTGGTTCATATCCTTTGATCAAAAGTTCAAATCCGAATTACCAACCTGGTTTCTGAGATGGTGGACTCACTATGGTGCTATTTCAGATATCCTTCCTAGTCCTCTCAGTGACATAATTAATTATTTTGCCTCTGTCTACCCATTCACTGCTCATCAAAGACAATTTCCTTTATTGCTCATTTTCATATCCAAATACAAAATTCCATGGATATTTAAATGGCATTATGGGATTAATGATAATATAATCACTCGTCAACACACAGTCAAATGGTGGGCTAAGTATAATGTGCCCATAATTCTTGAAATTGTTCAAGAAGAATTCCCTCTTGATCAATGTGCTCCAACTCCTGCTATTGCTCAAAACCAGCAGAACCCAACTGCTGCAATCAGCCAAGGAAGTCAGCCCAGCCTTCCTCCAATCAACCTTGGAAGCCCCTCATCTAGTGGTTCCAAGCCCAAGTCAAGCAAGCCCATTGATAAATCCAAGTCCAAAGTTGTTGCTGCTCAGCCGGCCCAATCAAAATCCAAATCAAAGTCCAAGGTGAAGACAAAGCCCATTTCACCTCCTACTCAGCCCAAAGTCAAATCCAGGATTAAACCCAAGTCATCCAGAGAAGAAATGCTCCAATTAGCCCGCCAACTTGTGGATCAGGCTCAGGCCCAATCAACTGATTCAGACAGTTCAGACGGAGGTTCAGAAAGTGTACACTCTTCTGAAGAATCAACTAATCAATTTTCTGGACCAGAGTTTCAAGATGCTCAGGACCCATTTGCCTGATCAACATAGGATTCCCTATAGATATCAATTAGCTTCAATCAATACTCTTTTGAGAAAAGCTGCTAATTTGTATCTATAATGATTCCTATATTCACGTGTTCCACCGAAAGTAATGAATAGTAAAAGTTACTGTTCACTTTTACTGTTCACTTTCACTATTCATCCAGTCAACTTTTGTCTAAAGATGATCAACTGTTCACCTGTGTTTCTGCTCCACCGAAAGCATCCGACAGCATCTTCTTTACCCCATGCGCTGCCAGCTGCTTTCATCAATAATCGAAGTCACAAGATTACTGTATCTTCTTTTAGTCACATGATTACTGTATTTTCCTTTTCTATATATTACAAGCAATTAGAACTCAGTCGGCACTCTTCAACATTTTTAGAAATTTATATTCTGAAAAACCAGAGGGCTCTGAGTGAGAATTACCCCCCTTCCTGTTTGTAACTCAATTAAGATCCTTGCAGTTGCTACAGTTGTAATTGTAAGTTATTTTCTGTATTTAAATACTTATGTTCAAATAAATTTTATTAGTGCTTTCTGATCATGTTCTTCATGTTCTTCATTTGTTTCAATGCTTCTTCATTTATTCTGAAGCAGAGTAAAGTTTACTATCATTCAAAGTAAAACTTTACTTTGAAATTTTACTTTGGTTAAAAACATGTTGATTTGCTTAACAATATAAAATTTTACTTTAAATCATAGTAAACTTTACTCTAATTCAGAATAAAATTTTACTCTGAATCAGAGTAAAGTTTACTGTAATTAAAAGTAAAATTTTACTCTGAAATACACAGTGAAGATGGCTTAATAGGAGAGCTGATAGATATGAGGATAATATAGTAAAAAAAACAAGTTTTAAAATATTAGGGGGTTTTGAAAGTACTTATATAATTCTTGTCCTTTTGAAAGACAAATTAGATAGTGAGGGGTCTATCACCAAATCCCCCATAAATAAATAATAATCAATTTAAAAATTCAGGAGAATGATTAAAATTTGAATATATGGTGGTATAGATTTAAATGGTGTAATATGCGTTACATATATATATATATTTTACATAGTTTTTGTTGTGGGTAAATATTAAAAAGTTTTCAACACGACAAAAAATCAAAAATTATTTCTCATTTACTTTACTTTTTGTATATCTTTTCGTAAAAAAATTAAAAAGTCATTCCAAAATATATTAGATTTTTTTCACCTTAAATTTTAGTTAAAAAATCAAAAAGTCACTTCTCAAACAATACCTAAGTTTCTTTGTTTTAATGTATTTCTAATCATAAAATTATATGAAAATATTGAGATATGATTCTATCTATAAATACATTGAGACACAACTATAGGATTATGTGAAAATTTCGAAATACAAAATTCTTGAAACATCTTTTTTGTTAGATAGAGTTAGAAGAGGTTTTGAGTTGAAGCCTCTATAATTGCATTTGGACATATTATTTGTATTTTTGCTTCTCTTTATATGTCTAATTTTTTAGGGTTAATTACACTTAGACCTCATCAACTGTTAGCAAATATTATTTTATAAATTCGTATATATTGATCTTTCAATTATAAAAATTATATAAATATACCCCTTTCGAAAGTGGTCTATAAAGATGAAAATATTCCTTTATAATTGAAGGGGTTAAAATGCATGAGGGATAAAATTCACTCATGGTGGGTATAAATAACCCAATTCCATTTTCTGAAAAAATGAGGGGTAATGAGTGACAATATATAAACAGAAAATTGATACAAAATAAATCATGCAGAATGACATGACATATTTGTGTCTATTCGTTTCACAAAAAAAAAAAAACTCATTAATTTGATTCACGATTTTTAAAATGTGATTACCACGTTATTTTTGCAAATAAAATTCCTTACAAATTATATCCTTGTTGATATCAAGCCAAAATTGTTTCCAGTTGGATAATCCTCGCTCAGATCTTCAATTTTCACACAGATTTGCATCTCATATATTTGGGGTTTGTTTAAGCAAAATAAAAAAGAACTTATAATCTTTTTTCTTTTAAGAAAGGAAACAAGAACTGATAATTAAGTCTCGTTTGGCAAGTGGTTTTTTTAGTCAAAAAGTTAAAAAATTATTTAAAAAGTCAAAAAGCCAACAACTTATACCAAAAAGTCAAAGATTCCATTTTCTATCTACTTTTTGCACATCTTTTCGTAAAAAGTCATCCCAAACATACTGGGTTCGTTTGGTTTGTATTTCTGAAAAAATTTTGAGAAATTTTCTCTACAAATAAGTTTTCAAAAGTAATCAAACCCAACAAATTTTCCCAAAAAAATTTCCCAAAACTTGTAAACCAAACAAGTTTTCCAAACAAATCTCTCTCTCACACACATCAAATCAATCACTTTTTCCAAAACTCTCTCTCATAATAATTTTCCAAAACATCTTTTGAAAAAAACCAAACCAAACAACTTTTCGTACTTTTTATCTCTAAAACACATCTCTCAAACACAAACTAAACATACCCACTAATTTTTTTTATATCATATTTTAGCCAAAAAGTTAAAAAATTATTAAAAAAACCTGTTTTCCAAACGAGGTCTTAGGCCCCGTTTGGGAACAGGCTAATTTAGTAACTTTTTGGCTATTTGGCTAAAATATGAGCTAAAAAATAGTATGCTTGGGATGACTTTTTGGCTTTTTATGAAAAGATGTGCAAAAAGTAGAGAGAAAAGAGAATCTTTAACTTTTTAGTATGAGTTGTTGACTTTTTGACTAATTTAGCTACTTTTTGACTTTTATAGCTTTGGATACAAACTTTTTATCTATAACAAGCTATAAAAGCAGCAAAACTTGCCTAACGTCTAACGTAGGTGAGATGCCATATTCACTTGCCTTAGAAGATATGTAGTGTTTGGGGCTTCTTCAGCAAGCTCGGCGGAAGATGATGCTTCTCAGAAAAGCTGGGCTTCACCTCTTGCCACCTGTCCTGCTGCAGCTTTCTCCCGAGTCTTCCTCCACAAGTTCTTCTATAGTAAGAGATTTAGGGTTGGTTTGGAATGTTCTAAAAAAGTGCACTTTTTGACTTATTGGTTTATATGGGTTGGGTTTGGGTTGGGTTTGATGTGATGTGTTAGAGAGATGATGTGATTTAAATAAGATGATGTGACTTAAATAAGATAATGACTTTTTGACTTTTTGTATTATTTAGGTTATGCCAAACTTGGCCTTAATTATTGCTTTGATTGGTTGGCGGTTTGTGATATGTAGGATTTTATCCGTGTTTAACTTGTTGGGGGGTTTTCAATTTTGTTTTGTTTTCTCTTTGTCCTTTTGTATGAGGATGCCTCATTCTCATTTCTTTTTCTTATTTATCAATAAAGCTTTTGTTGTGGATCAAAAAAAAAAAAAAAAAAAAAAAAAAATTGTTGCCTTGATTCAACTTGTTGTCAATCTAGTTCAAGAAACAAACTAGGGGGTTGTTTGGGATATTCTAAATAAGTGTACTTTTTGAATTTTTATGAAAATATTGGTTGGGTATGGATTAGGTTTGAAGTGATATGGTGAGAGCTGATGTAACTTAAATCTATATAATATGGCAAGAAGGTTTTTGAATCTTTCATATATTTTTGTCCTACGTGGCATTCATTAACGGCTAAGATGATTCTTGACTTGAGATCAGATGGTCAAAATGTGTTGTTAACCAAAATGTGTAGTTCTCAATGCTTTGGTTTCCTGCCCATGAAAAGCGTACCAAACACACCTCAGACTCTCATTTCCAGCCGTCCTCCATTCTTTCTCACATCTTTGATTTCAAAATTACAACTCCCTCTCCGTCTCATTCACTGTTTTTTATTCATATTCTTTCTCTTCAACTCCCCTCTCGGAGCCCAACCCTCGCCGGAGACCCTACCCTAAACCGTTGATCGGTCGCAGCCATCGAGAAAGCGAAGGTGTCATGTGAGGTGTCTAAGAAGATTAGGCGTGGTAGGCTTTGCAAGTAAGCTAATTACAATTTTTTTGGCATATCTAAGGTTTTTATGATATGAGTTTAGTGTGATTTGAGTTTTAATGACCTGGGTTTAGTATATTTCTTTTTAATTTTTTGTTGATTGTCGTTTTTGGGAATTTGTTAGGTTGTTGTGGCACAAACAATGAGAATTTTTTGTTTGGTCTCTCTTCTACCTCCCTCATCTCTATTTAAATCTGAGAATTTCATTATAGGTATTGTGCCTATTTTGTGCATCTTTGTGCATACACCTTGTTCTGTAAAATGCCTCAATTAAAATAATGCATATTATCAAAGTAATTTTATCAAGGTAAGGCACCAAGTAATTTTATCCAAGTAATTTTATCATTGTAGGTAATCTATATAATATGGCAAGAAGGTTTTTGAATCTTTCATATATTTTTGTCCTACGTGGCATTCATTAATGGCTAAGATGATTCTTGACTCGAGATCAAATGATCAAAATGTGTTGTTAACCAAAATGTGTAGTTCTCAATGCTTTGGTTTCCCGCCCATGAAAAGAGTACCAAACACACCTCAGACTCTCATTTCCAGCCGTCCTCCATTCTTTCTCACATCTTTGATTTCAAAATTACAACTCCCTCTCCGTCTCATTCGCTGTTTTTTATTCATATTCTTTCTCTTCAACCCCCCTCTCGGAGCCCAACCCTCGCCGGAGACCCTACCCTAAACCGTTGATCGATCGCAGCCATCGAGAAAGCGAAGGTGTCATGTGAGGTGTCTAAGAAGATTAGGCGTGGTAGGCTTTGCAAGTATGCTAATTACAATTTTTTTGGCATATCTAAGGTTTTTATGATATGAGTTTAGTGTGATTTGAGTTTTAATGACCTGGGTTTAGTATATTTCTTTTTAATTTTTTGTTGATTGTCGTTTTTGGGAATTTGTTAGGTTGTTGTGGCACGAACAATGAGAATTTTTTGTTTGGTCTCTCTTCTACCTCCCTCATCTCTATTTAAACCTGAGAATTTCATTGTAGGTATTGTGCCTATTTTGTGCGTCTTTGTGCATACACCATGTTCTGTAAAATGCCTCAATTAAAATAGTGCATATTATCAAAGTAATTTTTATCAAGGTAAGGCACCAAGTAATTTTATCCAAGTAATTTTATCATTGTAGGTAATGCTTCAATATTATCAAAGCGTGCGTCTTTGTGCATACACCAAGTAATTTTATATATAGATTTTTTTAATTATTCTGGTCTAATTCTGTGATTATGGACATTCATGTTGAAAAGATTTGGTTTCCATTAATTTGTATTTCCTTTCTTCTTCACTTATGTTGGTTGCTAATTTTGATATCTTTGGGTTTTTATTAGTTGGTGCACTTTTTTTGGATTACATTAGTTGGTGTGCTTCACTTTTATTGAATTTTTATTTTTCTGTCATTGGTATTCCTATGGTAAGAGATAAATGATAAGGGAAAAACAGAGAATCGTGTGTGACTGTGTAGTGTGGGGGAGGGGAATACAGTGAGGATCAATTTGGTTTGCAATTGACATTCAAGTTCTATGGTCACTAGCATAAGACACCAAGAAACCTCACCATTAATCTTTCTTTTCTTTTTTTTGGTCTCTGACATTTTGTCAGTCAATACAGTTGCATTTTTTGTATTAGCCTAGCATTTGGGTTATTGGGTTGTACTTTTGAGAGCCACTTAACTGAAACATTTTCTTCTCACTTTTGAGAGTAAAGAATAAATGGTGTGTTTGGAATTGGATTGGATTATACTGACGGTTTGGTTTGGAAGCTCATTGTTTTGTGATTTTAGACTGGTTTTTTTAGGTTCACAATAATTGCAGTTTGGTTGTCCAAGATAAAGTTTGGGTTGTCTTTGTAATCACAAAATTCAAAAGTGGCTACAAAAATAATTAGTGGTTAAGCGTGAGGGTGTAATTGCACCGAATTAAAATTTTAGACTGTGTTTGGTTGTAGCTATTTGGAAAGAAAAGGAAAAATGTAAGTAAAATTTAACTATATTTTATTCCTATTTAACCTATCTCTTTCCTCTCTTTTTCTAAATTTCTACACAAATTCATGAATCAAACACATTATTTAAAAAAAAATTCCTACCCAAACACTTGAATCAAATGTGTAATATGTGTCATTAGGCTACGTTTATATCATGTATTTGGGTAAGAATTTAAAATGAAAAGGAGAAAATGTGTGTAAAAAGTAAAATGAATACTATATCTTATTTACATCTCACCCACTTATCTTGGTGCTAATGAAGTCTCAAAAAGCCCCCACCTTTATGCTACTAATGTGTCTCTTTGGCATTCATGAATTCAGATTTGGCAAGAGCATTGGCTGCTCCGGATACAGACCATCCAAATGGAACACCAGGCCATAAGAATTATGGGTTGAGTGTTCTTCAGCAACATGTGGCCTTTTTTGACATGGACGACAATGGAATCATTTACCCTTGGGAGACATATACTGGTAATTTCCATGCATTTACTTTGTCATGGTAATTTCCATAACTTCACCTTCACGAAAATAAAATAATGAGGAAAGAAAGACAGAAAATTTGATTTGATTGTTTTTGTGCATTTTGTCAAGATGAAACTGTTGGTCAAGGGCTATGGCCTTCACTATTCAAGTTTCCCAAGTTTTGTCTTTGGCCATGCCAATATGGTGGCTGGTTGAATCACTCTGCTGCCCAAAAAAATGCCGGGTCACGAGTTGTCTCACACTACGTTTGGATGGGGTGGTTTGGTGAGAAATGATGCAAAAGTGAACTCTTTTCTCATTTTCAATTTATCAATTGTTTATAAATTGAGTGAGAAATGGTGAGAAAGAGAATTTGTTTACTAAGGCTGTGGAGATTTGGAAATGAAAAAGGGAAAAGATTAGTGAAATGTAAGAAAAATATAATTACATTTCAGACATCTTTTCTCTCTTTCCAAATCCCTTCTCAAAATTCATGAACCAAAGCAAGTCTGTTTCATTTTTTACCAAAAGTGATGGGATTTAGTGAGAAACAAGTTGATCGTATTTTTACCTAGAGTGATGAGATTTAGTGAGAAACAAGTTGATTGGTTACAAGATTGCCCGAAGAAAGATAAAAATTCCACTCATATCCCCCTCTCTTGATAGTGAAAATATATATTTTTTCTCAAAAATGAGATATCACAATCATTTCTTTTCCTTTCTCACTCTCCAAACGGAGTGTCAATTCTAAATGTCATTAGTTTTATACTTTGAAAGGAAAGTGTAAACATTCCCTTCTTCTTTTTGTTTCTATCGCAGGGCTGCGTGCAATTGGTTTCAACATGATTGCATCTCTTATAATGGCTATTGGTATTAATGGAGCTTTGAGTTACCCTACTCTTCCCGTAAGTTCATACTCTTTTTCTAGGAAATAATAATTTATGTGTTTTGAAACAGTACTTATGTAAATATTTTCGAATGTGATCATGTGCCTCATCAAAAAATTAGCTAACTATTTTGGAAATGAAAGAAGAAAAAACAAAGAAAAAATTGGAGTTTAAAGGTAAATAATCTACATTTGACCTTGATTTTCTTTATAGTCGTTACATTGAGTTACAAGCCATCTAACACATGGCCTGTTTCTAGGTTATATATTAAATAGAAAAAACAATCTGCTCTATCCTGTTCATCGGTAGCTAATATGGAGAAGGATTTTGATTCAAAGCTAAGGATTGAGAGCAATTCTTCCAATGGAGGGAACATACCCAGATCTAAGAGCTTTGAATTAGGCAGTATCTATGGCATTGGTTCTTATTCCAAGGTCTCTTTTTCTTCATCATATTTAATTTTTTTACTGTATTTATTTATTTATTTATTTTTTATTATTATTATTATTATTATTATTATTATTATTGTGAATTAATTTGATTTATGTTGATTTATTATGGTGTTTTGATGATTTATGTTCATTAGAGATTAATTTGAATGTCATGTTTCATCTATCTTTTTAGGGTTAGTTTAGATTGTTTATGGGTCATTTAAATTGGGTTTAATACAGTTATTATTAGAATTCCATTTTCTCAAACCCACAATTTTTTGAATCAATCTAATACATTTTATTTGAATTCCATTCTCTACAATTAATTCCATTCTCATCTCATTCTCTCTTTCACGGGTCTCTTACGGGTCATTTGTTTATTAAACCCATCCAAGCACCAAGAACTTTGTTCTTCACCCGACATATAACCGGATCTATATTTGAATTGGTAGTTTATTTGGGTTTGGGTTTGTGATTTTCGTTCGACATATAACTGAAGAATCAAGGCAAGTGTATAGTGGGGTTTTAATTGTTGTGTGACTTGCATCTATTTCAAAGCATTTAATATTAGCCATACTTGCAATTCGAACCAATCTTTTTACAACAGACCTATTGTTCTTCCTACATGTGAGCTCATTTTTTTCAAAATATGATTCAATTGGTAAGAGAAAATATGTGTGCTTATTTTTTATGAAGTGCGTTAGAGAAGATAGTAAAAGTAGATGAGGAAAAAAGGTGAAGAACATGGGAGCAGGTACCACAAGAATTAGCATATTTTTTAGTAGTTAGAAAGTTCATTGCTTACTATGTGACGTGATTTGGAAATTGCCAAACATTAGTTATTTTTTATTTCAAAATGACTTTAATCCATCTGACTTATTCTTTTCGAATCCTTTTAATTTGGCTATTTTTTAGGGATTTTTTTTTTATAGAGTAAATTTCACCATTTAAGCGGTCTTTATATGGGAGTGCTTTGTGGTTAAAAAAATTATAGCAGTGCATTATTTTTTTCTCTATTTTTCTCACTATATTTCGGGTTTATAATTTGCAAAGAACTGTTAAAATGTGATTGGCAATAGTAGCACTAGGAGGTGTACATTGTTTGGTGAGATTGTAGAGCACTAACTAATGTGCATTTTAATTTTGATTTTTTTGAATTGCAGAGTATTGGTTGGTGTCCATTTTAATTTTAATATTTTTATATTGCAGAGTATTGGTTGGTGTGCATTGTTTGGTGTTTAATTTTAATTTTTGTGGGATTGCAAAACACTTGATGGTGTGCTTTATCTGGTGTTTAGTATTTTTTTTTTTGGGGATTATAAAGCGTTAACATGTGTACAATAGCTTTGGTTTGTGTGCTTTGTTTAGCAGGCGATTTACACTTCAGTGTTGATGTGAAGCTTACACTTTGGTTTTTGTCTATAATAAAATTAAAATATATTCTTAAGTTTTATTGGGCCTGCCTTCAGGCACGGGCTATCAATAAAGTTTTATATTCTTAAGTTTTATTGGGTGTGTTTATAATAAAGTTTTATTTTTTCACTTTTCTCTATCCTCACTTAATAACTAGCATGTTATCAATCACCTACAAAGCATACAAACTAACTAATCCCTTTTTCTTTTCTTTTTTTTAGTAGGCAGGTCAATTAATTGGTTTGAGGCAAAGGTGGTGTTGGGTATGAGGTGAGGAAGAGCCGTGAATTTCATGTAATGATTTTTTGAAATGGTTTAGATTTTAGAAACCTATCTTCATGTAATGATTTTTTAAAATGGGTTAGATTTAAATGTGTTTCTAAATGGTTTTGATTTCAAAAATATCAAAATGATAAATGAACCAACGCAATTATTATAATGGGTTTCTAAATGAGTTTCTAAAATCAATTTTCATGTACTGATTTTTGGAAACCTATCTTTATTTTGTCTAATTTAGTTCCCCTATGTAACTATTCTATTTATATCATTTGGAGTATTAATTATGTTTTTCTCATTCTCTTTCTAACTGTTCCGTTTCATTTAGTTTCATTCTTTCTTTCATTTTTCAATTGTGGTTAGTATTTTTTATAAGTATTTGGTTGTGATCTTTGTTTAAAAAAATAGTACAGTTAATTTTATTTAATGAACCTTAGGTTTAATTTTAGTTAGATTTGTCCATTAACATTGATTTCAAGTTTGATTCTTTTTTTGTTGCTTACTAATTGTTATACATAATGCTTCAACTAGAAAATGAGATATGCATTATCACAGGGATAGAAACTCAAAAACTCAAAGGAGCATGATCATCCAAAAAAGGATCTTCACACAAGGTAAGCTTTAATTGTTTTAAAATTTAATTTTGTTTGATTTTACAGCTTTCAAAAATTCTTCTTCCTTATAACAAGACTCTTAGTCTTAATAAATTTGAGTTTAATTATTTGCTCCCCTTACAAAATTTGAGTTTAATTCTATTTGGAGGTTTGTATGATTTATTTGCTTTTCTATTCATTTGTTTACTTTAGTAATGGATACATATGTCTATTCTCACTTCATCATTGAATGACCTAATTCAGTTGACCATAATAGGTATGTTTAATTCTTCTTAATTCATAGTTATTGATTTTTGTATTTCTCATATGTATTTTGATACGATTTTTCATGTTACAGTTTCTTTTGATACAATTATTCTTCATTACAATTTCTTCCAATTTCTCATATGTATTTTGATGTAATTTTTCATAGCTATTGGTTTTTTAAAGCGGATTTAAACGAGTGATTTTATTGTAGGTGACTGATCCATATTAGAAACGTTGGGTTACGTTGCTTCTACATGTGTGTCGTTGGTTGGCTCTCTCATTCTAAACAAAATGATTAATTTTTTTTTTTTTTTGGGTTAGCTAGGATGATTGTTTTGTACTAAAATGTTCATTGACCTTTATTTGAAGGCATTGAAATTTGATAAAGCAAAAACGATACTAATTCAATAATGTTTTTTTATTGAAGGTTATCCTATTCTAACTTGCTGTAGTGTATATATGTGTTATTTTGACATAGATGAAAATCTAAAATTTGCTATTTGGACTTTAAGTTTAGCAAATATTTCTAGATTCTTTGCTTATGTTACATTGAAATATATAATTCATTTTTTGGACTTTAATTTTAAAATTTGCTATTTGAAATTTATAAATGTTTTCGCTAATTCAATGTGTATAAACAATTTCAATTTCTTATAGGTGAAGTTTTAAATCCGAGTAATATTATCATTTTAAATTGATTTATTACCACTAAGTTTCGTAGCACATGATATCAAAAAAATTGTTGTCAGTGCCTTCAGGCACGGGTTATCTCTAGTAAGATGATATGACTTAAATAGGATAGTGACTTTTTAATTTTTTGACTTTTCTAAGGGATGACAAACAAGGCCTAACCATTCCATAACTTCCATATTCCATTAGTTGTGCAGTCCAATTCCTAATTCCATTATCCTATGTTGCTTGATTGACAACATGCTGACCACTAGTTTTTGTCTCCAACCTATATGAAATTAATTTGCCCTGTTAGACTTTTTACAAGTTGTTCTGCTCTTATATTATCTTCTATGTGTATAAATATATATATATATATATATTTAAATGAAGGATGTGACTGACTTTAATCCATCTCTTTTGTTAGCAATTGTGAAGAAGTTAAGAATTCAATTAATAAATGAATACGATATCAGTTACTGCAGCTATTTTTCTTTTTTGTTTTTGGTTGTGTTTTGGTTTGATTTGATTACGGAGTCCATAACTTACCTACTCTATGATTGTAACCTTTGATCTATATTTGGCATGCTCTATGGTTAGTTATTGGCCGCTACTTTGCAATATAAGCACGAGCACAAGTACAAGTTGTGTAGTTGGATAATTTCTTAGATTTACTCCCGTGTATTTTCTTATTTCATCTTTCCTTTACTTGGTGTAAGTTTATTTTTTGGATGGATTCCTCTTTGTATGTGTTGTTTGGCTACATTAATGAAACTTTCTTCTGATAAAATATATGTATATATATTCAAATAAAATGTGTAGTGTTAGCAAGAATGTAATGTTAGGATCAAACATCCCCAGAAAATTATCTTACACACACATAGAACACAATATTTACGTGGTTCAGCCCAATGCCTACATCCACTGAGTAGAAAAGAGAATTTCACTAAAATGGAGCAAAAATACAAATACAGAGGAGGAGATAAAATACTCACTCAACTCACAACTCTCTCTCTCTCTCTATTTTTTGAAGCAATACATCCTCTCCCTCCCATCTCTATTTATACACAAAGAGAGAGAGAGAGAGAGAGAGAGAGAGAGAGAGAGAGAGAGATACCAACTCACCAAAAAATGTCTACCCTCTTTAATGGTGAATGGTGAAAATCAACAAACATCAACAACGTGAAGAGAAGGGCGGGTCTTGCAGATGCCCAATTCAAACTTTCACTTCCAGTGGAGGTCTTCCTATGCCATCATCCTTGACTCTGCATATATGGTTTTGCATGAAATGAGGATCACCTCTTTCACATGGGGTGACCTCCAACAATCACCCCTCAGCCCATGTAAGGTGATCCACAACAAAACCTGCTGCGAAGGTATCAAGCACCCCCTGCTCGGGATACCCTGCATTGCCGTGCAACTCCTTGCATGATGAACACGGGAGCAACTAGAAAACTTCAGAGTTTGACACATCAACATCCTCACTTTTCCTTGCTCGGAGCTTATTTCTGAACAACCAGCCTTTGCTTTCTGCACTTCAGACCAACTTCCCAGCGATCTCATACGCCCGTTGTCTGTGCTGCAATTTCTGATGTTCAGTTCTATCTCACTTGTATGTCTGTACTGATGTTTGACAGTTAGCCCTTCTGCCAAGACAGCTTACACCGGTCTGTACAAGCTACCACTATGCAACTCCGTGCATAGTGCTCGCACCCCCTTACTGGAGTGCTGTGCAAAGCTCACTTTGCGACTCGAGATTGCATCCCTCCTTTCCATGCATCTTTTAAGAGGTTGTAAAATGTCTCTAACACAGGAGCAAAAGAAACTCTCTTCTTCACTGGCACAGTCTCTACCGACTTGGTTTCTTTGCTTTGAACTTCTTTCAAGATTGGCTTTACTGGCTGAGATCTGTGCACCTTCGAATTGCCTCCTTGCGTTCCCGTGTACCTTTTTCGCCATTTCTGATGAAAGCCTTGCTTAGTCATACGCTTTGGTTGCGTATGTTCTCTCTTTGTACCCCTCGACTGGCGTTTGACAACACTCATCTTTGTCAAAACTTCTCTTTCCAGTCTGTACAGTTTGTTGCACAATTTGCCTTGCAACAGTTCTCTATTGCCTTTGTGTACATGAAGAAACCCTCCACTAGATGAGAAACAATTTCCTTTTAGATCTAGCATACTCAGGGAAATTAGATTCCTCTGTACTCCTGGCACATGTCGGATCTCAGATAAAACCACTTTTCTTTCATCCTTAGTAAGGAACCGCACTGTCCCTATGCCGACAACTCTGTTGACTGTGTTGTTGGCCATCCGGATAATGCTACCGCTGACTCTTCGGTAAGTGGAGAAAAGCTTCCTATCCGCACATATGTGGAACGTACACCCTGAATCCAAAATCCAGCTGAGTGTCTCCAACTCTGACGAGACTGTAAGCATCACATCTTCATCATCAAAGGAATTCACTGCAACTGCTGTAGTTGAGGGACCTCCGTGTCCCTTGGCCTTCTCTTTGGCTTGTCTTTCCACCTTTTTCTCTAGGCAATCTCTTATTACGTGATCCTCTTGATCACAGTAAAAGCACCTCCTCGTGTTGCCCTGTTTGGACTTTGAACGCCTTATGCTTTTACTTCTTCCTCTACCTCTGCCCCTTTCTCTATCTCTACCTCTACTTTCTGTGACAAGGGCCTGGGACTGCTCTCCTCCCATCTCTCTCTTCCTTGCCTCATCGTTGAATAAGGCATCTGTGACCATCCCCATGGTTAGCTTCCCTTCGGGTGCAGAATTACTGAGAGAAACCACCAACGTTTCCCAACTATCTGGCAAGGAACTGAGTAATAATAATGCTTGCATCTCATACTCCAACTCCAGTTTGACTGATGCAAGCTGGTTCACAAGGCTGTGGAATTCACTAGTGTGTTCAGCAACAGACACACCACTCTTCAATTTCAGGTTTATAAGCCTTCTCATTATCAAGGCTTTTTTCCATGCGGTCTTGGACTGGTACATGCCCTCCAATTTCATCCATAGGGCATAGGCGTCCGTCTTTTGGGCGACATGGTGAAACACACTGTGGTCAATCCACTGTCTGATTTGACCGACAGTCTTCCGATTGGTTTTTATCCAGTCCTCATCCTTGTCTCCATCTGGTTTGAACCCTTTTAGCGCTATAAGGTCAAACAAGTCTCTATAATACAGGATGTCCTCCATCTGCGACTTCCATATCGCATAATTGGAAGCGTTCAACTGAATCATCGGCCCTAAAACTGATGTGGATTCCTCCATCATACAAAAAGTGATCTCTGTCAGAAAACATGCTTCACTGTGGAGTCCGGACTGATCAAATTAGCTGGAAAATCACTTCGGATTGCCAAAATAAAAACTGAAAATTTTTGAAAGCTGATTTGCAAAATCTGACCGTACGGATGTTTCCGGAATATTCCAAAGAGTTGGAAAGCACTATTGGATCATTAAAAACGGACTCAGAATGGCTCAGATCAAGCCAAAACAGGTTGGACAGCTCAGATCGGTAGAAACTGGTGCGGCTGAGAAGCACCGGATAATTCCTATGGTTCGGCTTGCGTCAGCGGCTTGGTCAATCGGCTCGGTCAGCGGCTTCGGCTCCTACTTGGCTTGGTTATTAGCTTAGTCAAATCGGCTCGGTCAATGTGGCTCTGCTTGGTCAACGGCTTTGTCTTGGGCGGCTTGGCTCAAGTGGATTTAAAAAAAAAAAAATTATTAAATCTTGTCTCCAAGGAGTTTTGAACTCCTGACTTCCAGCAGCAACACTTCGACTTTAGCTACTACGCCAACACAACCCTTGGGTTTTATAGCTTCACCAGTATGTATTTATTACATAAAACAGAAGGGTCGTCTTCTTCCCTGGGTTCGCGCGTGCGGCCAGTCACCGGCGCGTGAGAACGGCGTCAAGTGCACTTGTGGCGCGTGCGGTCACCTCCGACCGCCATTTTTGACGCGGTTTTCACCTCCGTGCTCGTCTCGTCTAGAGCTTCAAGGTTATGTGATCAAAAGTGGATTTCGACTACTTTGATTTCTGGGCAAGTTTTGAAAAACACACTATGTTTTTTCGAAAACGCACAAAACCGACTCTGATACCACTTTGTTAGGATCAAACACACCCAAAAAATTATCTCACACACACATAGAACACAATATTTACGTGGTTCGGCCCAATGCCTACATCCACTGAGCAGAAAAGAGAATTTCACTAAAATGGAGCAAAAATGCAAATACGAAGGAGGAGATCAAATACTCACTCAACTCACATCTCTCTCTCTCTCTCTCTCTCTCTCTCTTTGTGTATAAATAGAGATGAGAGGGAGAGGATGTATTGTATCAGAAAATAGAGAGAGAGAGATACCAACCCACTAAAAAATGTCTACCCTCTTTAATGGTGAATGGTGAAAATCAACAAACATCAACAACATGAAGAGAAGGGCGGGTCTTGCAGATGCCCAATTCAAACTTTCACTTTCAGTGGAGGTCTTCCTATGCCATCATCCTTGACTCTGCATGTATGGTTTTGCATGAAATGAGGATCACCCCTTTTACATGGGGTGACCTCCAGCATGTAATATCCAACTCAGACAAAGGAATAAAGGAGAATAGAGAAGTAAATAACTAATTGTACAGGTAGAGTAAAATTAGAGGAGCAAGTAGCTCTAATTGGTAATTAAAAACACATATGATGATTCTCACTTAAGCTGGGTTTTGGAAACTATATCACACAATCTATCACACATATTGTTGGACAGATTGTGTCCGAAATTTGTCTCCATAATAACAAACTCAAAGTCAATACATAAACATACAATTCTAATATCAAAATCTCCATAAAGGAAGGGAAAAAAATGAGAAATAGATATACCCATATATATAAATAGGTTCTCTCTAGAAAATATTGAATAAAAGCTTGAAATATATTTATATATATATATATATCTACACAGATTATATAATTTTAGAATCTGACATGATCATTTTTGGAAACTATACTTACATGACAAGCATGAATGGTATAAATAATTTGAATATCAATAGGGTTGCCATCGAAAATGGCTGCAATTCAAAAGAAGATTATATCAACTCAAATATCCTAGAGGAAACTGCAAACTATATAAAAAAATTCAACCTTTACTTGCATGAAAGATGGTCATGAGCTGATACACAGATGAAATCTTGAAATGTTCAACACTTGGAAGTTACCCGTTTCAAAAAATATTTTCCCCTTGTGACAGAGTTCTAAGATTTCAATTTCCTGTTCTTCCATACCATCTTTCTTGGCAAACAAAAGGAGATTATATATTCAAATTCAAAACTCCCTCAAATTTCACATCTTTACAAAAGTATCATTTTTCCCCTTTTCAATTTCCAATTTTCAGATGATCTTGGAATTTCATAGGAAGTTGTATAGGAAAAAAAAATGGAAGAAGATATAGAAGAAAAGGGATTCAGAATGTAGCACTCCACAGAGTGATTCAAAAGAACAGAGTAACCTATAATGTGATTTACAATATGGAGGAGTTTGTATTCTGTTAATGGCTTTAAAGATCAACTGGGTCATCTTGGAAATTTATTCAAATGTATTTTTAAATTGCCAATTTGGAGTTTATAATTTTTTCATTTTATTGTTTCTCGTTTTCAGATTACATTTGAGTACCATCATAAACCAGAAATTAATTGAGAGAATTTGTACGTAAATCATTGGTGATTATCTGATTTCATCTTATTTATTTTCTTCCTCAAATGAAGAGTAAGTAACATGTAAAACCTTCTGAAGCTGTGAAATATAGCCTAAGCCTCATTACATATATCATATGACATATCAACTAATGTAAATGTATACCAAACAGATTAGAATCATGTGAACGAGCAAACATGATTTGTTTGCAAAAATTTTATTCCACTTGCTTAACGAATAGAAATAAATAAATAGAAAGGTTATCTGTTGATATCACCCCATGTGAGGGGTGATTCACAACAATGGGAACACACGAACTGAAGTCAGCTGCAGCATGTCAAGGATTGCGACTGCCAACAGACAAGTCGCAAAGAGTGAAGACGGCCACCGAAAGGAGAAGAAATGAGCTGGCCATGTGCAAGGCCAGCCTCTCCACCTTCATCTGTAATGTGTATATATAGAGAGGGTGAGAGCAAAGTTTAGATGTGGTGAGTGGTGAGCTTAAGAGAGTTTACAAAGAGGGAATACAGAGTGTGTAATATATTTCTCCATATAGTGAAATCTGCTGCCCGTGGACATAGGCGACTTGCCGAACCACGTTAAATCTCTTGTGTTATTGCTTGTGTGTGTTTCCTGGTGTGCCCCCGATCCACAACAATTGGTATCAGAGCTCGGGTGGTGAAAAATCGAATTTTTTCCGAAAGTGCCCAGATTTCGAAGTGCTCGAAATACACTTTTGAGCATACCAGGAGGAAGCCCTTGAGGAGAGGAGTCCAGAACAGCAAAGAACAGAAAAAACGGAGTTCGGGGTGGCCTACACGCGCCGGTCAAAGTTTTGCGTGTAAAGTCAACTTCGAACCAGAATCCCATGTGCAGCCAGAGGTTGAAGATGACCATTATATAGCCAATCCAAATACTTTAAATATTTTTCTGTGGAAATTACATCACAAGGGTCATACTTGGCAGAGTAGTTAGAGGCTTTGGTTTGAAGTCTTGAGGTCAAGGGTTCAAAACTCTTCCCAAACAAATTTCCAATTTATTTGTGGAAGCTGCCACGTCACTACCAGTTCAGCCGCCACGACATTGACATATCAGCGCACTTGCCACGTCAGCGTCCACCAGCACTGACACGTCATCAGCCACGTCAGCCGAGACTGCCACGTCAGCACCACGTGTCAGACAGTCAGACACGTGTCCGCCACGTGTTAGCCACGTCAGCCTCCCGTTGACCAGTCAACACAGGGCAGAGAATGATCCAGTGCTGCGCGGCTAAGTGGTAGCCACAGATCTGAGGCGTTCAAACTGTTTTGGCCAGATCTAAGTCATTCGAAGTCCGTTTTTGACGATCCAATAGTGTTTTCCAACTATTTGGAGTATTCCGGACACATCTGTATGGTCAATTTTTTGAATCGGAGTTTTTTTTTTTAAAAACTCCGATTCAATAGCAGAATCTACAGAGACCAGATCAACCGAGTCCATAAGTAATCCAGCAACTACAAGCAACTCTAGGCATTGGACCCCGGTGTCCCATGCTATGTTCGAGGTAGAAAAGTTTGATGGAAGCAGCAACTTCGGCATGTGGAGATGCGAAGTTAAAGATATGCTTGTCCAGATGAACCTGCACTTCACTCTGGGAAACAAACCAGATGACCTGGACGGGATAGAATGGGAGAAAGTGAATCTCCTGGCCTGCAGTTCCATCCGACTTTGCCTTGCAAAAGAGGAGAAATATGCCTTCACAGAATATGATATTGTGAAGGAGCTTTGGAAGGCGTTGGAAGATAAGTTCATGACAAAGAGCATTGAGAACCGGCTCTACTTGAAGAAGAGGTTGTTTCGTTTCGACTACAAGAAAGGTATTTCGATGAACGAACACCTAAACAACTTCAGCAAAATTCTTACGGATTTGAAAAATTTGGATGATCACATTGGTGATGACGATAAAGCACTGTTATTGTTAAATTCCTTGCCTGACTCATATGATCATCCCACTACCACTTTACTGTACGGTAAAGAAAAGATCAAGTATGTTGATATTGCAAATGCCTTGGTAAACAATGAGTTCAGAAGGAAAGATAAGTCTGCAAACAGGGACTTAGTATCCGAGGCATTGGCAGTCAGAGGCAGAACAAATAACAGGAGATATACAGCGCGAGGAAAGTCTCGCTCAAAATCCAGAGGGAAATCATCAGGCAAAAGACGTCTTGCAAAAGACGAGTGTGCTGCTTGTCGCCAGAAGGGGCATTGGGTAAAAGATTGTCCCAATAAAGACAAGAAAGAAGAAAAGGTGAATGTTACACGAGATGGAGATAATGGTGAAGGATTAGCCTTCACAGTTTCATCATATGGCCAGTCTGATGAATGGATTATAGATTCCGGATGTTCCTACCACATGTGTCCGAACAAGCAGTGGTTCTTAAGCTTACGAGAGTTCGATGGAGGAGTTGTTCTAATGGGCAACGACCAAGCTTGCCAGACAAAGGGGATTGGAACAATTCGACTGAAGATACATGATGGAACAATCAGAATTCTTGAAGATGTTCGGTATGTACCAGCTTTGACAAAGAATCTCATCTCAGTGGGAGTTGTAGACTCCAAAGGTTACAGAGTAACTATGGAAGGTGGAGTCCTCAAAGTTGTTCGAGGAGCATTTGTTGCAATGAAGGGTACTCGACAAGGAAATTTATATTTCCTAGACGGCTCTACAGTCACAGGGAGAGTGGTTGTCTCCACCAGCTCAGAAGATGATGCATCAGACACTTCCAGACTTTGGCACATGCGCCTAGGGCATGTCGGTGAGAAGGCTTTACAAGGGTTGGTAAAGCAAGGTCTGTTGAAAGGCACCAAAACAAGGAAGCTTGAGTTCTGCGAGCATTGTGTACTGGGCAAGCAAACAAGAATCAAGTTTGGTATTGCTATTCATCGTACCAAAGGGATTCTAGACTACGTTCACACCGACGTATGGGGTCCTTCCAAGAATGCTTCGTTGGGAGGTAAACACTACTTTGTGTCGTTCATTGATGATTTCTCAAGAAGAGTTTGGATTTACACAATGAAGCACAAAGATAAAGTCTTAGACATCTTTCTTGTGTTGAAGAAGATGATTGAGACCCAGATAGGCACAAAGATCAAGAAGCTCAGATCTGACAATGGTGGGGAATACACATCAGATCCCTTCTTTGAGGTTTGCCAGAATGCAGGGATAGTGAGACATTTCACAGTTCCTGGAACACCGCAGCAAAATGGAGTTGCAGAACGCATGAACCGCACTTTGGTGGAAAAAGTTCGGTGTATGCTATCACATTCTGGATTGAGCAAGGCATTTTGGGGTGAGGCATTGAACTATGCTCGTCATCTTGTCAACAGACTACCTACTACAGCACTAGATGGCAAGACTCCCATGGAGGTATGGTCAGGAGTGCCAGCTACTAATTATGATCAGTTACGTATCTTCGGATGTCCAGCTTATTTTCATGTTACAGAATCTAAGTTGGATCCAAGAGCCAAGAAAGCCATTTTCTTGGGCTTTAGTGACGGTGTCAAGGGATACAGACTCTGGTGCCCTGAATCAAAGAAAATTGTCACTAGAAGAGACGTTATCTTTGATGAGTCTACAATGCTGACACAGCTAAATCCTCAACAGAATGAGGAAACATTGAAGAAGTCAGTGCAGGTGGAGTTTGAGACTCCAGCAAAGACTAGTCAGCCAATCAACCATCCTGAAGAAGTCTTAGTGGATAGCTCTGAAGAGAGTTCAGATAAAAATGAAGATCCAGAGGCCTCACAACAATCAGAACCCATTGCAATCAGGAAAGGAAAAAGGGTTACTAAGCAACCCAGTTGGATGACCGATATGGTAGCCTATGCATTTCTAATCATTGAAGACAATGTTCCTTGCACTTTCAAAGAAGCCGTGCAGAATGTAGAAAGTGTTAATTAGAAGAAGGCTATGGATGAAGAGATCGGGTCACTTCACAAGAACCAAACTTGGGAGTTGGTGCAACTTCCAAAAGGCAAGAAAGCAATTGGGTGCAAGTGGGTTTACACCAAGAAAGAAGGCATCCCAGGCAGAGACAACATCGGATTCAAAGCTAGATTGGTAGCTAAAGGCTATGCTCAGAAGGAAGAAATAGACTACAATGAGGTATTCTCACCTGTTATGAAGCACACGTCTATTCGTATCTTGTTAGCTTTGGTTGCACAGTTTGATCTCGAGCTCGCCCAACTTGATGTCAAAATTGCTTTTTTACATGGAGATCTTGAAGAGGAGATATACATGTCCCAGCCAGATGGTTTCAAAGTTGCTGGAAAAGAGAATTGGGCCTGTAAGCTGAACAAATCATTGTACGGGTTGAAGCAATCCCTGAGACAGTGGTATAAAAGATTTGATCGGTTCATGATGGAGAAAGAATACACAAGAAGTCAATTTGATCATTGTGTATATTTTCCTAAGCTTCTAGATGATTCCTTCATCTATTTGCTCTTATATGTGGATGATATGTTAATTGCATCTAAGAGCAAGGTGGAGATTGACAAACTCAAGGCACAGTTGGCAAGAGAGTTTGAAATGAAGGATTTGGGAGAAGCAAAGAAAATTCTTGGCATGGAGATCAAGAGAGACAGGAAGAAGGGCACGGTTTGTCTGACACAAACCCAGTATCTAAAAAGGTGTTAGACAGATTTGGCATAAATGGGAAAACAAAAGCTGTGAGTACACCATTGGCCCCTCATTTCAAGCTCAGTGCTTCGATGTCTCCATGCACAGAAGAAGAACGAAAGCATATGGCACAGGTTCCATATGCAAATGCAGTTGGTGCATTAATGTATGCTATGGTTTGTACAAGGCCTGACATCTCACATGCTGTGAGTATGGTAAGCAGGTATATGCATGATCCAGGAAAAGATCACTGACAGGCAGTGAAGTGGATCCTAAGGTACATACATGGCACGGTTAATCTGGGATTGAAGTTCGAGAGAGATAACCGACTCGAACAGAATCTGGTTGGATATGTGGACTCAGATTATGCTGGTGACTTGGACAAACGCCGATCAACAACAGGGTATTTATTTACGCTTGCTAAAGGGCCGGTGAGTTGGAGGTCAATGCTTCAGTCAACAGTGGCTTTGTCTACTACAGAGGCAGAGTACATGGCAATGACAGAAGCCTTTAAAGAAACTATTTGGCTCCATGGGTTAATTGAGGACTTGGGTATTGTTCAGAAGCACGTTGAGGTGTTCTGTGACAGTCAGAGTGCCATTTGTTTGGCAAAGAACCAGGTTCATCATTCCCGCACCAAGCACATTGATGTCCGTTTCCATTTTATCCGAGAAATTGTGAATGAAGGGGATATTCTGCTTCAAAAGATTAGTACTGTAGATAATCCGGCCGATATGCTCACAAAAGTAGTTTCTGGGATCAAGTTCTAACATTGTTTGGACTTGGTCAACATCTCTCGGAACTAAGTACCTTTGGGTGCAAGGCAGTGTTGATCGATCACTATGGACAGAGGGCAAAGGCATGATAGTCAAGGGCATCCCAGCAGGGGGTACAGAACATCCAATCAGGGGGTGTATGATATCTTGGTTACACAAGTTCAAGCATAGCAGGTGAAGACATCCGAGACAAGAAGCGTGGAAGAGATCTGTGAGAGATAGGAGCAGAGGCTCTCTCCAAATCAGATAGTGGTATGAGTTGAGTTGAGGATGTAGGATTCCCTCCTCCTCTTGTATCTCTGGTGTATTAATCTCTAGCTTTAGGGGATGCAAGTGTCTCAGTAAGGAGATGCAGACTATGTTGAATTTGGGCGTGACAAGATTAGCAGCAGTGTGTGCAGTAGATCACCTCACATGGGTTGAGGGGGTGATTTGTTGATATCACCCCATGTGAGGGGTGATTCACAACAATGGGAACACACGAACTGAAGTCAGCTGCAGCATGTCAAGGATTGCGACTGCCAACAGATAAGTCGCAAAGAGTGAAGACGGCCACCGAAAGGAGAAGAAATGAGCTGGCCATGTGCAAGGCCAGCCTCTCCACCGTCATCTGTAATGTGTATATATAGAGAGGGTGAGAGCAAAGTTTAGATGTGGTGAGTGGTGAGCTTAAGAGAGTTTACAAAGAGGGAATACAGAGTGTGTAATACATTTCTCCATATAGTGAAATCCGCTGCTCGTGGACGTAGGCGACTTGCCGAACCACGTTAAATCTCTTGTGTTATTGCTTGTGTGTGTTTCCTGGTGTGCCCCCGATCCACAACATTATCATCCCTTCTTATTTAACCATTTAATGAGGAAAGTAAAATAAAAAATCAATGAAAGGGTAGCCCATAATAAATATTAGGAACTCTTATTTGCAGCGATTGGTAGCGTGCCAGTTAGCTATATGAAGCACACGAAAACAAGATTTCGCACCTCTCAGTTGATAAGAAAATGCATCAACCTATGGGAGCAAATATATGTCATTTAAGGGAGGGTACTAAATAAACAAAAAAAAATGAGGAAGAATTTTTCTATTATTAAATAGTACATAAAAAGAAAATAAGTAAATTTAAAAAGCAGAAGAATAGTCCAGATTTCGAATGTACAAATCAAACACCCTATGACAGGCCGATCGTAAGCAAAACCTCATTTTCCTCTCCATCTGTTATGGAAATTTCATGTCTTCTTTTCCTCTGCCCCATCCTCTCTCTCTGTCTCTCTCATCTCTTTGCATTTGCATCTTTGTACTATTCACTCTGTTTGGTTTAGTTTTGAAAATATTTTTTGAGATTTTTTGTTTTTCGTGTTTTTCTGGTCTTTAGTGACTTTTTTTTTCATATTTTAATCAAAAAAATTTAGATGCATCTAGACGCACTTAAAAAGTAAATATTTGTGAAAAAATCTAAAAAAATTCACTTAAAAAAAAAAAAAAACGAAAGAAAAAATGTACTGATTTTTTCCCTTAATATTTAGTGAATTTTTTTATAACTTGGAGCACTTGCCTTGATTCTAACATTTCGTAAGTCTTAGCATCATGTGTTGTAATCTAATTGCAGGTTTACTCACTTGAAGACGGTCCAGTGCTTGCTGCTTGAAAAAAATATAGAAGTTCCAGTCACTATCATCAAAATCAGTGAGAAGAAGGATGTCGTCGTAGATTGGCTAAAGTATGCCTATCATGCTTATTTTCTCATATATAATCTACTCAACAAGCCTTTGTCCCAATTACTTGGGTCGGTTATATGGATCTATTTCTTCCAGTTAATTCTATTTGCAGTCATATTCTCAGTTAAGTGTAAGTACTAATTTTTTAATCATCTCAACCCAAATTCTCCTAAGCCTATGGGTGCACATGAGTATAACATCTTATTCGAATTTGCCTCATCTAATCTTTAATTGGTTGGTGTCACTTATAACTTCTTCCCAATGGTTTCATATATGATTTTTTTTTTCTTCTTTTCTAACACCTTCTCAACATTCTCATTTCAACTACATTAAGTTTTTGAACATTTTTTTCTCTTTCTTAAGCACCCAAAATTCAGTACCATAGATCAGAGTGGGTCTTATAGCAGTCCTATAACATTTAAAATAAATAATGATTTAGCTTTTTAGAATCAATCAATTATCTTAGTTCTCATTATGGTATATACTTCTTGCAGCTATGATGGCATAATTGTGAACTCAATTGAAGCCAGGGAAGTCTTTTCCCAGTAAGTTCTATCATGTTATTTTATGACCATACAAAGTTCCTAATGTGTATCTTTTACTCAAAATTTTCTTCCCTCTGCCTATATTTTAAATTGAAGACTAGATCACATGGATTTGCACACTTTACATCTTCAAGCTTTGGGGATATTCAGGCCTCGTTTGAAAACAGGCTATTTTAGTAATTTTTTGACTAAAATATGAGGTAAAAAAAATTAGTATGTTTGGGGTGACTTTTTGATTTTTTACGAAAAGATGTGCAAAAAGTAGAGAGAAAATGGAATCTTTGATTTTTTGGTACGAGTTATAGGCTTTTTGGCTTTTCTAGTAATTTTTTGACTTTTTAACTAAAATGTTAACTTGCCAAATGAGGCCTCATTTCATTGACCACCAACAGGTTATTTTGTTGTGATGGAGTTGCAAAAGCGTGTAATTAATTTCCTTAAATATTTGTATTTTTGTCTGCACACAGTCTATGAACAATGCTAAAAGTGGTCCAGAATTGTAATGTTTGGTTGAGACCTGATGGTTATTTTGTGGGGTTCATATGCAGATTAAATTTGAGTCACACATTGATATTTATAGATAAAATTCGAACTAAAAATTCTAGAGGTGTAATATTATTGTACAAGAATACCTCAAATACTAATTAATCCTTATAATTTGTCCCTTCTATGAAATTGGTTTGTTAGAGTTCTAAGTATATTAATTTTATCTTTAAAATTTTTGCATTGTGTCAATATAGTCCAATTGATAACACGCATTTAAAAGTTGATTGAAATCCAGGAACAAAATAATTTATTTACTCTTTTCAAAATGATTAAGTTGAAATCCAATTTGAAATGATGTGTTCTGTTGGATTGGACCATTTTATCCTTGATTATGTTCAATTTTTTACCAAATATTATCAATAGGGCAAAATTGACACAATATGAGAAATTATGGGGAAAAATTGATGCAATTGCAATTAGAGAGACCAAATTTACACAATAAACAACTTATAAGGGCCAACGATATAATTTCTCTGATTTTTTAGGGCAAATTACATCAGTAGTTTTTCATTTTGCTTTTTATGTCATTTTGGTGTCCACCATTTCAATTACCTTAATTTTGACCCTTAATTTTAAATTTTGTTTAAATTTAATCCAATTGATAATGCTTATTAAGGTTTTTGAAAGAAAATGGTCATTGAGTTCGTTGAAATTAAAACTCATAAATTGAATAAGCCACAATTTTGCTTATACAAGTATAACACATACCACTTATGTACATATATATATATATATATTTTAAAAAAAAAATCTTAAAAATATAGGAAAAATATCCGTTTACATTTTTGTGTTAGAATTCTAGGACATCAAAAGTTTGTTTGGTAGTTAAAATCCTTAATATTTCAAACTCTAAAAGAATAATAAAATATTTTATTTTAAAAGACAACAATAACCTTGCGAACCTAAAACTTCTTTTTCCAAAACTCTCTCTCCATCTACGACGTTCTTTCCACGTATTTTCTCTCTCTCTCTCTCTCTCTCTCTCTTCTCGACATGTTTCACATCTGGAGGTTGTTATCATATTTGTCGACCACCACTACAACCATTGTCTGCTATGATCATCATCAATCACAACCACCATCTGCGACCACCATCAACACTATTTGCTACCGCTATCATCCCTCAACTGTCATCTATTAATATCTTCATCAAGTTCTTTTGTGGCAATGAAGTTCTTTACACAATTTCCCTCAATTTATTATATGTTTCTCTCTTCTTCTTTTTTTTTTTCTTCTTCTCTTTCTCTACCTGTAATCTCTCCTCCATTGGTCTATGTTCTTTCTATATTACACAATAAAACTTCACTGTTACAATGAAATTTCTTTGGATGAAATTTTACTGAGACAGTAAGTGAAATTTCACTTAAAATTCATCATTTTAAAACACTCAATTTGAAATTTTTAGATATAAATTTGAAATTCAAGACCTAATTTTTGTAATTGGTTATTAAATTTACAATTTTTAGTTTTTAATAAAAAAAATTGTTCGAGTTTGGGTAGTGAGATTTCACTGTGCAAAAGTCGATGAAATTTCATTGTGCTTTCATTGACTTTCTACAATAAAATTTCATGATTTTTTTTATAGAGATTTTGTATTATTTATTAATTTTATTTGATAGATCTTGATGAAATAATTATAAAAATATAAATTTAGCAGAAAATAGAAATATAAATAAAAAGTTATTCAATTTAAAAGTTCACAAATCACTTAAAAAGTGAAAAAAAAAAAAAAAAAAAAAAAACCTATTGCCAGGATATTTATGTCCAGCGCATTTTTGAAGGACCTAAACTAGTATTTAAAAGTTTGTTATCTTTATTCTTCTAAAAACTTTGAACGCGGGAGCTGAAAAAGAATCCCCAAAATTATAATTAGTTATTTTTTCCAGGATAATATTATCCATGCATATATATATATATATCACAAATTTGAAATTTGCAAGATTCCTTAGTTTGTAATTATTCGAGAAATCCGTCTTTGTTTCGGATTTGGTAGTGCCATTGAATTACTTTTGAAAGTCTCAAAATTTGTGGTTTTCTTCATCCATCAATCACCGAAGGTGAAGCTTGCAAGCCTTAATTTAATTGTCTAAGTAACAATTGAAATGTTTGCCATAATTTTCAGAAAAGAAGGTAATCATTATTTGTTTCTTCTTGGGTACCTTAAACTATGTGCTAACTTCATTGTTTATCAATTCAATAATTTCCCACTTTTATTTTATTTTACAAGTTTAAAAATGTTGTGTATTTGTATTTTTCGTTCGTTCATCTAATATGTACTCTGTTTTTTGTAAAGTAAAATTTTACTTTGATTAATGACAATAAACTTTGATTGTTGATATGCTTAACGACAGTAAATTTTATTGTGAAACATAGTAAAATTTTACTCTGAATGATGCTACGATTTCACCTACTCTAATAATGAGAGTAAATAATTATTGTGAAACAAAGTAAAATTTTACTATGCCAATTCGATGGTATTTTTTTTTAAATAATTTTATACTCAACCTAAATTTTATTTGATAGATCTTGATGAGAGGATTCTAAAAATATAAATTTTATTAAAAATCGATATCTAGATCAAAAGTTATATCATTTTAAAGTTTAAAATATTAAATTAGTCACTAATGATATTTTGGTAATAATGATATGTGATGGACTTTTCAAGAATTTTTTTTTATACTTATCCTTAATGCGTTAAAGTTTTATCATGGGAGGGTTTTGACCAAATCTCTCTTTTTTATATCATTATCAACTAAATACATCAAATACACAAATGCATTTGGTACCAAATTTTTCTGGATAAGATGTTTGTAGGGTAGAAATTGAATTAGTCTAGTATGAGTTTAAATATGAAATGAATCTAAACTATTTATTAATAATTCCGGATAAAATTGGTAATAAAATTTCTGAAATTATAGTATTAGCTGAAATCCTAAATTCTACTTGGCTTCGCCCATGCTTGGGAAGTAAGGTGACACTTGCCACCTTCAACTGCACAAAGAAAGCTTCAAAAACAATAAATAAAATAAAGATACTGTTGAAAGATAATTTGTAATTTCTAAGAAGATAATTTGATGAATATTGTGGAAGTCTACTCTTTGGAAATGTCTGCCAAGGAGAATTAAGTTCTAGGTGTTGGTTCATCTCCCTAGAGCTTGGAAGAAGACAAAAGTTAATGAGCAGAATTTTTTGAAGCATTTACTTGCAATTATAAATGGGGTTTCAGTAGTGCAACCTGGAGAAGTTAAAAAAAGCAGTGGTGAACCATTTCAAAAATCTATATGCAGAGCGTTGGAAAATTAGGCCTAAACTTTTTCTTTTTTTTTTTTTTGGGGGGGGGAGTTTAATTCTATTAATACTCTTAGCAATGAATCTGCCATGCTGGAAAGTGTATTCACTGAAGATGAAGTTTGGGCTACCATCAAAGAATGTGATGGGAATAAAGCCCCAAGCCCTGATGGCTTCAACCTCTTTTGTTTCCAAAAGTGTTGGAAATCTATGAAGCATGACATTCTGAAATTTATGTTGGAATTCCATGAGAATGGAATTCTAGCTAGAGGCCTCAATTGCTCTTTTATCAGTCTCATCCCAAAAAAGGAAAACCCCTTGTCTCTATCTGATTTCAGACTTATTAGCCTGATTAGCTTTGTCTATAAAGTTCTTTCCAAGGTTCTTTCTCACAGATTGAAGCTTGTTTTACCTAGCATAGTAAGTGAAGCGCAGTCTGCCTTCTTAGGGGGCAGGAGTATTTTGGATGGAGTGCTCATTGCTAATGAGATTGTAGATTGGTAGAAAAAATCCAATACCCAAGGGGAGATCATCAAGCTTGATTTCGAAAAAGCCTTTGATACTGTAAATTGGGAGTTCCTTTTTGATTTGTTTATCAAGTTTGGTCTTGGTTTAAAATGGTTGGACTGGATGAAATTCTGTTTAACAACTACTAGCATTTCCATTCTTGTCAATGGCTCACCTACAGATGAATTTTGACCAAAAAAAGGGCTTAGACAAGGTGATCCACTCTCACCCTTTCTTTTTAACATTGTTGCAGAGGGGTTGACTCTGCTTTTAACCAGAGCTAAGGACCTGGGCTTAATTAAAAGGGCTGTTGTTGGTCCCAATGGCTTGCACTTCACTCACCTCCAATTTGTTGATGACATCATTCTCCTTTGTGAAGCTAATTTACTAGAGATTACAACCTTGAAGAGAATACTTAGGTCCTTTGAAATTATGTTAGGGCTAAAAATAAATTTCCATAAGAGTATAGTTTGTAGTGTCGGTGTCTCTGAGACTTTAATCAATGACTTTTCATCCACATTGAATTGCCTCAATCAGAAGTTACCTTTAAAGTATCTTTGTCTTCCTCTTGCTGCCAATCCCAAAAAGAAATCCTCTTGGAAACTAGTTTTAGACAAATTTACGAGCAAACTCTTAGGATGGAAGAAGAGACTTTTATTATTTGCCTATAGACTCACCCGCATCAAATCTACCTTATCTAGCCTTCCAATTTTCTACCTTTCCTTGTTTAAAATGCCAAAATGTGTAATTAAAGAGGTGGATAAAATTCAAGCTTCTTTCTTGTGGAGTGACTTAGATGTCAAAAGAAAGGTACACCTGATCAGTTGGAAGGATGTTTCACTGACAAAAAAGCAAGGAGGCTTAGGTGTAAGAAGTTTCGGTCAAGTCAATGTTTACCTTCTTACTAAATGGTGGTGAAGGTTCTGTAATGAAAAGCAAGCTCTTTGGAGAAGATTAATTTGTAGCAAGTATAGTTCCAGAACAGGTAGTTGGTTCTATTCTCAAGGCACTGTTACTATTTGCTCTTGGATTTGGAAGGACATTATGGGCCTTGCTTCAGAAAATCCAGCTTTATTCAATTTCTTTCTGACTAATTTAGAATTAGTTATTGGTAATAGGGCCAGCATATCTTTATGGAAGGATATCTGGGTGGGGATTGACTGCCTTTAGTCTAAATTTCCTAGACTATTTAGTCTTTTTTCTAAAAAGGATGGATCTCTATTAGACTTCATTGTTAGGAAAATTAGCTCTTCCAATTGGAATCTCAGTTTTAGGAGACCTCTGTTAGCCTAGAAAGATGAATCAGTTCATAATATGCAAGTTTTACTAGGAGATGGGCCATTATTAAGGCATGAGATGAAGGATAGAATGAAATAGAAAGCTTTATCTCAGGGTGTCTTCAAAGCAAAGGGTTTGTTTTGCTGGTGGCAGTCCAACAGAGGACCAGATCTATTTATGCCCAGTAGGGGTGAGCAGCGGATATACTGATCCGCCCAAATCGACCGAACCGAACTGATCCGCCGCATATTAGACGGATGCGTGATGACGAGCGAACGGTTGCGGATTGATTTTTTCCAATTCACCTAGTTTTGGACGGATGTCGGATTTGAGGTTCATTTGGCCGCAACTGAACCACCAAACCGCCGAGCACCCCTAGTAATTTGTAAGATTTTGTGTTTTCAATTAGTTTATATATTCTATTTGTGTTTTCAATTGAAAAAGAGTTTTCAACTTAAATATATTTTTTAAATTAAAAAAAAAATGTATTATTTATCTATATATTTTAGTTTTTAAATCTAACTCTAAAAATAATAAATAAAAAAGATTATATATGTAGGTTGGTTTTTGTTTTTAAAAACATATATAGATGTAACAATACAGAGGCATACAATTTCTACTACTGCTCTGTTCATGGCTTTGGTGATTCGAATTGTTTTTATATTTTAAAAACCACAGATTATAATACTTTATGTGGATGAGGCATGCTATGATTGTAATACGTGGATAAAGTTTCAAACTTTCTTTCTTTGGATGAGGCATATAGTGATTGTAATACTCTGTTAAGTCATTGACTATAATTTATTTATTTTTTGTTGAGAAAGTGCACAAGTTGAATTATGTCGAAAATTTATAAAATTTTAAACCTCCAAACCGATTCGCATCCATCCGCCAATCCGCTCAATCCACATCCGTCGGATTGGCGGACGGATGCGGATTGATTTTCTCCAATTCGCCAATCTAGCGGACAAATGGCGGATTGAAAGTTCCGTGGCCGCAACCGACCCGCGCCTACCCCTAATGCCCAGATTCATTTAGAACAACATCTCACCACTAAAAGTCCAATTCTTCTCTTGGTTGGTTTGGAAAGGTCGAGTAAAAGCATCTATGTTCCTTCATCATTGTGATAACCCTGGTCCGTGTTATGCTAATCAATCTCGATTATGATTGTGATTATGTGTTTGATATGATTTTGAGTGCCATTTATATGAATATATGTGGTTTTGAATTTCTATATGTTCACCGTAGGAAAATCTGTTTGATTATCTGCTTTAGAATTTAAATTAAAGGCCCTATCAGCCACAGAACCCGAAATTGATTACACCATTATGATTAGTGTAATTTTTAGAGCCTACGGTGAAATTTAATTAGAAATTGATTCGGATCAAAATAATTGGATTCAGAACGATTAAATTACGCTCAATTACTTAGCCTTAATTAATTTGATTAGGCCAAGATATATAAGTGGCTTATTTGCATTGTTTTGAGCTCATTTTTGGCTGGGATTACACTCTAGAGAGAGAGAGTGTGCCGGTTAGAGAGAGAGAGAGAGAGGGAGCTTAAGTTAGAGAATTGCTTGAGAAGCTTGAAGATCTTAGAGTCTAACTCAAGAATTAACCATAATTTGGAGGATTTGAGCTTCTAGGTGAGTAGTTGGTTATGAATTCATAAGTTTGAATTGGTAATTTTGTATAAGTCAAGCTAGTTGGGTAATCAAGAACATAAATTGAGATGTATTTGTTGAATTGGAAGCTTATATGTACATGCATGCATAGAATTGCTATGAGATTAAGTGTTTAAGTGTAAATTCATGAGTATAAGTTTGTTATTTTGTGAACTCTAGCTTGTTATGTGATCAAGAACAAGAATTGAGTTGTGATTAATAAATTTGAAGTCAATAATTGCATGTATGAAAGGAATTGCCATGAAATTGTATGATTGAGCTTGAAAAATATAATCCATGTAGAATCTTGATGACAATTCATGCCCTTGATCATCATTTACATCATTTAAGTTGAAAATGGAAGTTAGATTCCACATGCAAATATAATCCATAGAAGAATGAGTTTGGGTGCATGAATTTGTTGTGTTGGGAATAAGTTTGGTGTAATTTGGGGCATGCATGTGATTAATTCATGGGATTTGAGCTTATGATGTAGTAAATTTGGTGTTTATAGCATGTTAGTAAATGTATATGTGAGCCTTGAACCATGAGATGCAAGTTACATTGGATTGAATGCATGTTTGAAGCTCAAAAAGAATTCTGGAAAACCCAGAATCCGGCATGTCCGCTCGAGGGGGGTAGTCGCTGCTCAAGCGTGAAATGCTGGTTCCCAGCACTTTTGCAGACATGGATGTCCGCTCGAGCGGGGAGATTCACGCTCGAGCGAGGAGCCATGTAGTTTGACTCTCAGCTCGAGCGTCCGAAGTCACGCTCGAGCATGAAAATGAAGTAACCAGTACTTTTGCAAACCAAAGGGGTCCACTCGAGTGGCGAAAGCTGCACTCGAGCGGGGATCCCTGTTTCAGATATTTTGAAAAGTGGTTTTATGATTTGTTATCCATTCTCTTTCATTTCTAAGCACTCTTAGGCATGCATCGAGCATTGTGAATGAGTTAAAATGATAAGAAAGAAGCCTAAGAGGAATATATGAATTAAGAACGGATTGAATCGTTTGTGACCTATATGTGTTATGTAATGTGTAGGGTCGAGCTCAAGGGCAAATCCACCGGCAGAACACTGTGAATAATATCTTAGTAAAGATATTTTCGAGTATGTTACTTTCCGAATGCTACTTCTGTATAGGCTTCATGGATTGTTGACTTAAAATATGAATGAGTATTGTATATGCCTAATTTTGTATAAGGCCGTTTGTTGTTTGTCGTTGATATGTTTGATATAACTGAATTGGGCCTAAGGCCGTTGGACACGAATGATTGGGCTAAAGGTCGTCGAACATGAATGATTGGGCCAAAGGCCGTCGGACATGAATGATTGGGCCAAAGGTCGTTGGACATAAATGATTGGGCCAAAGGCCGTCGGATATGAACGATTGGGCCAAAGGCCGTTAGACATGAATGCAAAGATGGGCCAAAGGCCGTTTGAATATGTCATTGGATATGTTTGAATACCGTGATGGGCCAAAAGTCGTTTGAATGAAAGGGATCATGACCATGAATATGAAATATGCATGGATATGAATATAAAGAGAATGGGCCCGAGGCCGTTTGATACGCCTGATATGTTCGAATTGGGCCCGAGGCCGTTTGATATGTTTGAATTTGACCAAAGGTCATTTTGAATAAAGAGTTGGCTAGACCAAAGGTCGTTCCGTATAGATGGACCCGAGGTCGTTTGCATATGGATATGATGTGTTGGACTCGAGGTCGTTTTGCTTTGTTGAGATTTGTAAGTCTGATATGAATGAGAATAGTGGTTCAAATATGTACATTATAAGTATGATTCATTTATAAACGAATCTTATTCATTAACCTCTTTATTTTGATATTATTCACTGAGCGTTAGCTCACTCTCATTTATATGTATGTAGGTGGACAAAGGGACGTTCAACCCCAGCCTTAGTGGAATTTAAGAAGGAACCCAAGTTTTGTGAAGTCAGCCCGGGTGCCTCACGCAAGAGGCTTTGCTATGATCTTTTGCTATTTCTATTGGTCATGATAGACCGTTTATGTGTATAAGCTTTTGGGTTAACTGACTATGTGTTTGAATGATCCTGGGTATACAAGATGTTAACTACTGATGTGTGGTGTGAGTTATTATTAAGTATATGCGAAATGTTTGGAATGCCATGTAAGCATAGCTCACTGGACAAAAATTTTTAAGTTGCTTCCGTTTTGGCCCCTTAACTCTGATGAAACATGTTTTAATTGGTTTGAGGTCGTAGGTAATCTCATGATTACTGACTGGCTATGACTTTAATCTATAGGGGCGGGTTCGGGTCATGACAATCATATTGGTGTTCTCAGAGAGGAGGATGTCACTTAGTGTATCTTTTGCAAATCTGACTTGGAGATCATTAATCATGGTTTGTTTCTTTGCCCCTTTAGCTAGAAAATTTGGTCTACTATCATTGAGTGGTTGGGTCTTTTTTAGGTTTGCCCTGGCTCTGTTGTGGATTTGTTTGATTGGTGGCATAGCACAAAAATTAAGAAGAAAGAATTACAAATATGGAAAGTCATCCCACTTACTATTGTTTGGTCAATTTGGAAGCTCAAGAATGATTGTGTTTTCAATATTGCCCAGCCTAACTTCTTGGTGATCATTGAGCATATCAAGGTTAGAATCGCAGTTTGGTTGAAAAGCTACTCTTGTGGTAATTCATATTCCATCCATGATTTTGTCTCCAATCTGAATCAGATCAGGCTGTGTATTTGATGTTTAGCTGATAGTTGTAGACGCGCCCTTGGGCCTCACTCTACAGTGCGGACTCGATTTTGTTTGCGGTTCTAAATCTGAACCAAAGAGTCCAAATCTGGCAAATCGTTTTGAGAAAACAGATTTTTGAAAAGAAGTGCCAAACATGGACTGCTTTGCCAGATACAGAGTCGCCACCTAAATATTTTTTATGGGAAATTTAGGAAACCCTGACTCGGTGCCAAAGGCCACGTGTCCGTCATTACCAAAGTTGCCTCGGCTCGGGAACTTGGGTACGATTGGGGAAGGTCAGCTATGAGCACCCCCTCTCGCCCGGTCTGAAGACCGGCCTCTACTAATCGTGATATCTTATTTTGAAAACGTTATATGTTCTTATTCCGGTTATTAGCCTAGATTTACTATGTTATGCGCACAGCAAACAAGTACAGACCAAATCGCCTAGATTGGAACAAAACATTACATGTTTGTTTTTGAAAATGGTTTGCTACTCGCAAGTAGGCTAAAATGCAGATTTTACCACCCTCAAGTGGGCTTTAGAAAAGATGGTTTTGCCACTATCTAGTGGGCTTAAAACTCACAGTTTCAATGCATTTATCCCAATTTAGGTAATTTGACCTCCATCCACAGGCATTCAAACAATTATATCACATAAGCAGCTAGCCTCATGCTAATCATGCTATTATGGCAACATTCACATGCATGCGATATGCTAAAGCATAAAAGCTTACCTAGTACTCCAAGCCAAAACAGAAACTAGTTAGTAATCAATGCATGATCCTAGTTCATGTTAAGTGGCTAATGCATCACAGGCAAAATGCAGCTATAATAGGCTCGGCTATCCTAAATATGGCATGTGAAATGCTGCAATTAACAAGTAATCATCTTGGAATTTGAAATACATATGTAGTTAGCATGATGTGCCGAGCCCGGTGCATGTAAGACAAATGTATGGATGCATGCATGCATTGCATAAGGTATGCTAAATTAAATATGTCCTAATACTAACCATCAAAGCAGGTAAGTAAAAGGGAGAAAGAAGTGGGGGTTGGAAGACATACACACACTCACCCACACTTATTACAGATTCGCCCTCGGTCGGAGGGACCAAAAGAATATACAGATAATTAACCTACAAGCTAATTAAAATATTACAGTCTATCTAATTAGTTAACAAATTAACTATGCTAGAAGAAACAGTAAACTGCCTCGGGAAGAGAGCCCAATGCAATGCATGCTCGATCTTCCTCAGAAGTGCACTGCCATGTGCAATCTGCCTCTGTTTTCCCTGCTATACTCCTCTGAAGACTGCCAAAATCTCAGGATGTGCTCACTGGATGTTGGGGAGTGCCGTCGGCTGGAAGAAATCATCACCGGCTGTGATTTGGTGTCCATCGGCACAGAATGGATCCATCGGCCATAGATTGTTTGCCGGTCGGCACTCTGTGAAGTCGATCGGCAAAAGGTTCTTACAGAATCTGTTTGACAGTAGCAGAGGACAGAACTTTGCATGGCAATGCAATCCAAACCATATATGCACCAATCATGTCCCTTATCATGTGTATGACTCAAAGGGGCATGGTCCTTGGTTCTCGGACCATCAATCGCGCATTTCAATGCGTGATGGCCCAAGAGAACCAAGTGTGCATTTTTCATTTCAAATGAAATGCAAACCAACAAATAAAGGCCCAATCCCTATCACTAGATCAAGGGACAAGACATGCATGCTTATGTAATGCAATCCTAGGCATGTTAGCTAGTATGCAGCATGACATAAAAGGGAGCATGCAAACATGCAATGCACATTAGGTTCACAACCCAAGCAACAAAACAAGCAAGCACGCCATAACTACGCAAACTACTAGAGCATACAAGATGCAATCTAATCATGCAACATGCTAGTAATTGGACCAAGGGAATACATGACACATGCAAGTGATTTCAAGCGTGCAATACATGCAACCAAAGCATGCAAACATGGGATAATGTAGCAACACTTGAATGGCATGCAAGGGATGGACTTACACTAATTGGGCAGCCCTAAGTTAGGTCCAAAACAGTGGCCCAATGCCATGGGAAAGAAGGCCAAAATGCATACAAACATGCAAGCACACATGATCCAACACCTAGGCATATCAAAGCAACTTTTAAGCACACTTAAAAGGGACAAACATGGATATATAATCAACATGTTAGACATTGAAAACATGCTAGAAGGGGTGCCCAAACAAACAAATCATGCAAGTGAGGCATGCTAGAAGAGTCAAAGCTTAAGGCATACAAGAGGGATCACATGGTGGCTATACAAAGCAGGGCATGGATGACTCCAACGACTTAAAACAGTCCCTTAGCACACTAAATCATGCAAATAAGCTTCACAAAGCTTGGCCAAAACACAAAAGCATGATAGTCTAAATACTATGCATGTATTGAGGCAAATCATGGCATTACAAGGTAGGTATGTTAAGCAAGCATGGTGTACCAAGACCAACACACAACAATGTTATATCAGGGCATAATAAGCATAAAAAGCAGCTATGGCATGATCAACAAACACTCAAACATGATGCTCCCTCAAGAGGCCAAAAAGTGCCCTTTTCAAGGACAACAAGGAGAGGGGGTGACCCTCTCCTTCTTGGGACTTCAAGGCACCATCCTTACCACTGAAATCCTTCAAGATTTCAGTGGTGAGGAGGCCCAAACACCAAAGTCTCGGAACTCACTCAAAATGGGGCCTCTCAAGGCTTAAGAGGGGTCAAACACCTCCAAACCACAAAACACCCTTAACAAACTATTTAGAGGGCCCAAAAACAAAACTTTTTTATATTATGCACTAAGCTCAAAAACAGTTTCAAGATAGGCAAAAATAGGATGCAAAAAAGGGGAAAAAGGAGTGAGTTTCTTACCCTTGAAGTCCTCTTTCACAAATGGTGGACCAGTTGCTTCCTTAGCTCCAAAACAGCTCAAGAACACCAAGAACAACTCTCTGGCCCTTCAAGAACCAAGAAAAGGTGTAACACTATGTGTTTGTGTGCAATAGTAAGCCTAAAATACACACAAGAGAGAGAGATAGAGATAGGATATGGACTAAACCCTAACCCTAGAACTCAAACCCTAAAAAGTTGTCTAAAATGTCTGGCCCTCTAAGTTCTCTAACCCTAGAACAAGGGAGAGGAAGGCTCCTCTTATAGAGAAGCCAATCTTGTAAAGCTTACTAAGGAAGCTAACAAGAAGGCCATCCCTCCATACACGTGTATAGAGGGGAACAAAATGCAAGACAACTGTCTTAAAATATCTGCAAAAGCAGATGAACAGTAGTCGGCTGCTCAAAATTGCCATTTTGACAAAATTGACTGCCGACCGGCAACAAAGAATGCCGACCAGCAATATACATTGCCGATGGCAACAAAACACCAGCTGGTGGCCTCTAGCCATGGCCGGTGATGTGTGGGGATGCCTCATAAGGCATTCCCTGCCCCTCCAAGGCAAAACACAAGTGTTTGGTGCAAAACCAGACACTAATCAGTCGAGTTCGGAGATCCTGAGGCAAGGCGTGTAGCCGAGACCCCCGGGACCTCCAAACGAACACAAACATGGATGATCACCGCGTGTTCAAACGGTGACGTCCAAGTCTTGAGGACGGTCAAAAATGGGGTGTCTACAATAGTGCTGTTGTTGTTGGTGCTAGTGTATATTGTTGCTGATGGTGCTGCTGGATATTGTTTTTGGTGGTGTTCCTCTTGGTATTTATCTTGTTGATGTTTAGCTAGTGCTGTTGCTGCTGTTTATTGTTGATGTTTAGCTGATATTCATCTTGCTGGTGCTGCTATTCTGTTGCTGATAAGATGCTGGTGTTAATCTTGGTGTTCATCTTGTTGATGTTCAGTTGGTGCTGGTGCTGATGTTCTCTAGATGTTTACTGCTAGTATTTACTGCTGGTGCTGTTATTCTATTAGTGATTAGATGCTGGCTGTTTTGTCATTGACTAAGTTGGTGCCAATTTTTTGTTTCTTATTTTTTGCTTTGTTTTGCTCTGTATGTTGGTTTCTCACTAGCATGGAGCTTGGAGTATGTGCTTGTCATGCCCCGAATTTACGAGGTCAGGCCCACGTGAGTAAACCACCCACCGATAGATGATCACTAACAACACTCATGTAGATGTATATAATATAGGCACATAGTACATGTGTTATTCTAATTTTATTCATTCTTAGACACAACATCTAAGTCAAATGGATGCTCTGTAATAAAAACAAACAAAGATGTTATAAATCAAATTAAGATGTCCAAAGGCTTACATCATATACAAAGGGTATAACCCTTACAAGAATGATACACGACCAACAAACACATAAATGGCCCTTGGCCAACAAATAAAGGAACCACCCTACACGATTCCAAACACAACTTCAACATCTCAATCCACGTCCGTATAAGCATACCTGAAAAATATTTTCAGCCACGTAGGGTGAGCATAAAGCCCATTAGGAAATATTTCAAAAACTAAATATGCTCCACCAATGTAAATGATCATGAATGCAATACATACATATATAATATGCTCAATGCATTCTCAAATCCACTTGTTTTCTCAATAAAAACCCTTTCTTCCCAATCTTCCAAACCTTTTGTTTATTCAAATCGTTTTCTGAATTCAATACATTAGTTTGATATAAAATCTATTTCCACAAGTTAATCCAGGTATCTTAATACCAACTAGCAATTTCATTGCCAATTCCAATACAAATACATTGTTAACCAACAGCAAGTACATTGTTAAAACCGTTTAAAATCATTTCTTTCCAAAACCAAAATGATAATAAATAAAATGCATAAATCTCTAAAACCAATACAACCTTTCATGGAAATTTCGTCTGCGGGAAACCGTCAAACGGGACCCATGTACACGTAGGCTATACAAGCACTACAATTGCCATTTTACGAAAATTTTGTCCGCGGGAACCGGCACCCATGTATACGCGCATTTTTCGGTACTTTCACCCTGGACACACAGGCCAACTTAATTCAATGGAGTCCATCCCATTTTTTCTCCCAAACATAGAGTACATCCCACTTCTTCTCCCAAATATCATACATTTACAATGTATTGAATCATAACCATATTCAATGACAACGGGTAAGAGATTAGTTTCTTTTTTCCAGATTTACCATTTTATTTACCCTTTCCAAATAGCACAATACATGTGATCCAAAATATGATTTTCAGAATGAAACAAATGCTCTTAAAACATAACCAAGAGTTTCCAAAACATACACTTTAAATCCTCAAAATACATTGCATGCTCCGTGATATGCATGATTTATAAACAGTCCAGTTTGCCTAGTTCACATGCAATTCCTATAACAATCATAGCTATCCTCCATAGATAGCCCAAAACAAATATATCTAAACAGATAAATAAATTCCATTAAAGATATACTTTTCTCTAATCTCAAATGGGAGTAATAATACATATCTAACTCCACCATCATCATTAGTCATCATTTCAATTTTACATTTCTCAACATTTATTCCATTTCCCTTTACAATCTCAAAAATTACATTTTAGGGCATAACTCCCTTCCTCTTTTAAAATTCATTTCAATGCAAGAAATAGCTAATTTCAATATGTATTAACTTCAATTTCATAATTACAACCTTTTTCAAGAAAACATTTGAAAACTCCTCATTTACATTTTGATTTAATAATTCAACAATTTCCAAAAGATCAACATTTTAGGGTTTCTCCAAATTAGGGTTTTTTACATTTAAAAGATCATATACATTCTTTGTAAATGGAAAATAACTTTTGTAGTTAAACCATAGCTCAACAATCCCATTTGGGAAAAAACCCTAACTTACAAAGAAATTATCAAAAATCAATCCAAGAACAATGGGATCCATATAATTAAAATACATCACAAATATGTTGGGTATACCTCCTTATTGGAGTGTGGGACCCAATTGATTTTGGAAAAAGAGTTTTAATTTGGTTTGATTTAGTATAATATATTTTTATATATTATATTTGTGGAGGCCCAATCCAATTGGGATACAATTAGGGTTTGATTACAAAACCCTAGATTCATTATATTATATTTTATATATTTGGAGGCATTGTTTTTTTTGGTTCCATACATATAACAAAAAGCTGCGGCGGCTTGAATTTTCGGGGAACAGTGCCGAAGTGTTGAAGTTTGGTTGAATTTGTTTTTTTCAAGCTTGGTTCTTTGGGCATCTTCGGTTGATGATTTAGTTCGTTATTTTGGGTCTTCTTCAACTTTGGTTCTGAAGATTTTGGTTCATCTATTTGGTGAGGTCTTTCCTCTTGTTTATTTTTGTGATTATTTGGAATTCACCTAAGGGTGGTTTTGTGAGACCATTAGTGTCTCGTTTGTAATCGTTTGGAACCTATTTGGTTGATAGTGGAATCGGATTTCGATCCCGTGGACGTACCTCACATTGAGGGAACCACGTAAAATTCTTGTGTTGCCTTTGATTTAATTTTTCCGCATTAGTTTTTATTCCCATTGATTGATTTACTTGTGGGGAATCACATCGATTTTCCCTAACAGCTGGTATCAGAGCTTACGGTTTATTTGGGCCTATTTATTTGTGTAAATCAATGGAGGGGAATGTGGGTCGTATGTCTAGCTTCAATGGAAGCAATTGGGTAACTTGGAAAACTAAAATGGAGGACCTATTATTTTGTAAAGACTTGTATGGACCTATTGAGGGTGATAGTGGCAAACCCGAAGGTATGAAAGATAATGAGTGGAAGAGGCTTAATCGAAAAGCCGTTGGTGTTATCCGTCAATGGATTGATGACAGTGTATTTCATCATGTTGCTACTGAAACTTCGGCACATGATTTATGGAAAAAATTAGAGAGTCTTTATGATAGAAAATCAGCCACAAATAAAGCCTTTCTGTTTCGTAAGTTGGTTAATTTAAAATATAAAGAGGGCAGCCCTATTCCGGAACATCTGAATGAAATAAAGAGTATTGTTAACCAACTTGCTTCTATGAAAATTGTTTTTGATGATGAATTGCAGGCTTTGATGCTACTTAGTTCCTTACCCGAAAGTTGGGAGACTTTGGTTGTGACAGTTAGTAATTCGGCACCCGATGGAGTTGTCACTATGGGCCAAGTCACTAGTAGCTTGTTGAATGAAGAAACTAGAAGAAAATCAGCCGGTTCCTCTCATTCGGAAGCATTTGTTGTGAGAGGCCGAAGTAAAACAAGGGGGAGGAGTAAGACTCCTCATGGTCGTGATCAAAGCCGTGACAAATCAAAAGATGGTTCTTCTTCAAAGAAAGACGTTGAGTGTTATTATTGCCATGTGAAAGGGCACATGAAGCGAGAATGCCGAAAGCTCAAGAATAAAGAGAAAAGGCGTGACAAAAGTGTGGATAAGAAGCAAGAAGATACAACAGCAGTTACTACCGATGATATCATGGTCGTTTGTGAAGATGATTGTATCAATTTTGTGAGCCAAGAGAGTCATTGGGTGATTGATTCCGGTGCTTCTTTTCATGTGACTTCTCGAGTTGATTTCTTCACTACCTACACTGCAGGAGATTATGGTTCTGTTCGAATGGGTAATGAAGGTTTGTCCAAGATTATTGGTATGGGTGATGTTTGCTTGGAAACAAATTTGGGTTGCAAATTGTTGCTTAAGGATGTGAGGCATGTTCCCGACATTCGCCTCAATTTGATCTCTACTGGGAAGCTAGATGATGAAGGCTTCAACAACAAATTTGGTGATGGAATATGGAAGCTCACAAAGGGTTCTTTAGTGGTGGCTAAGTGCAAGAAGACTCATACACTTTATTCGATGCAAGGAAAAATTTGTAAAGGTGTTGTCAATGCACTTGAAGATGATACTTCTACCGAATTGTGGCACAAGCGGCTTGGCCACATGAGTGAAAAGGGGCTGCAAGTATTGTTCAAGAAAGAGCTTCTACCCGGTTTGAAAGGTACACATCTTAAAACTTGTGTTCATTGTTTGGCGGGTAAACAACATAGAGTTTCTTTTCATAAAAATGTTGCTTCTAGAAAAGAAAATGTGTTGGAGTTAATTCATTCGGATGTTTGTGGTCCTTTAAAAGTTAGAACACATGGTGGTGCACTTTATTTTGTTACTTTCATTGATGATTATTCAAGAAAAGTTTGGGCTTATCTACTAAAAACTAAAGATCAAGTTCTAGAAGTATTTAAGCATTTTCAGGCCATGGTTGGAAGAGAAACAGGGCAGAAATTGAAGTGCATCCGAACAGACAATGGTGGTGAATACATTGGGCCATTTGATGAGTATTGTCGCAGCCAAGGTATTCGGCATCAAAAGACAGTTAAGAAGACTCCTCAACAAAATGGCGTTGCCGAGAGGATGAACCGCACCATTGTGGAAAGAACAAGATGTTTGCTTTCACAAGCTAAATTGCCAAGATCCTTTTGGGGTGAGGCAATGAGTACAGCGGTTGACTTGATCAATTTATCTCCTTGCTATCCTTTGAATGGTGATGTTCCTGAAAGAGTTTGGACTGGCAAAGATGTGTCTTATGAGCACTTGAGAGTGTTTGGTTGCCGAGCTTTTGTTCACATTCCAAAGGATGAGAGGTCCAAGCTTGATAGTAAGTCAAGACAATGTATTTTTCTTGGCTATAGGCGTGATGAATTCGGGTATAGATTATGGGATCCGGTCGACAAGAAAGTCATTCGAAGCCGTGATGTTGTGTTTCTTGAAGACCAAACAATTGAAGACTTTGGCAAAGGTGATCAACCGGAGCCAAAAAATAGTGATCTCATTGACATGGATCCATCTCCTTCATCTTCAGTTGATGATGAAAATGGGGGAGATGTGCAGCCACCTATTGAAGATGTGGAGGATGATGCTAATCCTAATGAAGTTGAGCCAGAAATTGAGGAAGAACATCCAACTCAAGAATCGCCACCACAACTTGAGTTGAGGAAATCTACAAGGGACCGACAACCTTCAAGAAAGTATCCTCCCAATGAATTTGTGTTGATTTCTGATCAAGGGGAGCCGGAGAGCTACCAAGAAGCAATTGAGCATGTAAAGAAAGATGATTGGAAAAAGGCCATGGAAGAGGAGATGAATTCCTTACTTGAAAACCATACTTATGATTTAGTGAAGTTGCCTAAAGGGAGGAAAATTCTGAAAAATAAGTGGGTTTTCAAATTGAAGAATGATAGGAAGAATTTGAAGTACAAGGCACGTCTTGTAGTGAAAGGCTTTGGGCAAAAGAAAGGTATTGACTTTGATGAGATTTTCTCGCCGGTTGTAAAGATGTCTTCTATTCGGGTTGTACTTGGCATGGCTGCAAGTATGAACCTTGAAGTTGAGCAACTTGATGTAAAGACCGCATTTCTTCACGGTGATCTTGAAGAAGAAATTTACATGGAGCAACCGGAAGGTTTTGTAGAGAAAGGGAAAGAGAAATTTGTTTGCAAATTGAAGAAAAGTTTGTATGGTCTCAAGCAAGCTCCGCGGCAATGGTACAAAAAATTTGACTCTTTCATGATGAATAATGGTTTTTCTAAAACCACTTCGGACCATTGTGTATTTGTGAAAAATTTCCCGGATGGCAAATTTATTATTCTTTTGCTTTATGTTGATGACATGTTAATTGTGGGTCAAGATTCTACCATGATAAACAGATTGAAATTGGAGTTGAGCAAGTCTTTTGCTATGAAAGATTTGGGGCCGGCAAAGCAAATACTTGGTATGAAAATTGTTCGTGATCGCAAGGAGGGGCTGATTTGGTTGTCTCAAGAAAGCTACATTGAGAAAGTTCTTGAGAGGTTCAACATGAATAAAGCAAAGCCGGTTGGTTGTCCACTTGCAGGTCACTTCAAACTTAGTTCGAATCAATGTCCTACAAGTGAGAAAGACAAAGAAGAGATGTTGAAAGTTCCTTATGCTTCAGCAGTTGGTTCTTTGATGTATGCCATGGTTTGTACAAGGCCGGATATTGCTCACGCCGTTGGTGTGGTGAGTCGGTTTCTCTCTAATCCGGGTAAAGAACATTGGGCAGCGGTAAAATGGATTCTAAGATATCTTCGAGGGACTTCGAAGGTGTGTTTGTGTTTTGGGGATGGTAAGCCGATGCTTGATGGATTCACAGATTCTGACATGGCTGGTGATGTTGATTCTAGAAAATCTACTTCGGGGTATTTGATGACTTTTGCAGGGGGAGCTGTGGCATGGCAATCTAAATTACAAAAATGTGTTGCTCTCTCAACTACCGAAGCTGAATTTATTGCCATTACAGAAGCTTGCAAAGAAGAGTTATGGTTGAAGAAATTTTTGCAAGAGTTGGGTTTGAAGCAAGAAAGGTATGTGCTTTATTGTGATAGTCAAAGTGCTATTCACTTGAGTAAAAATTCTACTTTTCATTCGAGATCGAAACACATTGATGTGAGATACCATTGGATTCGTGATGTGTTAGATTCGAAATTGTTGCAACTCGAAAAGGTTCACACAGATGATAATATCTCGGATATGTTGACAAAGACTTTGTCGAGGGACAAACATTTAAAGTGTCGAACTTTGGCGGGTATGGTTGATGTCTCCACTTAAGTCGGTAGGGGGAGAATTGTTGGGTATACCTCCTTATTGGAGTGTGGGACCCAATTGATTTTGGAAAAAGAGTTTTAATTTGGTTTGATTTAGTATAATATATTTTTATATATTATATTTGTGGAGGCCCAATCCAATTGGGATACAATTAGGGTTTGATTACAAAACCCTAGATTCATTATATTATATTTTATATATTTGGAGGCATTGTTTTTTTTGGTTCCATACATATAACAAAAAGCTGCGGCGGCTTGAATTTTCGGGGAACAGTGCCGAAGTGTTGAAGTTTGGTTGAATTTGTTTTTTTCAAGCTTGGTTCTTTGGGCATCTTCGGTTGATGATTTAGTTCGTTATTTTGGGTCTTCTTCAACTTTGGTTCTGAAGATTTTGGTTCATCTATTTGGTGAGGTCTTTCCTCTTGTTTATTTTTGTGATTATTTGGAATTCACCTAAGGGTGGTTTTGTGAGACCATTAGTGTCTCGTTTGTAATCGTTTGGAACCTATTTGGTTGATAGTGGAATCGGATTTCGATCCCGTGGACGTACCTCACATTGAGGGAACCACGTAAAATTCTTGTGTTGCCTTTGATTTAATTTTTCCGCATTAGTTTTTATTCCCATTGATTGATTTACTTGTGGGGAATCACATCGATTTTCCCTAACAAAATATACTACCGAATTCATATTGAGTTTAAGAAATAGACCTTACTTTTTGAAGCAGGAAGGAAACAAAGTCGAAAAAATCACCGGCGACGAAACAACAATCCGTTGAGATTAAATGGAAGCCCTCGTCATGCTCTACGTTTTGGTATATGGAACTAGAGGTCAAAGATGTATAAAAATAGATGAAATCGAGCCTAAAAAGATTGAGAAAACAAAAATGGCGGAAGGAGAGAGAGAGAAGGGAGTGAAAAGTGAAGTGGTTTGATCCAAAAAGTGACTTTTAAAGATCTGATTCTGTGTTATACGCTCGAGTGTCGAAAGTTGCGCTCGAGCGCACTATGCTCACAGCATAGATTCGCAAATTTCAAACAGGTATATCTCTTATCCAGACTCCATTTAGGGTCGTTCTTGTGTCCAAATTGAAGCCCTAGAAGTAAGCTTTCCAATGGTTCTAGCCTCACATCAAGATTCAAAGTGTGAAGAGAGAAAATGATAAAAGAGTGAAGACTACTCAATAATAACTATTCTGATTTAGAGTTTTTGATTGAATCTCACCCAACCACTATGGCAACACCTCGACCAAGGCTCAAATATCGACTAAGAAGATCAAAAATCAAGATAATCAAAGAGTCAAATATAATTTCATTATAACAGGAAATACTGAGTGCTACAACCTCCCCATCTTAGGAAATTTTGTCCCCGAAATTGAAGTAATGCCAAAACCAAAAAAAAGAAAAACCACGCAACGATAACAAAGAATACAACACCAACCCACGTTTAGATCTATCGTGTGATACTCTAGGTTCAACCCCTAGGGGCCCCAAAGACGCCCGAACAACAAAACACCAAGGAACAAACACGTATGCCTCTTCGACCCACATGACGCATAGTGGTCTTTGAAACAAGAAACAACAATCACCACAACAACAACGGTAACCACTCGGACTCAAAGACGTCAACCACGCTTGAATCACCTACAACACTGAAATTGCCTGAGTGCTTAAATGCTCGGACACAAAGAATAAGAGGACTCCTCGCACACCAAACTCTCGACCCATTCTCGGAACGAGAATATATGGTAAAATATGGCTAAAGAATAACGAATACGACATAACAAGCCTCGAACAAATTCTAAACTCCCTTAAGGTAAACACATAACACATAACTAGCAACTCAGGCTAGATTACAACGCACCGCACAACACATGGTACCACATCCAATGTTAAAGAAAATTCCTTACTTTTCCCATTTGTCTCAAAACGCTTTGCTTTTCCAAAAGATGCCCAAACCGCACTGTCACAATCCAAATACATTTTCAACCGTCCACAACAAAACTCAGAGATTTCCAAACTGTTTTTCCGAAAACAATAGATGATATTTATAACACAAAACCATTTTCATTTTGTTTCTGATTTGTTGGATTCAAATTTTATTAAATCGAAAACTTATGTTTAATTCAAAACCATTTTAGTTCAAGAAAATACCCAAGGCCAAAACACCGAAAGAATTTTTTTTTTTTTTTCAAAATCATTCATTAGCATTCCTCCGGTGAACCACAACATGGTCACTCAACAAAACCCATCACATCCATGGTGATGCCACAATACAAAAACCAAATTTTCACAATGAAAATCCTAGAACTTTCCAAAATGCCAGCAACGCAATAACACAAGAAAAGAAATTTTACACTCACAATCACATAATGGCGCAAAAGCACAGTAAAACCGTAACCCCAAACCGGTTACCTCAAACTTGAATTAACTTCCTAACTGTCTATATGGAATTTACATGCCATGCTAAGATATCGATCAATTACACAATCATTCAATTCTATCATATTCTTGAGGTGACTATATGTCAACCAATCCAAATTCGAACCAATCTATTATTCAACACCACTATCCCATACTAGCCTCCAAACACCGACATGCCACTTAACTCCATATCTTAACACTACACCAACATATATTACCTAACCAAATCAACTCCAGGATGGAGTTCCTCACACAATCTTACATTCTCATTGAATCATACCGGATTTCGCAAGTTAACCCATACTGCCTCAAATCTTAGCCCATCGCTTGCACTTATGCCCACATGGCAATACTTTCTCGCACCATACTTAAGTTCGAGCTAAGCTTCCAAAGACCAATGAAGTAGATAACAAACTTACTCAACTCACTACTAGCTCCACACAACCTTACCATAGCACTAGAAATTCCATCCTCAAACTAAAATCGCAACAGAAAATCACCCAAACACTAGGGATCTTACATGGAGTTCATAAACAACCTCCACTTATGACGAAAGTAATTTGACTTAGCACACATTAAACCACACAACAATACAATAAGCATAATATTACCACACCAAGGCAACCTCCTAGATAGTCCCATGGCCAATCCCTTTCTACACATCTCTTAGCAACATACTCCTACATACTGCCAATTCCAAACAAAAGAATCTATAAGTAAAGCAATTTCTATAAAACAAACCTAACCACTCTCAGTAGGCTAGAAATAATTGCCCCCACAAAAGAAACTCAAGTCACTCTCATGTCAACCACTCTTACTAACTCAAACACCAACATTGCTAACTCCCAAAGACCTGATAAGGAATACTTAAAGATGTTATAAGGACATCGACCCATCTAATCCACTTCTTGGTATGAACAATAATACTTTAACCCCAAACACCCCCATAATGGGTTCCAAATACGCACAAACCACTCGAGTGACCAGAACACCCCATTTCTAGAAATTTCAAACAGAAGTCAATCGCTCGAGCGCAACACTGCTCAAACGAAGAATACCAACTCCCAGAAGTTTTGTAGATAGAAGACCACCGCTCGAGCGCAAGAGACACTACTCGAACTGAGAATACACCCTCTTAGTATCTCTGTAGACCTACCAAAGTATTGAGAGTTCTCAAAGACTGCTCGAGCGTAGAAAGTACCGCTCGAGCGTTGAGGCCAAAATCTGGGCAAAATTTTTGTTGAAAAACAAACCCCTAACCTATTCCAAATTCAACCACAATAACTCAAATCAACAAGGAATAAGATAAACAAAGATATGAACAACCATTAAAGACAAGAAAACCCGAATCTCAAAACATCAAATAGGTCAGGTCCAAACCAAAATCATCATATCTCCGACAAAAACCAATAACCAACATCAACCAAGTTGAATATATTGATTGGTAAAACTCCACCCTCACAATAACCCAACAAGTCACAATGACCCTCAAAGTACTCATCTTCCACAACCAACTCTACCATCCATCAATTCTAAATCAAATTCAACCAAACACATTATTTAACATAGCACACAAATCCTAATCAACATAAGGCTCTCCGACCCTTACATTCACATGTCAAAACGTGATAGTTCTTACACATTCAAATGAAGATTTCCCAATTCCACAACAACTCACGTCCTAACCAACCACACTCTACAACACTAACCTTCAGGTTACCAACACCATAGTCGAAACTATACACCAACACTACCCACATCTACAAGGGCAATCCCAACTCTTCGTGTTCTAAAAACTCTAACATTACCAACACCCCTTCCACGGGTTACAAGACTTAAAACAATTCACTCAATTGGGAAACACACCCCACGCCTCTGACCACTTGAGGTCATAATTGATTTCAACACAATCAGTCCACGGACTAATGACCCACACCAAACCTACACGACATCACTTAAATGAGTATAACGACTCTATACAACCACAAGCACAAAAGACTCAAAACATCATTGTCTCTTAAAGACATATTAATTGTCACGAAGGACAAACCAACACTAACTTACAACTTATAATAATACACAACATATCACTAGTATAGCACTCATCGAGGTGCCCACTCCGAGTCCACTACTTAACCTAAAATGTTTCTATAAGAAAGGAAACACACAACTTAGGATACATAACACTGGCACCTTTCCCCAAAATACTAACACAGCACAATTACATAGCAATTACTCAAACAATCCTATTGAGGCTCCAATTAATTTACATACCATCTACCACATAACACGTAACACGTAATCACGCTAAGTCTACAAAGATAATCATTCGTTCTAGTACTCGCTTAGATTTCTTATTAGAAACAATGTTGATCTAGCGCGTTTCCAATAAGACCTCCAAGTTAGTCAACTAGACATTGAATAATATCCATGAGTCTCAACAACATGCCCACATAAAATACAACACATAAGCATGTTATTATTTAGCACACAACATACAAATGTCCTCCCCGAGCATGATAAACCCATTATGGCTAACCACTTCCAGCGAGCTCAAGGTTTTCAAACCTGGTTAGCTCTAATACCAAGTTGTCACGCCTCGGATTTACGAGGTCCAGCCCACATGAGTAAACCACCCAACGATAGACGATCACTAACAATACTTATGCAGATGTATATAATATAAGCACACAGTACATGTGTTATTCCAATTTTATACGTTCTTAGATACAACATCTAAGTCAAATGGATGCTCTGTAATAAAAACATACAAAGATGTTATAAATCAAATTAAGATGCCCAAAGGCTTACATCATATACAAAGGGTATAACTCTTACACGAATGGCACACAACCAACAAACACATAAATGGCCCTTGGCAGACAAATAAAGGAACCATGCTACACGGTTCCAAACACAACTTCAACGTCTCAGTCCACGGCCGTATAAGCATGCCTGAAAATTATTTTCAACTATGTAGAGTGAGCATAGAGCCTAGTAGGAAATATTTCAAAAACTAAATATGCTCTACTAGTGTAAATGATCATGAATGCAATACATACATATATAATATGCTTAATGCGTTCTCAAATCCACTTGCTTTCTCAAAAAAAAAAAACCCCTTCTTCCCAATCTTCCAAACCTTTTGTTTATTCAAAACGTTTTCCGAATTCAATACATTAGTTTGATATAAAATCTATTTCCTCAAGTCAATCCAGGTATCTCAATACCAATTAGCAATTTCATTGCCAATTCCAATACAAATACATAGTTAACCAACAACAAATACATTGCTAAAACCATTTAAAATCATTTCTTTCCAAAACCAAAATGATAATAAATAAAATGAGTAAATCTCTAAAACCAATACAACCTTTCACGAAAATTTTGTCCACGGAAAACCGTCAAACGTGACCCATGTACACGTAGGCTATACAAGCACTACAATTGCCATTTTACGAAAATTTTGTCCGCGGGAACCGACACCCATGTATACGCGCGTTTTTCGGGACTTTCACCGTGGACACACAAGCCAACTTAATTCAATGGAGTCCATCCCCTTTCTTCTCCCAAACATCATACATTTACAATGTATTAAATCATAACCATATTCAATGACAACGGGTATGAGATTAATTTTCTTTTTCCAGATTTACCATTTTATTTACCTTTTCCAAATAGTACAATACATGTGATCCAAAATATGATTTTCAAAATGAAACAAATGCTCTTAAAACATAACTAAGAGTTTCTAAAATCTCTTTTCAAAACATATAGTTTAAATCCTCAAAATCCATTGCATGCTCCATGATATGCATGATTTATAAATAGTCCAGTTTGTCTAGTCCACATGCAATTTCTACAACAATCATAATTATCCTCTACCGATAGCCCAAAACATATATATCTAAACAGATAAATAAATTTCATTAAAGATATACTTTTCTCTAATCTCAAATGAGAGTAATAATACATATCCAACTCCACCATCATCATTAGTCATCATTTCAATTTCACATTTCTCAACATTTATTCCATTTGCCTTTAAAATCTCAAAAATTACATTTTAGGGCATAACTTCCTTCCTATTTGAAAATTCATTTCAATGCAAGAAATAGTTCATTTCAACATATATTAACTTCAATTTCATAATCACAACCTTTTTCAAGAAAACATTTGAAAACCCCTTATTTACATTTTGATTTAATAATCCAACAATTTCTCGAAAGATCAACATTCTAGGGTTTCTCCAAATTAGGGCTTTTTACATTTAAAAACTCATATACATTCTTTGTAAGTAGCAAATAAACTTTTGTAGTTAAACCATAGCTCAACAATACCATTTGGAACAAACCCTAACTTATAAACAAATTATCAAAAATCAATCCAAGAACAATGAGATCCATATAATTAAAATACACCACAAATACACTACCGAATTCATATTGAGTTTAAGGAATAGACCTTACTTCTTGAATTAAGAAGGAACCAAGTCGGAAAAATCACCGGCGATGAAACAACGATCCGTTGATTAAATGGAAGCCCTTATCGTGCTCTACGCTTTGGTATATGGAACTAGGGGTCAATGATGTATAGAAATAGATGAAATCAATCCTAAAAAGCTTGAGAAAACAAAAATGGCTGAAGGAAAGAGAGAAAGGAGTGAAAAAGTGAAGTTCTTTGATCCGAAAAGTGACTTTGAAATATCTGATTCTGCGTTGTACGCTCAAGGGTTGAAAGTTGCGCTTGAGCGCACTATGCTCACAACACAGATTCCCAAATTTCAAACAGGTACATCTCTCTCGTCCGAACTCCATTTAGGGTCGTTCTTATGTCTAAATTAAAGCCTCGGAAGTAAGCTTTCCAATGGGTCTAGCCTCACATCAAGATTCAAAGTGTGGAGAGAGAAAATGATAAAAGAGTGAAGACTACTCAATGACAACTATTATAATTTGGAGTTTTTGATTCAATCTCACCCAACCACTATAGCAACACCTCAACCAAGGCTCAAATATCGACTAAGAAGGTCAAAAATCAAGCTAATCAAAGAGTCAAATATAATTTCATTATAACAGGAAGTACTGAGTGCTACAGTGCTAGTAGATGATTTGGTGTTCATCTTGGTGCCAACCTAGTTGGGATCTTGATAGTTCACTTTGATGCTTTTGCACTCTCCTCTTTATTGATGTATCTTTTCATACTTTGTATGTTTTCATCAACAAAGCTTTTATGTTGATCAAAAAAAAAAAAAAAAAGAGTATAAAGTAGTGGTGTTGATCTTCTTGCAATTTAAGCCATCAAAAAAATATCCCAAAGATCTCAAACAATCCTTTGTACAATAGCAAAATGTGTAGCAACATAAACAGAGTTGAAAGAGAACCTGGGGCACCAACAACTTTCTGAATCAAATTTGGAGAGTTTATGTATATGTTTTTCAAGTATTTTTCTAATATGTAATTCAGCCCCTTATTTAGTGAAAATCTGCAGCACTTTAATATAGTTTTTCATTATTGCTTTCATCCATAACCTTCTTGATTTATATCTTTCATCTATTCACACTTCTACTGTCCCAACAAATCTATATATTATATAAGGAAGAGGGGGTTTTTGACCCACAAGCTTTATGGGAGCTCTAATATCTCAATCCTAATTTTCCTTTTCAACTTCTCCCATACACTATGGTTAGTGATGAGATTATTAAATTATTTTTATAAAATCTAAAAAAAATAATTTGTATATTAAAAAAATATCTAAAATAAATATAAATATCTATATCTATCTATCTATCTATATATTATATAAAGAAAATGGGGTTTTCTAGTGAGAAGGCTTGTGAGAGTTCTAAAGTCTCATTCCACAATTACTAATTTTTTTTATTTTAAAAATAATCCTATTGGCTAACAAAGTAATTATAGATTAAAAAAATCACCTAAAATTTTGAATTACAAGTTCCTAAAATCTCTCCTCCCAATATTTCTCTCTTTCGTAAATCTCATTTTATAACAAAATAATTATATATTTTACCAAAAAAAAAAAAAAACATTATAGATTAAAAAAATGTAAAACCACAATTGTTAATTTTTGTAATTTTAAAAATAGTACTATTGGCTAACATAGTAACTATAGATTAAAAAAAAAAAAAAAAAAAAAACTAAAATTGCTAATTTTTGTAATTTTAAAAATAATATTATTGGCTAACAAAGTAACTACAGATTTAAAAAATATTAATCGAATTACAAGTTTCAAAAATCTCTCCCCTAATATTTATCTCCTCCTAAATCTCATAATCTATCTATCTATGTTATATATTATACAAAAATGACTTTTCATCTTAGAGGCCCTAAGTGTTTCAAAACTTAAATCTAATTTTTTGAATTTTATAAAAAAAAAATTTAAAACATCTACTGGCTATTCCAATAGAAACCCCATTTTCCTTATATAATATATAGATTAACCTTCAAAATTATTTAATGCAAATATATTTCCGATAAAAAGAAAGAAATAAATAAAAAAAACACACAATTCTCAACCTCCCGCTCCTTCTCAAAATAAATCAAGCTTCTATTTAAAAAGAATATAAATCTCATACAATTTTCTATCTCCTAAACTAAATCTAATGAACAAGAAACTCTTTCACCTCCCATAAGATGTATACTATTAATATCTTTCACAACTGGTCTGATCTATATAAACATAAAATCAAACCTAACATAAAATAAAAATTTAACCTTATATCTAAATTCTCTCTCTATTTCATAATTAAACACAATTTTATTCCCATATAAATTTAAACATATCTAAACTATATATAATTTTTTAATAAAATATATAATTTATTATTTTTTATAATGATTCCATAATTTATAATTTAGAAAAGGAAAGATGAAAATAATTATTATTGTGTACACTTTTTCTAACCAATTCTTTCTTCTATCCAAAAATCCTAATTAAGCATCATACATTATACTTTTCCAAACCATTCATGTCTTCCTTGCCCTATAAATATTACATTCATGGAACGATGAAACTCATTGGTTGCGTTTGGTTATGTGTTTGAATCATCATTCCAACACAAAATTTTCAAAATTCATAACTAAACACACAATTCAAAATTACTCAATACCCAATTTAAAAATTATTTTCAAAACTCATAACCAAACTCTTTTCAAACATCTATTTAAAAAAAAAAAAATTTTAAATTTATTTTATTTTTTAAAATTATTTTTAGAATCATGGTTTGAGTGTGGAGCCGTGTTTTGAGTTATGAGTTTTGAAAAGAGAAAATTTGTTCGGTTATGAGTTTTGAAAAAAGTTTTGGCCATGTTTGTGTAGCGGATTAGGTTAGATGGTATTATTAATGTGAGGATTGTAAATAAGGAAATTATTAATGTGTGGATTGTTAGTGAGCAGATTAAATGAAAGTATGTTTATTTTAATGATATAGTGTTGAAGATGTTTGGTGATAGGATTGTTAAATTATTTTTTAAAAAAATATAAAACAAAATTCTATATTAAAAAAATATTATCTAAAACAAAGATAATTTTTTTTTTTTTAATAAAAATAACATGTTGCAATTGTGAAAAAATACAAAATAAAAATAAAAATTGCATTGTCACAGTCAACCTGTCGGACGATCAACAGGACGTTTGGGGGATGTCCGAGCGGACGATCGGGTAAAACCAATCCGCTATATTTCATACATTTTTGTGCTGTATTTTTTTAAGTATTAAAAAATTGAAAAAAATATTTTTTATCTTAAATATACAATTTTAGTTTTAAAACATTTTTTTTATATTTTATTTTATAAAAATATTTTTAAATATTTTAATTTATTTGTTATGTTTTTTGTTACAATTTCAGTGTGGAGACGTGTTTTTAGTTTAAAATAATAGAAATAAATTATTAAAATATTTAAAATAAAAAATTGAAAAATATCGAAATAAAAATATATATTTAAAATTAAAAAATAAAATTTTCTTAAACATTTTTTAATATTTTAAAAAAATAGATCCATAAAATTTAAAATACAACTCAAAATTCAAAAACTCAAAACTCAAAATACAACTCAAAAGCCTCATTGGAGCCAGCAGTATCAGGAAGTATTTTGAAACCATCATCTTCTCTTGCTTTCCTACTGAAGTATTTATTTGTTCTGTTGACTACAGCTTTGGGACTCAGTAAGATGTTAGTTCATTGTTTGTGAACTAACTAATTGGTGTTTCTTTCAGGTTGCTACTCTCTTCCATATTGGGACAACTAAATCTCATCCACCCATCCCTGAGCGTCTCTATACTAAAGCAATAGATTTTTTGTTAAAATGTCTGCAGAAATATGTTTCTCATGCCTATTATTTTTGTTTCTTGCTTCTCTTGCCCTTTGTCTCCATTGCCAATTATTTTTTTGAGGCTGATATACAAATTTATAAGAAAATAAATTATGCCTTATTTTTAAGTTTGTTTCATTCTCTTATCCTTCTATGGTAGGGAACCAAACTTAAGGCCTGCTGCATCAGATCTGCTGTAGGTACTATTACATTGCAGGCTAATTTAACATATCAATTCCTTATAAATTAAGCTCTAACTCATATATATATATATATATATATGTGAATTCTGGTTACCTTGTGGCAGAACATTCCCTGGTTTTGATGAAAAACAGAATGTTAGATAATAAAAGTTGTCAATTCTTTTAATAATTGTTCTAAAAAATGTTTTTGGCTCATCATATGCAGTGTCCAATTGTTACTAGGGAGTATCAAGAAACCTATCATGTGTTACGCGCTTCAGTTATGGTTAGTATAACTGCATGAAGCCTTCTTTGTTTGCATTATGCACCTTTTCTTTTTCCATTCTTATTTATTTTATAATCATTAGGAAAATTCTGGGCAAAAAGATGGCAACACCTGAGATAGAGCTTAAGAACTCGTAAGGGTTTTTGTTAAATAACCTTGTGTGCTTTCATGATATATAATTGTCTGCTATTTGTAATTATGACTTTTTGAGGTTGCATTTCTGCTTTAACATGGACGCACGCTGTTATCAGGGCAACATACACGCAATTGAAAGATGTCCATAATAGTGTCAAGTGCTCAACTATATATATCCTGAGAAGTTCACAGGAAGTGTACCATATTGGAGATCAAGCAATTGTGATGATGACATGTGTTAGATAGATGATGTAGATGATCATGTGATTGGAGCATCAGCAAAGTTTGATTCTGCTTTACTTTCTGATGATTTTAATAAGGTAACATATTGCTTTTTTGCCCTCCAACAAATATAATATTTGTTAGCATAGTAACCCCTAACAACCAATGGTTCGTTGTTTTTGTTAATCTAGAGTTTTAATCCTATGTCTGAGCCCGCTGATATATGGAGTGTTGGATGTACGGTTATTAAGATGGCCACATGAAAGCCTCCTTGGAGCCAGCAGTATCAAGAGGTATTTTGAAACGATCATCTTCTATTCATTTCATACTGAATTATTTATTTGTTCTGTTGGCTACAGCTTTGGGACTCAGTAAGATGTTAGTTCATTGTTTGGGAACTAACTAATTGGTGTTTCTTTCAGGTTGCTGCTCTCTTCCAGATTGGGACAACTAAATCTTATCCACCCATCCTCGAGCATCTCTTAGCCGAAGCAATAGATTTTTTTGTTAAAGTGTCTACAGAAGTATGTTTCTCATGCCTATTATTTTTGTTTCTTGCTTCTCCTACCTTTTGTATCCATTGCTAATTATTTTTTTTTTATGTTGATATACATATTTATAAGAAGATAATTTATGCATTGTTTTTAAGTTTGTTTCATTCTCTTATCCTTCTATGGCAGGGAACCAAACTTAAGGCCTGCTGCATCAGATCTGCTGTAGGTACTATAACACTGCAGGCTAATTTAACTTATCAATTCCTTATAAATTAAGCTCTAACTCATATATATATATATATGTGTGTGTGTGTGTGTGTGTGTATTCTAGTTATCTTATAGCAAAACATTCCCTGGTTCTGAAGGAAAACACAATGTTAGATAACAAAAGTTGTCACTTCTTTTAATAATTGTTCTAAAAAATGTTTTTGGCTCATCATATGCAGCATGCATTTGTTACTAGGGAGTATAAGGAAACCTATCCTGTGTTACGCGCTTCAGTTATGGTCTGTATAACTACACGAAGCCTTCTCTGTTTGCATTATGCAGCTTTTCTTTTTCCATTCTTATTTATTTTACAATTATTAGGAAAATTCTAGAAAAAAGATGACAACACCTAAGATGGAGCTTAAGAACTCATAAGGGATTTTGTTAAATAACCTTGGGTGCTTTCAAGATATATTATTGTTTGTTATTTCTAATTATGACTCTTTATGGTTGCATTTCTGCTTTGGCATGGACCCGATTATCAAGATAACCTACACGCGATTGAAGGATGTTCATAATAGTGTGAGGTGCTCAACTATATGTCCTAAGAAGTTCCCAGGAACTGTCCCACGTTAGGGATCAAGCAATTGTGATGATGACATGTGTCAGATAGATGATGAAGATGATCTTGTGATTGGAGCATCAGCAAAGTTTGATTCTGCTTTACTTTCTGATGATTTTAATAAGGTAACATATTGCTTTTATGCCCTTCAACAAATATAATATTTGTCAGCATAGTAACCCCTAACAACCAATGGTTTGTTGTTTTTGTTAATCTAGAGTTTTAATTCTATGTCTGAGCCCGCTGATATATGGAATGTTGGATGTACGGTTATTGAGATGGCTACAGGAAAGCCTCTCTGGAGCCAGCAGTATCAAGAGGTATTTTGAAACCATCATCTTTTATTGCTTTCATACTGAAGTATTTATTTGTTCTGTTTGGCTACAACTTCGGGACTTAGTAAGATGTTAGTTCATTGTTTGTGAACTAACTAATTGGTGTTTCTTTCAGGTTGCTGCTCTCTTCCATATTGAGACAACTAAATCTCATCCACCCATCCCTGAGCATCTCTCTGCCGAAACAATAGATCTTTTTGTTAAAATGTTTGTAGAAGTATGTTTCTCATGCCTATTATTTTTGTTTCTTGCTTCTCCTGCCGTTTGCATCCATTGCCAATTATTTTTTTTAGGTTGATATACATCTTTATAAGAAGATAATTTATGCCTTATTTTTAAGTTTGTTTCATTCTCTTATTCTTCCATGGCAGGGAACCAAACTTAAGGCCTGCTGCATCAGATCTGCTGCAGGTACTATTACGCTGCAGGCTAATTTAACTTATCAATTCCTTATAAATTAAGCTCTAACTCATATATATATATATATATATATGTGAGTGTGTGTGTATTCTGGTTATCTTATAGCAAAACATTCCCTAGTTCTGATGGAAAACACAATGTTAAATAATAAAAGTTGTCACTTCTTTTAGTAATTGTTTTAAAAAATGTTTTTGGCTCATCATATGCAGTATCCATTTCTTACTAGGGAGTATCAGGAAACCTATCCTATGTTACGTGCTTCAGTTATGGTCAGTGTAACTGCATGAAGCCTTCTTTGTTTGCATTACACAACTTTGCTTTTTCCATTCTTATTTATTTTACAATCATTAGGAAAATTCCAGAAAACATACGGCAACACCTTAGATGGGGCTTAAGAACTCATAAGGTGTAGACACCTCATTTTTGACTGCCCTTAAGACTTGGGCGCCACTGATTGATCACTCGATGATGAAAGTTATCACTACAAGAAAATCTGTTATATAACACGGAGACTTTTGCGACGGGGCACCTGCCGTCGTAAAAAATGATTTTTTGCGACGTAGTGTAGTTGCCGTCGCCAAAAAAGTATTTTTGCGATGGCGTTTATCTACCGTCGACGAAAATGGACTTTTGCGATGGGGTTTACCTCCGTCGCTAATGATTGTAAAAAGAAAAATGCAGGGGCATTTGCGACGCACGTATACCGTCGCAAAAAGTATTATTTAGCGACGGTAAAAAGTTACGGTCGCAAATGGTGGACCATTTGTGACGGCATAAGCCCGTCACAAAAAAAAATTTGTAAAACGACGTCGTTTTAATTTGTTAATCATGTATCATTTGCGACGGTAGTATATATTCCGTCGCAAAAAAAAAAAAATTTCACATCCCGCTCATTTCTCCCATTCACGGTCATGCTAAAATCCCCAAAATCCTCAAATCAAAATCCCTAAACACACCAAACCAAAATCCCCAAAATCCCAATCCCAGAATCCCCAAAATCCTGAAATGAAAATCATTCAGTGCCGGAGTGAAGGAGGGTGAACGACGGCATTTGCAGATTGACGAGGGTGAACGACGGCCTTTGCCGGAGTGACGAGGCAACGACTGTGAACGACGAGTGACGAACGACTGTGAACGACGAGTGACGAGGCAAGAACGAGGGTGAACGACTGCGAACTACGAGTGACGAGGCAAGACTGTGAACGACTGTGAACATTTTAAGGGTGAGTTCCACCACCTTCAATCCTTTCCATTCTTCAATTTGATTCCCACTTTGGGATCCCTCAGCCATTTCATTTTGTTTTAAGAATTTGGAGTCCTCCCATTCTTCAATTTGTCTTAGGTCCTGGGGAAGTTGTCACGACCCCATTCCGCCCCTAGTAGAATGGTGCCATGATGGCCAGTAATCCGAGATTACCGAAGGCCAACTTGCAAAATTCAAACACAATCAGAGTATTATATATAGGGCTAGCATGTACGGAAGCAATAAATTTAAATCTAACTAGTCCATAAGAGCTGTGCATAGATTAAATGAAATGCCAAACATCAAACATAGTCTTACAACTTGGATACAATTAAAACAAAGTACATTTTTACATCTTGACCAAAAGGCTTCTCAAGCCGACGTATACAAAAGAAATAAAATGTAAAGCCGAGAAGCATGATCTTCAAGATGACGCAAGACATGAGTCCAAAACACATCAGCAAAACATGAGTCCAAAAACACATCGGCAAAACATGAGTCCAAAAACACATCGGCAGATACGTCTAGGCGTCACCGCCTTCTAACTCGTCACCTGCATATATACATAGAGAGGGTGAGCTTGTATACTCAGTGAATGATATTAAAAATAAAGGTTTGCATGAATGATATTCAAGATCTCTTTTCAATTAATACATAGCATATCTCATACAAAATCAAGGGATGCTTACTAGCATCTATACCATATAAAGAAATGACATTCCGAGCAAACCCACGCGGAGAACCGTCAGTGGCAAAACAAGGGTATCGTTGCATTATAGTCCCCGACACTAAGGACTTTCAAGACAAGGGTATCGTTGCATTATAGTCCCCGACACTAAGGACTTTCACCAAGAATGTCATCAAGCAAATATGGCCTTTATTACAAAACTAGGAATAATCATTCATGATCAAATACTTTTCCAAACAAATGAAACAAGGCTTTCATCAAAACTTATAATATAACTTTATTAAAAATACCACTCACATAGCTCTTCGGGTATGGAGGTTTCAGGCAAGGATTCAAGGCCTACAAGCACATAATAATTCCCATTGAATACATTTCAAGAAGGCGAGAAAAGACACTCAAAGATGGGTATGAAATGCAATGACCTCGGCATTCATTAAAACTAGGACAACCCAAAACAAGACACTGCTTCACACTTCGGAAAACAGGCTGGGTACCAACCAGGCCTTGGTCGAGGTGTGTTCCCGACGACCACATTCAAGAGAAAGAAGTCTGGGAAATCTGGGTTTCCCTCTTAAAGAACATGAACGTGAAGAAGATGAATACAAGGATTAAACTTGTTATTACAAAATCTGGGTTTTCATGAAATGGGTTCGAAAACATGGACCTGGGTACCCGTACTTAAAGGTTCCATGAAAACAAACACAAAAACACGGAACTTGGTGTGAGCTTTTGGATCGAAACAAGACTCTTCTTCAAGAACTCAAGAACACCGTTTCTCTATCTAAAACCAATCTTTAAAACCAATGCATGGCTCATGAATCATGCTAGATCGTGCAATGCAGCTAGATGGATATGAAGAATCACAAGAGCAGATCAAGAATCTAACCTCAAGATGCAAATCTAACGGTTTGATCTCTAGGAATCAAGCTCGGAAGTCCTCTCTTTCTCACACTAAAACTTCTTCTTCTTCCTAGAGCTTCTCTCCCTAACAGCAAGGATATGATACAAAAATAATGGGTTCTCTTGATTTATTTCAGACTCAACCCTCAGCTGGGACACGTGGCAAAGGCTGGTTGGGTTTTCTCCAGCAGGTGGCTGACAGACAAGACATGACCATGACAAAGGGTGTTCTACAAGTAAGATGGTATGGCTTACTGGCAAGGTGATGACATCGGGTGAAATCATCGGCTCCGACGACAAGGTATCAGTGATCTCGGCTAGGAAGGACAACACTTGGCCTAGCTGTGCCACACCTCGGCCTAGATGTACCACACCTCGGTCTGGGTCGTACCTGTCCAGGGACAAGACCACTGGGTGCAAGAATGGCGTTCCGACCTAAACAAAACACACCTCGGCCAATATGCCGAGGTGAAGATGGAGGTCAACCGAAATGGTTCCAAAATGATCCTAGGTGCAAGAGGTTCAAGGGTGTTACCTCAGCTTAAGGCGACCTCGACTAGACTCACCAAGAGGGAACAAGACTAACAGACAATTTCTCATAAGTGCAAAGCAAAACAAGAATCTTATTCTAGGTTAAACAAGTCAAGGTCCACTAATGCAAGCTTAGCAAAACAAGTTCATGCAATTGCTCATGTACAGGGTTGAGGCGGGATTGAGGGTCACTACAGTCTACCCTCCTTAAAGAAGTTTGGTCCCCAAACTTAAGTTACCTTGTCCTACGAATAACTCTGGATAACAGATTCTCACTTCTTCTTCCTTTTCCCAGGTAGCCTCACTGCCATAATGCTCCTTCCATTCAACCTTTACCATTGGTATCGACTTGTTCCTCAACTGTCTCACTTGTCTGTCAATAATTCTCATCGGTTTCTCCTCGTAGCCTAGGTCTTCATTAACCACAATCCCGGAATGATCAATTACATGTAGTGGGTCTTGGACATACTTCCTCAGCATCGAAACATGAAACACATTGTGGACTCGGCTTAACTCTGGCGGTAGAGCAAGTCTATAGGCAACGGGGTTAATCTTCTCAAGAATCTCAAATGGCCCAACATATCGGGGTGCTAGTTTCCCTTTCTTCCCAAATCTTGAAACTCCTGTCATCGGCGAGATTTTTAGAAATACATGGTCCCCAACTTCAAATTCTAACTCCCTTCTCCTCTGGTCGGCATAACTCTTCTGTCGACTCTGTGCGGTCTTAATCCTCTGCTGGATGAGCTTAATCTTCTCAGTTGTTATTTGAATTAGCTCGGGACCAATCAAAGCTTTGTCCCCTACTTCAGTCCAACATATCGGTGATTTGCATTCCCTTCCATATAAAGCTTCATACGGCGCCATGCCAATGCTGGCTTGGTAACTGTTGTTATATGCGAATTCTACTAAGGGTAGATGCGACTCCCCACTTCCCTTGAAATCCAATACACACAATCTGAGCATATCTTCAAGAGTCTGAATCATTCTTTCCGTTTGCCCATCTGTCTGGGGGTGGAAAGCTGTGCTAAAATTCAACTCGGTTCCCAAGGCTCTTTGTAGACTCTGCCAAAATCTGGAAACGAACTTCGGATCTCGGTCTGACACAATGGACATCAGCACACCATGAAGTCTCACAATCTCGGCCATATACAACGAAGCAAGTTGATCGGCATTAAATGTAGTTTTAACAGACAAGAAGTGTGCTAACTTGGTTAACCTATCCACTATGACCCAAATTGAATCCATACCTTTCTGCGTCCTCGGCAACCCAACCACGAAATCCATGGAGACGTGTTCCCATTTCCACTCAGGAATTGACAAGGGTTGAAGAAGTCCCGCTGGCCTCTGGTGTTCTGCTTTCACTTGTTGACAACACAGACACTGAAATACAAACTCGGCTATTTCTCTTTTCATATTTGGCCACCAAAAAGTCCGCTTCACATCCTGGTACATCTTGGTGCTTCCTGGATGGATGGCAAATTTGGAGTTATGGGCTTCCTGCAGAATCTTCCATTTCAACTCCGGGACGTCGGCCACGCACAATCTTCCTTCAAACTTGAGCACTTGATCTTCAATGGTGTATCCCGGCCTCGGCTTGGTGACAAATTCATCAATTATCCTCTTGAGGAACTTGTCCTCAATCTGTTTGGCCTTCACTTCCTCAATAATGGTCGGCTCCACTGAAATCATTGCCAGGCATGCCAAATTCCCAACTAACTTCCTGCTCAACGCGTCGGCTACGGAGTTTGCCTTACCTGGATGATACTGAATCTACATGTCATAGTCCTTCAATAGTTCAAGCCACCTTCTCTGTCTCATATTCAATTCCTTCTGAGTGAACAAGTACTTCAGACTCTTGTGATCTGTGAAAACTTGGCAAGGAGCTCCATATAAGTAATGACGCCAAATCTTTAAAGCGAAAACCACGGCTGCCAGTTCCAAATTGTGGGTAGGGTAATTCTTTTCGTGGGGCTTCAACTGACGAGATGCATAAGCTATAACTTTACCCCCTTGCATTAACACACAGCCCAAACCCTTATGTGAGGCATCACTATAAATCTAGAATTCTTCCTTATCCGACGGTAGTGCAAGTATCGGTGCTGTCACCAACCTCGTCTTTAATTCCTAAAAAGCTGACTCTCTGTCCTCAGTCCATTCATACGCCACTCCCTTCTGAGTTAGTTGTGTTAACGGCACTGCGATCCTTGAGAAGTCCTTCACAAATTTCCTATAATAGCCAGCCAAACCCAGAAAACTACGAACCTCGGACACGTTGGTCGGTGTCGGCCAATCCACAATAGCTTCAATTTTACTTGGATCAACAGAGATTCCTTCTTCGTTAATCACGTGGCCCAAAAATGAGATGCTGGAAAGCCAAAACTCGCACTTACTATACTTGGCGTACAACTTTCCGTCCCTTAAAACTTGTAAGGCTAGCCTCAAGTGGTTCTCATGCTCATCACCACTCTTGGAATAGATCAGTATGTCGTCGATAAAAACAACCACAAATTCATCTAGGTACGGCTTGAAAACTCTGTTCATCAGATCCATGAATGCTGCAGGAGCATTGGTCACTCCAAAGGGCATTACTAAGAATTCGTAGTGACCATATCTTGTCCGAAAAACAGTCTTCTCAACATCTTCGGCTTTAACCTTGAGCTGATGGTAGCCCGACCTGAGGTCGATCTTGGAAAAGACTCGTGCTCCTTGTAGTTGATCAAGTAAATCATCGATCCTCGGTAATGGATACTTGTTTTTAATGGTCACCTTGTTCAGTTCTCGATAGTCGATGCAAAGACGAAGTGTACCATCCTTCTTTTTAACAAATAGAACTGGTGCTCCCCATGGTGAAGTGCTCGGCCTAATAAATCCTTTATCCAGCAATTCTTGTAATTGAAGTTTCAATTCTTTAAGTTCGGCTGGGGCCATTCTATAGGGTGTTTTGGAGATGGGTTGGGTTCCCGACAAAACGTCAACAGTAAACTCTACTCCTCTATCGATTAACTGGCCAGGCAAGTCTTCTGGGAAGACGTCGGGGAAGTCCTTAACAACAGGTATGTCGGCTAATTCAGCACTTCCGTTCAAGTCATTTAGTATACTAAACAAATAACCTGGGCACCCTTTTTGAATCAGTTTACAGGCTTTCATGGACGAGATTAAGTATGGTGGGGGTATTACCCCTCTGCCCCGAAATGTGACCTCGGTTTTGTTTGGGGGTTTCAACGTGACACTCTTAGAAACGCAATTAATGGATGCATGGTTCGCCACTAACCAATCCATTCCCAAAATGACATCAAAGTGAGTTATACTCAACGGCATCAAATCAACCAATACTTCTACTTCTTCAATTACAACAACACACGCCCTATAGATGGATGCAACAGTCATATTTCTCCCAGATGGAGCAGACACAAACAACACATAATCCAGGGGTTCTAGTTCTCTATTTAACTTCTTGGCAAACTTGGCAGACACAAATGAATGCGTAGAACCCGAATCAATCAATATGTATGCATCTTGAGAACAAATTGGGAGGATACCTGACACTACTGTCTCAGCACTCTGGGTGTCTCCTGGCACTAATGCAAAAACTCTGCCCTGCCTCGCCTGTGTCCTTCCGATGTTGCTTTTCTGTGCAGAGCCCGAGGTGCTTCCATTCTTCTTCCCGTCGTCAGTCTTTGCCTTCGGGCAGTCTTTCACGCGATGACCCATCTCCCCACACTCGTAGCAAGCCCCTGTTGCCCAACGGCAGACCCCGAAATGTGTCTTCCCACAACTCGCACACGTCGGCTTGACATTACTCTCCTGGTCTGAGTTGTTGGAACTGCTCGCAACTGCCTTCTTCTTGGTGTTGAACGGAACTCGGCGATTGTCGTGATTCTGCCTCTTCCTCTGACTCTCCCCCGAACCTTGGTATCGGTTTAAATTGGCTTCCGCCAGAATAGCCTTGTCTAATACTACGGCGTATGTCGGCATGTTGAGCATGTTGACTCGATCCTGTATCGGTCCACGAAGTCCGCTTTCAAACTTCCTGGCCTTCCTATACTCGTCATTAACCATGTGGGGTGCGTATCTCGCCAGCTCCGTGAAAGCACGGTCGTATTCTGCCACGGTTTTGTTACCTTGTGTCAAATTCTGGAACTCTGTGGTCTTCCGATCTCAGACGCTAAGGGGAAAATGTTTGTTGTAGAACAACTCCAAAAATCTGGCCCAAGTCAAAGTCCAGGTTACCTTCTCGGACCATCATCCACCATCTGCGAGCGTCGTCATCCAATGTGAACGTTGCCAGCGATACCTTCTGAGCATCGGTACTGGGGAAAATTTCAAACAACTTCTCCATTTCCAAAACCCATGCCTCGGCCTTCATCGGTTCTATGCCCCCTTGGAATCTCGGCGGCTTCATCTTCTTGAACTCTCTGATCAGGGCTATGGTACCGTCCCCATATAAAGCTTGCCGCGGAGGCACTTGCGGCGCTAGTGGAGGTGGAGGCGGAACTGCTTGTCGGCCGTTTGTCTGCTCGGCTTGGTTAGATGTAGTACTAGTATCTTGTGGCCTAGGTTGTCTCAGTTCACGAACCAACCCTTCAACCAACCTTTCCAATCTATCCAATCTGTCCTCGTCATAATCTCGGCCAACCGATGGTCTACCCCTTCTCATGATGCTAGGAGTACGCAAAATATGATTTTAAAACAACTGAACAAACGGCATGTATGCAAGTAACAAATAATCATGCCGAGATGATGCACACCTTATCAAGTAGCAAGCAATATGATGCAATTCCTAAAACCATTCTAAGGGACATCCTATGCTCTTTAGGACTAAAAGTGTGTGAATAACGTACTATGAGGAAACTTGTGCTCTGATACCAATCTGTCACGACCCCATTCCGCCCCTAGTAGAATAGTGCTATGATGGCCAGTAATCCGAGATTACCGAAGGCCAACTTGCAAAATTCAAACACAATCAGAGTATTATATATCGGGCTAGCATGTACGGAAGCAATAAATTTAAATCTAACTAGTCCATAAGAGCTGTGCATAGATTAAATGAAATGCCAAACATCAAACATAGTCTTACAACTTGGATACAATTAAAACAAAGTACATTTTTACATCTTGACCAAAAGGCTTCTCAAGCCGACGTATACAAAAGAAATAAAATGTAAAGCCGAGAAGCATGATCTTCAAGATGACGCAAGACATGAGTCCAAAACACATCGGCAAAACATGAGTCCAAAAACACATCGGCAAAACATGAGTCCAAAAACACATCGGCAGATACGTCTAGGCGTCACCGCCTTCTAACTCGTCACCTACATATATACATAGAGAGGGTGAGCTTGGATACTCAGTGAATGATATTAAAAATAAAGGTTTGCATGAATGATATTCAAGATCTCTTTTCAATTAATACATAGCATATCTCATACAAAATCAAGGGATGCTTACTAGCATCTATACCATATAAAGAAATGACATTCCGAGCAAACCCACGCGGAGAACCGTCAGTGGCAAAACAAGGGTATCGTTGCATTATAGTCCCCGACACTAAGGACTTTCACCAAGAATGTCATCAAGCAAATATGGCCTTTATTACAAAACTAGGAATAATCATTCATGATCAAATACTTTTCCAAACAAATGAAACAAGGCTTTCATCAAAACTTATAATATAACTTTATTAAAAATACCACTCACATAGCTCTTCGGGTATGGAGGTTTCAGGCAAGGATCCAAGGCCTACAAGCACATAATAATTCCCATTGAATACATTTCAAGAAGGCGAGAAAAGACACTCAAAGATGGGTATGAAATGCAATGACCTCGGCATTCATTAAAACTAGGACAACCCAAAACAAGACACTGCTTCACACTTCGGAAAACAGGCTGGGTACCAACCAGGCCTTGGCCGAGGTCACACACTTCTTGGCCGAGGTGTGTTCCCGACGACCACATTCAAGAGAAAGAAGTCTGGGAAATCTGGGCTTCCCTCTTAAAGAACATGAACGTGAAGAAGATGAATGCAAGGATTAAACTTGTTATTACAAAATCTGGGTTTTCATGAAATGGGTTCGAAAACATGGACCTGGGTACCCGTACTTAAAGGTTCCATGAAAACAAACACAAAAACACGGAACTTGGTGTGAGCTTTTGGATCGAAACAAGACTTTTCTTCAAGAACTCAAGAACACCGTTTCTCTTTCTAAAACCAATCTTTAAAACCAATGCATGGCTCATGAATCATGCTAGATCGTGCAATGCAGCTAGATGGATATGAAGAATCACAAGAGCAGATCAAGAATCTAACCTCAAGATGCAAATCTAACGGTTTGATCTCTAGGAATCAAGCTCGGAAGTCCTCTCTTTCTCACACTAAAACTTCTTCTTCTTCTTAGAGCTTCTCTCTCTAACAGCAAGGATATGATACAAAAATAATGGGTTCTCTTGATTTATTTCAGACTCAACCCTCAGCTGGGACACGTGGCAAAGGCTGGTTGGGTTTTCTCCAGCAGGTGGCTGACAGACAAGACATGACCATGACAAAGGGTGTTCTACAAGTAAGACGGTATGGCTTACTGGCAAGGTGATGACATCGGGTGAAATCATCGGCTCCGACGACAAGGTATCAGTGATCTCGGCTAGGAAGGACAACACTTGGCCTAGCTGTGCCACACCTCGGCCTAGATGTGCCACACCTCGGTCTGGGTCGTACCTGTCCAGGGACAAGACCACTGGGTGCAAGGATGGCGTTCCGACCTAAACAAAACACACCTCGGCCAATATGCCGAGGTGAAGATGGAGGTCAACCGAAATGGTTCCAAAATGATCCTAGGTGCAAGAGGTTCAAGGGTGTTACCTCAGCTTAAGGCGACCTCGGCTAGACTCACCAAGAGGGAACAAGACTAACGGACAATTTCTCATAAGTGCAAAGCAAAACAAGAATCTTATTCTAGGTTAAACAAGTCAAGGTCCACTAATGCAAGCTTAGCAAAACAAGTTCATGCAATTGCTCATGTACAGGGTTGAGGCGGGAGTGAGGGTCACTACAGAAGTTGTCTGTGATGCATCCATTGCTCTGTATCAGCTTTCTGTAGCCTCCACTCCTCTAACCGAGCTGTTGCCAATTGTATATACATCTACCAGTTCAAAAAAGTATTACTTTTTTTAGGTGGGTCGTATGTCAAAATTGAAAAGCATGAGAATTATTTTAGAATTTTTGAGATATCAAAATGGCTCATAAGATATTCAATTGAAATGGTTTGTAGGCTTTGAATGTAGCAGCCTTGGTGCTGAAAATTGGGAAGATATTCATTTGATTGGCATTTTAAATTTTGCAAATCATTTCAAAATCTGAAAAATGATTTCCTCTCTCTCTCTCTCTCTCTCACTTGGCAGTTCATATTTCTCTCCATTCTCCAGCATCTAGTTTTGTTTTTTTGTTTATTTAATTTTTTTAATTCATTCATTCACTGTCGTTTTGGTACTACTTCAGGAATACTCCAGGAAAGAGTCCTCTAGAGGATTCGAATAATGCCTACTTAAACTAGCTGTCACTCCCTCCTCGACCGTCCAAGACCCTAGAACCTTGAATTCGCTGTACCAGACCCATCTGGCCTAGGGTTACAATCTTCAATCGAGTCTGACCACTACACCTGCAACATTCAGGTATGAGATCGATCCATCTATCTATCTATCTATACACATGAAATTGGATTCTAATGTGCTCATCTTTTATGAACATACATTTCTATGGACTGATGTTTCTCAATTTTTTAATTGGTTTTCGATGAACTTGTGATTGTATCCGTCGATTATTGGTTCTGTATCTGTGAGATTCTCCTTCGTTTATTGCCATGCATGCCTGATTTTTTGATTGCTGTACCGTCATTTACTTGCTTGATTTTGTTTCTGATCTGTTTTGGGTTTATTTCTCCAAGGCATTTGTTGTCCTATGCGATTATCGTTGATGATAAATGTTAATTTATCTACCTGCCTCCCAAAGTTTGTTACTCTATATCCATTGAGTTAATTTTGGCATGCTTTCTGAAAGTTATGTTAATCAATCAATCTAATATGAAAGTAAAAAACAAGTTTATGTTGATCTGTAAATATTTATGTGGATTACTCTACTTTTTGACAGCATCTTCAATGGTGTACTAAAACACCATCTAAAGTTAAAATTTTGCAAGATTTTTTCCCAAAACCTATCTCAATAGTTTGTAATTCATCTTGTCTAATTATAATTCAAAATTTGACAAAACATGTTCGATCTGCATTGCATTGCTAATATTGGGATCACAAATAACATTTTATTTGACATTTTTGTAAAAAGATTAAAGGACATCCTACTGCAACAGAAGCGCATCCTTTACACGCACCTTCGTCCAGTTGCTCCTCTTTTTCATCCTCTAACCTTGATATAGAGGTAGGTAATTCTTCTTCTTCCTTACCCCATCTGTTTCTTTACATCTCTTTCATTTTCTCCTTCACATACATCATGTGAAATGGTTAAAGATCATCCCATTATACAAGGCAACATACTAACAAAATAGAGAGTTAGCAAAGTGATTATCATAAAATTAGAGAGTCATCCTATTATGCATTTTACAAATTCTATTAGTAGTTCCACCATTGTAAATGTATAGTACATATAAACGCATAAATATGAAGCAATTAGGATTGACCTACACATTAATAACAGCCTTGAATACTAAAAATGGACAAACAAAGGTTAGAAAAACAGCCTTTGTTGTTTCAAAATCGTGAAATGTAGTCAAACAAATTGTGGTTTCTATTCTGGCCACTTGTTTGACAGGTTTAAAATTTTACTCAATATCCATCTCACATTGCAAAAAATCGTGAAACATGAAATGAGATATATGTTTATCAGTTAGGTGATGTAGCTTCTTTTGTGAACTTCAAGTTGTAAAAGCATGTATTAGTGGCTATTTTTTTTTTCATTTTGTTTTAAGAATTTGGAGTCCTCCCATTCTTCAATTTGTCTTAGGTCTTGGGGAAGTTGTCTGTGATGCATCCATTGCTCTGTATAAGCTCTCTGTAGCCTCCACTCCTCTAATCGAGCTGTTGCCGATTGTATATACATCTACCAGTTCAAAAAAGTACTACTTTTTTTAATAAAATTAAGTCAGAAGATGGGGAAAACTAAGGCTATTTGTGATATTGTCAAGCAATATTTTGCAACCATAACCACATCTTCTTGGGTCAACATCAATGCTTAACATTAAAAAAGAACCAATATTTTTAATTTTAAAATAGGAATTCTTGCGATATGAGAAACTTTTTGCCCAGGCCCTGCTTGCAATTAAGTACTTAAAAAACTAAATGCATTAAGTGACTTTGATAATGCATAAGTACCTACCACTTAAATTTGAAAATTGCCTGAAAATTAGTCTACATTTTAAGTTTGACTTGACTTGTTACTGAATGTAGAATATAGTTAGTAGAAGGTAGTTTTATTTTCATTTTCTTCTAACAACTTTTATCTTAAAAGTTTTAAAATTAAAATTTCAATACTAAACAGCCTCTTAAACTTTGAACTAGCCATTGGCTTTGATCATAAACTCACAATATGAATCACATAACTCGCATAAAAAGGGGAGTTTAAAGTGAAAGTGGGTTTCCCTCTCATTAGACTTTATATTTTGAATCATGTTATGAAAAACCAAGATGCATAACAGCCCACATGCCTTTTGAATCATGCCTTTCTATCACTTATTTACATGTTCAATGTTATATAGAAATTGCATTGATAAATAGATGCTAATATGTATGCTTCGAAATATGCATCTTGGTTTTTCTTTCATGAATATCATTTTGGACCTTAGAGACTGTGATTTTATGGGAACATGATTCAAAATGTAGTAATTATTAAAATAAAATAAAAAAAGGAATGAATGAGAACTACCACCCTTATCACTTTTTCAGTCTAGGAAGACCATGATTAATCACCTTACATAAATAAATCTAGAACTGAAGCACTTGCACAATACAAAACTCATAATAGAATTGAAATGCAAGCATTTTATATGAAAACAGAATGGGGCAATTGAATTAACATAGAAAAGCTTTATAATAACCCATTATTATATTTATCAATGCATTTGAGGATAGCATTTGGCCCAATAGCGCATGCCCTTGGTTGTTTCCTCACTAATCGGGATTCGAAGCCCACCAATCCCCTCTTCCCTTACGATAATTAATATGTGATATTATGTCTTGTAATTATATTTTTACCCTTATATCTCATTATGACTCTTACATTTGTTGTAATTATATTTTTTTCTAGGGCATATTTGTTTTGCATGTGAGATGTATATCTCCCAGTAAGTTTGCCTGAAGCAAATTAATAATGGGAAACACATATAAGGGAAGTACAGATGATGGATAAGAGTTGGATTGATTTGCCAAATAGGATGTCGAGGGAATACATTAATGGGATTGATCAATTCCTTGTGTTTGCTTACACCAATAGGGTTGAAGGTTCGATGATTAGTTGTCCGTGTAGAAAATGTGAGAATTGATACCATCTTGTGCAAGAGGGTGTACGGAAGCATCTGATTTTGAATGGTTTTTAAAAAAAGTACAAACATTGGATTAATCATGGGGAATCTTACGTATCTCTGCATGGTAATCGAGTTAATGAAACATTGGCTAATTTAGACATTGGCGACGATATGGTTGGAATGATACAAGGGGCTGTGGGAAATCCACATGTCGGTCCAAGTGTTGACGGTAATGAAGCACAGAGGCCTGATCCCCATGCATCTGAACCCCAGCTCGGTCCAAATGCAGAGACTGCAAAGTATTTCAAATTTCTTCAAGATGCACAAAGTGAATTGTATCCGGGTTGTCAGAAGTTCACATCTTTGTCATTCATTATTCGACTTCTACATTTGAAGGTGCTTAATCAGTGGACAGACAAGCCTATTGACATGTTGCTTGAGTTATTGAATGAGGCATTCCCGTTGGGTGTGAAACTCCCGGACTCATATTATAAAACTCAAAAGGTCGCAACAGATTTGGGCTTCACATATGAGACATGGGATGCATGTCCCCACAGTTGCATGTTGTTTCGAAACGAGGACGCCAATCTTGATAAATGTGTCATATGCAACAGTTCAAGATGGAAATCAAATGGTGATGGTGGTTCAAATGGTCCTCACAACGGTGGCAAACAAATAGCTGCAAAACAAATGAGGTATTTTCCTTTAAAGCCAAGGTTGCAGAGGTTGTTTATGTCATCCAAGACGGCTAAGTTAATGAGATGGCATGCAGAGGAACGAAATAATGACGGTGTCTTTAGGCATCTTGCAGACTCCCTTGCATGGAAAGATTTTGATCGTCGGAATATTGACTTTAGTAATGATTGCTGAAGTGTAAGGCTTGGCTTAGCATCTGATAGTTTTAACCCATTCAGGACGATGAACATAGTTCATAGCACTTGGCCTGTTGTACTCATTCCATACAACTTGCCACCATGGATGTGCATGAAACAATCATTTCTAATTTTATCTGTGCTTATTAACGGCCTGAAAGGACCCGGTGACAAGATTGATGTGTATATGCAACCGTTGATTGAGGAGTTGAAAGAACTATGGAATGACGGTGTCTCCACATTTGATGCATCAACAAATCAAATGTTTCAAATGCATGCAGCTTTACTGTGGACAATTAGTGATTTTCCTGCATATGCAAACTTGTCAAGATGGAGCACTAAAGGTGAATATGCATGTCCTTGTGCAATAGGGAAACTACATCGTGTTGGTTGAAGCATAGTAGGAAACAATCATACTTGGGTCATCGCAGATTTTTACCTAATGGCCATAAATTCCGAAAGGATAAAGTACCATTTGATGGTAGTCGGGAAGTCAGATTCAAACCAAAATTGTTGTCTGGAACTGAGATGCTGCTACAATTAGAATCTGAGGGTATTTTAATCCAATACAAGAGGGATGACCTTAAGGAGAGGCATAGGAGACAAGTAGAGAAGGAGAAAGCTGGACATCGCACCCATAGCTGGAAGAAAAAGAGTACCTTCTATGAACTGCCATATTGAGAGCACAATCTAATTAGACACAACCTCGTTGTGATGCATATAGAGAAGAATGTTTGTGACAATGTGTTGTGGACAATATTAGGGGTTGCAGGAAAATCGAAGGATGGTGTTAATGCTCGGCGTGATTTACAAGAAATGAATATTAGAAAACCCCTATATTTGCAGTTAAGAGGGTCAAATAAAGCATATTTACCACCGGCACAATTCACGATGACCAAGGATGAGAAAGATTTGTTCTTGAAAGTATTGAAGGAAGTTAGAGTTCCCGACGGGTATTCATCCAATATATCGCGTCGCGTGCGCTTACATGATAGAAGTATTGGGGGTCTTAAGAGCCATGATAGTCATATTTTGATGCAACAACTAATTTCATTGGCCATTCGAAGATCATTACCGAAGAATGTAATTGAACCTTTGATTGAATTGAGCAATTTCTTTAGACAATTGTGTTCCAAAGTGAATCGTGCGATGGATTTGCAATATATTCAAGATCGTATCGCCGTAACACTTTGTCATCTAGAGAAAATATTTCCTCCTACTTTTTTTGATAAAATGGAGCATTTGCCTATACATCTAGTTGAAGAAGCATTATTGGGTGGAGCGATTCAGTTTCGATGGATGTATCCAATTGAGAGGTATCTTCTTACTTTGAAGCAATATGTGCGTAATAGAGCTCATCCAGAAGGTTCAATTGCTAAAAGATATCTTATGGAAGAATGCATGAATTTTTGTGTACAATATCTCAATGATGTGGAAACTAAATCTAATCGACCCGTGAGGAACTACAGTGGTGATGATAATCTGGGTCGTGCTGTTGGGTGAAATCACAAGCTTTTATCTTGATAACACTTCTTGGGCACAAACTCATTGGTATGTCTTATTCAATACAGCCGTGGTTCAACCATTCATAAAGTAAGTTATGTCACTCACTCAATATTTTATTATGTTTCATTGAATTTTGAACCAAATTTTGTTTTTTGATAAAATTTCAATCTACACAGCAAACACCTTGAAGAACTTAAGGTCAAAATGCCTCGTGTTGACGATCATCAGCTTCGGTGTGAACATTTTGAAACTTTTCACATTTGGTTCAAGGAACATGTATGTATTTAAATCTACAGATTTTATTTACCTAAGTCGAACTATATTTTAAATTTTACAATTTTTATTATTTAAAATAGGTTCAAACTTTGCGAAGGACTAGTGATGTCACATTTTCTGAAGAGATTACTGTATTGGCAAATGGTCCTCATAACCTAGCAGGGAGGTTCAACGGGTATATAATGAATGGGTTTCGGTATCGAGTAAAGGCCATGGATGACCGTCGAGCCACACAAAATTGTGGTGTAGCTTTGAAGGCAGATACCATAAGTTATGCTAGTCGGAAAGACAAGAATCCTCGTGTGGGGTCTGTGTACTATTATGGACAATTGACAGATATTGTTGAGATTCGATATTCCAATGAGAAGAAGCATGTGTTGTTTAAGTGTGATTGGATTGACAACATTCACGGGAAGATACAAGATGTCTTCAATTTCATGTTAGTTAACTTCAATCATTTGTTGTACCGAGATGATCGAATTACCAATGAACCTTTCATCTTGGCATCCCAGGTAGAGCAAGTTTGGTATATTGCAGACCCGTTACAACCAGACTGGCAAGTGGCGGTGAAGATGTCTCAAAGAGGTTTATTTGATATGAGTTCGACTGATCCACAAATCGAGCCATATATGAGCCAACAATTGGAAGAAAATATAATGCTTCGTGATGAAGAAGTTGGTTGGGTGAGGGAAGCCGCAAAAGGGGAAACAGTTGATGTTCAAATAGGTTGATATTTAATCAACATCAGTAATTCAATTAAGGCCAAGGTTGTAGTTAATCATCAGTTTCTTAATTTACTTTGTCTTTGTAATTGTATTAGTTCAATTAATGTCATATTATAGTTGATGACAAACCATTGTCTATGTTTCTAATTAATGTTATATTGCTTGCAGATTATTATGGGAAGGAAGAGGAAACCTGATCATCCCCGGCGCATGATGTCCGATGTGGTACGTAAAAGGACATCAGCGACACCACCATCAGAGGAGGCATCACATCGACCACCATCAGAAGGGCCATTAGTGCCACCATTAGAGGAGGCATCACAGCGAGCACCATTAGTGCCACCGCATCGACCACCATTAGTGGCACCACAGCAGCTATCATCTACTCAGCCACCACGCCTACCATTGGTGCGTCCACCATCAGTGGCACCACCATTAGAGGAGGCATCACAGCGAGCACCATCAGAAGGGCCATTAGTGCCACCGCATCGACCCCCATTAGTGGCACCACATCAGCTATCATCTACTCAGCCTCTAGGCCTACCATCAGTACGTCCACCATCAGTGGCACCGCAACAGCTATCATCCCGACTAGAGTCATCGACTTATGAGCCATCTGCAGATATATAAATTTGCTTTGATTTGTATGAAAATTATTTAAATATATATTTATTTGTTCTCATTACATATAACTTGTTTATTTTCATTGTATTTTTCAGATCCTTCGACTTCTTCACAGCCTCACTCAGGTATAAGAAATTGATTTCTATTGACATTATTTAAATTTGCATTTGTTTATTATCATTGCATATTGTTTATTCTTATTGTATCTCACAGGTCATGTTAGTTCTTCATCAACCTCGAGTAGGCGTGGTAGAGGATGTGCCAAGGGCATTAGGGAGTGGGGTACTGGTACCAAGTTGGACATACAATTTGATGAAAATTACTGTCCAATAGGGGATAACGTGTCTAAGTTAACTACTCAACTTGGCATTATTGTGTAAAATGGTAACATTGCTCCTCTTACTTTTCTTGACTGAAACACTGTGCCTGATGATATTCTTGATGCTATCTGGAAGGATGTGAAGGTAAAAGTATATTTTTGTCCAAAAATTTAAATTCCAAAATTGTGTTATTATTATTTAAACCTTGAAATTGTATTTTATAGGACAATTTGAATATATGTCCAGACGGAGTACAAGCCAATCTGCATGAAAAACTGTAACAGCATATGGAAGGATCACAAGAATAAGATTAAGTCTAAGTATTTCAAGCCTAAAAGTGAAGATCCTAATATGAAGGATGATGTTCCTTTACACATTATGCCAAGTTAGTGGGAAGAACTTGTGGAGTATTGGCGTACTTCCGATGCTGAGGTATACAAATAAGTTATATGTATGATATGTAAACATACAAATCATATTTATATACTTACATTTGTTGAACCTGTTATAGAAAATTGCAACTAGGAACGCTAAAAATCGGCGAGCTCACGGCATAGCTCATACCACAGGGCGTACTACTTTCGCTCAGATACGGCATGAGGTTTATATTTTATTGTTTTATTTTTGTATATAAATAAACATTGTATATTTGCAAATTATTTGGATTCTAATTTTCATATTTCTAAAAAAATGTAGATGACCAATAAGGGGGAGTCTACTGATAAGATGAATGTTTGGCTTATGACACGTAGAGCAGATGACCCAAAGGTTATCCAGACCTTGGTAGTTTCCAAACACCTTTGATTGTATTTAAAGTTTATTTTTTATTTTTTGTGTCAACCATCTTAATTTGGCATATACTTGTATTTCTTATTCAATACAGGATGAGTTTAATGGCCAACTCTCTATGCTACCTGAGGATTATCAGACTTTGGAGGCTAGGAATGCCATTTTCCATGAGTTAATAGGTCATGACAATCATGGATATTGTGCCTGTTTGGTGCAGCTTAAAAGCTGCTTATTTCAGCTTTCAGCTTAATTTAAGCTATTTTGATGTGTTTGGTTTAACTTATAGCTTATAGCTTATAGCTTTTTGAAAGTCAGAAATCAGCTTATTCTTTGAGTGGGGCAGGAGATGCTTAATTTATAAGTCAGACATCAGCTTATGTTCATAGTTATAAGCTATAAGCTGTTTAGGCATAAGCTATAAGCACTTTCCCACAGCTCTACCAAATAGGGCCATTGTCGCACATACGGGAGAACTGTGCCTCGGAGAGCAGTGTATAAAGATGGTGCAGGGCCATCACAGTCAGCACCCCAGCCATCGACTATTGTTCAGATCACCCAGCAGGTTCGTGCGAAGCTAAGGGATGAGTTGAGGGAGGAGCTCCGAGCAGAGTTCTCTACACATTTACAGCAGCTGAGAGCTGAGATGATGGCCTTTGTGTCACAGGGGGCATGTGTGGATCCCAACAGACAGGTTCGATATAAATTAAATTGTTTGATAGTTAAATTGTTACACAACATTATGTATAAAATTCGAATATGATTAACACATTATGCATTGACTATCATAAGCTCCTGATGCATCGAGTGGCCACCGGGCATTTAGGGAATCTGCAGAAGACGAGAATCCATATACACCACCACCAGAAGATCAGGTATAAAATGTAACTTTACATTCTAAGCTAAAATGTATATTTGCATTCTTTGCATTCTAAGCTAAGAGACTTGTGGGAGAAGACGGGACTCAAATTGGGTTCCCGGATTAGGAGTTAGAGATGGATTTCACTCTAGGCAAACTAGTTCTTTAAAAAACTTGAATTTGAGGTGTTAACTTCCCAAAATCATCAAAAGGGGTCGGATTGGCACGAAACTTGGTACACACGACCGCCTAGGCACGAGAGACTTGTGGGAAAAGACGGGACTCCAATCAGTTTCCCGGTTTGGGAGTTAGAGCCATATTTCGGTCTAGGCAAACTAGTTCCTTAAGAAACTTAAATTCGAGGTGTTGACGCCTCAAAATCACCAAACGGGGTCGGATTGGCACGAAACTTGGCATACACAACCGCCTAGGCATGAAGACTTGTGGGAGAAGACAGGACTCCAATCGATTTCCCGGTTTGGGAGTTAGAGCCATATTTCGGTCTAGGCAAACTAGTTCCTTAAGAAACTTGAATTCGAGGTGTTGACGCCCCAAAATCACTAAACGGGGTCGGATTGGCACGAAACTTGGCACACACGACCGCCTAGGCACGAGAGACTTGTTGAAGAAGATGGGACTCCAATCGGGTTCCCGAATTAGGAGTTATAGACGAATTTCACTCTAGGCAAACTAGTTCTTTAAGAAACTTGAATTCGAGTTGTTAACGCCCCAAAATCACCAAAAGGGGTCGATTTAGCACGAAACTTGGCACACACGACCGCCTAAGCATGAGAGACTTGTGGGAGAAGACGGGACTCCAATTGGGTTCCCGGTTTGGGAGTTAGAGCCGTATTTCGGTTTAGACAAACTAGTTCCTTAAGAAACTTAAATTCGAGGTGTTGACGCCCCAAAATCACCAAACGGGGTCGGATTGGCACAAAACTTGGCACACACGACCGCCTAGGCATGAGAGACTTGTGGGAGAAGACGGGACTCGAATCGGGTTCCCGGTTTGGGAGTTAGAGCCATATTTCGGTCTAGGCAAACTAGTTCTTTAAGAAACTTAAATTCGAGATGTTGACGCCCCAAAATCACCAAACGGGGTCGGATTGGCACGAAACTTGGCACATACGACCTCCTAGACACGAGAGACTTGTGGGAGAAGACGGGACTCGAATCGGGTTCCCGGTTTGGGAGTTAGAGCCATATTTCAGTCTAGGTAAACTAGTTCCTTAAGAAACTTGAATTCGAGGTGTTGACGCCCCAAAATCACCAAAAAGGGTCGGTTTAGCACGAAACTTGGCACACACGACCACCTAGGCATGAGAGACTTGTGGGAGAAGACGAGACTCGATCGGGTTCCTGGTTTGGGAGTTAGAGCCGTATTTCGGTCTAGGCAAACTAGTTCCTTAAGAAACTTGAATTCGAGGTGTTGACGCCCCAAAATACCAAATGGGGTCAGATTGGCACGAAACTTGGCACACACGACCGCCTAGGCACGAGAGACTTGTGGGAGAAGACAGGGCTCGTATCAGGTTCCCGGTTTGGGAGTTAGGGTCGGATTTCTGTCTAGCCAAAATTATTTACTTAACTATCTTTGTAATTATATAGTAATTAATTTTTTATGTTTTTTTGTAATTAAAATATTAATACATAATTATATTGTCATTAATTATTTTTATTTTTTATTTTCAGATATTTCCTGAGTAGCGGTTTGCTTCTTGTGGAATGCAGCCGTGTGAAGATTGCGACGAACTTTTGTTTTTGTAACCCACGGAAGAATTATGAAGAAAACTTTTATTTTTGATTTACGTTATTTAGATTTATGAGCAACATTATGTATGTATTATGCAACATTTTGTGGTGGGATAATTTTGATGATGTGTTGTTATGAATGGAAGAGTACTTTAATTATGGATGAAATTTTATTTATATACAGGAATTTTTATATTATTATATAATTATCAATTTTTTTTTTAGTTATTTTCATTTAATACAGGTAATTTTCATATTTTTAATAATTTTATTGCATCTTTTTTTTTAGAACCAGGTTTTTTGCGACGGTAGTATAGCCGTCGCCAAAGATATTGGAATTATTAATTAGTTGAAACAAAAGGCCTTTAGCGACAGTATTTTCACCGTCGCAAATAATATTTTAGAGACGGCAGATTTGCGGTCGCAAATAACAGTATTAACTACGGTATTTTCACCGTCGCAAATAACCATTTTAGCGACGGTATTTTTACCGTCTCAAATAAACTCTTTTGCGACGGTATTTTTGCCGTCGCAAATAACTATATTAGCGACGGTATTTTAGTGCCGTCTCAAAAACTTCAGATTTTTACACATTAATGGCGATAGTATTTTGCTGTCACTAAAAGGCATTGTTGCCGTCGCTAATACTTTGCGACGACGTCTTACTGTCGCTAAAGACCTTTAGCAACCCTTTTTTTTGCGACCCCCCTCTTACCGTCGCTAAAAGCTATTTACCGTCGCAAAAAAGCTTTTGAGACGGCTTTTTGGATATTGGCGACGGTATTTTACTGTCGCAAAAGAACGAATTTTTTGTAGTGTATGCTGTACAAATGTTCAATTTCTTCAGCAAGAAGAGCTCTAAATCATAACCTTACACCCCATTTTAGATCAAAACGATTTTGGCCAAAATCATTTTAGATCTTAAAACCCTCTTTTTCAAAATATTTTTCCCAAAAGTTTATACGATGTTCCGAGGCTCGCATTTCGTTAAAAATTGCACTTTTCGGTAAACCGAGCAAGGACAAAGTGGAAATAAATGGAAGAGAGTTGAACTCTTTTAAAAATATTTTAAAACATCTTATTTAGTGGTTTGAATTGGAAGAAAATTGGAGGAGAGGGAAGAAACCTAGTTAGGGAAGAAATTGGGCATAAACCGTTAAGAGAGAACCGGGCAGCCTTCACTAAATCAGGTCTATCCTTTTGTACACTTGGACTTAAGTTGTGAGGCCACCACCATTGGAAATTGGACTTCTGGGGCTTCATTTTACACTCAAGAATCTCCTAAAGCTGAGTTCAGATGAGGGAGATATGGCTAGTTGAATTTAGCCATCAATCTGGTTAAGCCAAAACTGAGCAACCTTCACTAAAATAGGCATATCTCTTTGCACACTTAAAATTTAGATGTGTGGCCACTTCCATTGGAAATTATACTTCTGGGGCTTCAATTTAGACTCAATAATGACCTGCAGAGGAGTCCAGATGAAGGAGATATGCCTATTTGCAGTAGGGCCTGGAAGCAGATTTTTGGTGGCCGATCGGCCACTGGTGAAAAACCTAGATATTTCTGGCCAGCTGTCCCCCACAAGCTCCAACTGTTCAAGGCTTGATATTTTCGACCTGTTAGGCTGTTTTTCTATATATACCAAGCCTTCCCTTGTGGTTTAAGGTTCCAAAAAAATTCCAAAAGCTCCAATTCTTGGAATTCTCTCTCTACCTCTATCTTGAAATACATACACCTTACCCAAACACTTCCTAAACCAATATTGGAGCTCTCCTTGCTGAGATTGTTGAGTCCAAATTTCAGGCCTTGAGAGTGAGAATTGGTTGGTTTGTGAACAAAAGTGTTATTCCTCTTCAAGAGTTATAATTTTGAGCACCTTTGTAGTACTTCTTTTCTATCTTTTCTTGCTAATTTAGAAGTATTTTTCAACTATTTTTATTGGCTGAAGCTAGTGGTTTAAGGCTATTAAAGGTTGAGGGGTTAATCACCCTTATTTGAACCTTGTTCACAAAGCCTTTACACTTGTTCCCATTCTTTTCTCAACTTTTTTTGAGCTTTTTACCACTGATTTTTAGAGGTTTTCAGAGGCTAAAAATGTTGTTTTGAGGTCCCAAAAATGGAGAGGTTAGCCACCCCTCTTTATGTTTGTTTACTAGCTCAAAAGCTCCATGTTTTAGCTTATTTTTTGAGCTACTTTTGTCTTCATTCTAGCATGTTTTCCAACTGATTTTGGGGTATAAAAACTTTGTGTTTTTGGACTGAAGCTTGGGTCCTAAGGCCATTAAAGGTTGAGAGGTTAATAGCCCTTCTTTGTACCTTGTTTTGGAGGCTCTTGCCCTTGTGTTTCCCACCCTTTTACTATCTTTTTTCAAGCTTTTGAAAACTGATTCTTAGAGTATTTTCAGTGGTAAAAATCATGTTTTGAAGTTCAAAAGAGGAGGGGTTAGCCTCCCCTCCTTGTGTCTTACTTACTAGTTTAGCATGCTTTATATTTTAGCATATTAATCTAGTTATTTCTAGCTTAATTTCAGCATGTTTTAGGACTGTTTTGGGCTGGTTGTGTCCTTTGGGCTTTATATTGCATGCTTCTAGTGTAATAGTCCTCACAAGTTTGGTGTTCTAGGCCTTAGACACCTTCTTGTTTGAGTAGATAGTATTTATTTATGCTTTTATCACTCATTTTCAGCACTTAATCATCTCTGCAACCTCTCCCTTTCTTGGCTTTTATTTTGCTTTGAAAGTGGTTTCAAGTCACTTGCTTGCCCAAGTATGAAATTGAGGTGTCATGCTTAATGGTTTAATCCCTTAGGGGGTTCATTACCAACAGTATGAGGCTTCTTTCATACCCAAAGCAACTTGTGTTTTGAGTCTTCTTTCCATTAGAGGACTTTAATTCATTATTGGACTTAATTTTCTAAGGAATGGTTGGTAAATTAAAATGAGTAATTAAAACTTGAAACTAAAATTGTGTAAGATAATAATTTGGTTGTATTCAATCGGACGTTAATTGAACACATGGAAACTTGGGCTATTTCATACTCATTAGTGATGAAATGATCCAAGTCTCCAAGGTCAACCACTTCCCTTGATCAACTCATGAAAGGGAGGAGGTTAGAGTTTCATTTTGTTGCATTTAATGAAATTGCACACTTTGGTTTGTGAGCCATCATGCAATGAAATTACTTGAGTTTATGGTTTGTGGGCCAAGGTTTGTCTCCCTTCAATTTGTCCATGAAAAGGGGAATGAATTGTGCAAACAAGCCCTTGACAAATACACTGCCCTGTTCTATTTGCTCTCTGTTACAGCAAGGAAGTCCAATCATCAGTAGCCAACCGGCCACCATTGGTAGCCGACAGACCACATCAGTGGACGACCGGCCCCCCTATCGGCCACCAATGTAAAAATCAATAGTGAGCTCTTGAAGCAGAGCAGAATTGGTCCAGAGGTGGAAAACCAGTGCAAGGGTTGTGCAATAGAGGCAATTGGAAGTAAAACAGTGGATGTTTTTCGGGTGAAAACCGAGAATGCATACATTCCTCCATTCCCGGGACTACTTGTTTAGTTTGATTAGTATTTAATCACAATTTTGTTGCAATTAATTAGTTGTAGCTAATTAATTTTGATATGTATTGTAACTAAATTAGTTAGTTAACTAGTTATTCAATTTCATTTTGTAATTAGTTAACTAGAATAGTTAATTAATTTGAGTTTTGTAATAATTAGTTAGATTAATTAGTTTAGTTTAGCTAGCTAGTTAGCTTTTATTCATTCGGACCCTCCTTCGCGAGGGTGTAATGTTGTAATAAGTGTGTGTGCGTATGTGTATGCCTTCCAACCCCACATCTTTCTCCTTTTCATTTAATCTCTTTTGATGGTTAGATTAGGAGCATCATGTTTCAAATTAGCATACCTTATGCTTCCATCCATTCATTCGTATTGCATGCACCGAGGCTCGGCGCATCATTCAAACTGCATTACCATTTCAAATATATTGTTTGAATATGTGTTTAACCGCATATTATCAAATGCCTCATATGTCATATTAGTAGCCGAGCCTATTAAATTGCATAGTGCATGTGTTGCATTAGGCATCTAATATAGTTAGGAATCATGCATATTTTACTAACTCATATCTTCCTAGCTTGGAGTACTAGGTGAGTTTTTTATGCTTTAGTGATGACAGACACATGGCCTTTGGCACGAGTCATGGGATTCCTAAATTTTTCCAAAAATAAAATATTTAGGTGGCCACTCTGTATCTGGCAAAGCAGTCTATTTTTGGCACTTTTTGATTCAAAATCAATTTTCTAAAACGATTTGCCGGATTTGGACTCTTTGGTGTTTATCAATTTCACATTGCACTTATGAGATTAGATTCAAAACCGCGGGAGTCCGAACTGTAGGGCTTTCTTTCAAACCTTCTGAAAGGGGGCGCGAAAAAGGCGAGCTACATAAGGGTTTTTGTTAAATAACCTTGGGTGCTTTCAACATATATTATTGTATGTTATTTGTAATTGTGACTCTCTGAGGTTGCATTTCTTCTTTAGCATGGACGCACGCTGTTATCAGGACAACCTACACGCAATTGAAGGATGTTCATAATAGTGTGAGGTGCTCAAATATATATTCTGAGAAGTTCATAGGAAGTGTACCACATTGAAGATCAGGCAATTGTGAGGATGACAAGTGTCAGATAGATGATGTAGATGATCTTGTGATTGGAGAATTAGCAAAGTTTGATTCTGCTTTACTTTCTAAGGATTTTAATAAGGTAACATATTACTTTTATGCCCAACAACAAATATAATATTTGCCAACATAGTAACCCCTAACAACCAATGGTTTGTTGTTTTTGTTAATGTAAAGTTTTAATATTATGTCTGAACCTGCTGCTATATGGAGTGTTGGATGTACGGTTATTGAGATGGCTACAGGAAAACCTCCTTGGAGCTAGCAGTATCAGGAGGTATTTTGAAACCATTATCTTCTATTGTTTTCCTACTGAAGTATTTATTTGTTCAGTTGACTACAGCTTTGGGACTCAGTAAGATGTTAGTTCATTGTTTGCGAACAAACTAATTGGAGTTTCTTTTAGGTTGCTACTCTCTTCCATATTGGGAGAAATAAATCTCACCGACCCATCCCCAAGCATCTCTTTGCTAAAGCAATAGATTTTCTTTAAAATGTCTACAAAAGTATGTTTCTCATGCCTATTATTTTTATTTGTTGCTTCTCCTGCCCTTTGTATCCATTGCCAATTATTTTTTTTAGGTTGATATACAAATTTATAAGAAGTTAATTTATGCTTTATTTTTAAGTTTGTTTCATCCTATTATCCTTCTATGGCAGGGAACCAAACTTAAGGCCTACTGCATCAGATCTGCTGCAGGTACTATTACACTGCAGGCTAATTTAACTTATCAATTCCTTATAAATTAAGCTCCAACTTATATATATATATATATGTGTGTGTGTGTGTGTGTGAATTATGGTTATCTTGTAGCAGAACATTCCTTGGTTCTTATGGAAAACACAATGTTTGATAGTAAAAGTTGCCACTTCTTTTAATAATTGTTCTAAAAAATGTTTTTGGCTCATCATATGCAGCATCCATTTGTTACTAGGGAGTATCAGGAAACCTATCCTGTGTTACGCGCTTTAGCTATGGTCAGTATAACTACATGAAGCCTTCTTTGTTTGCATTATGCAGCTTTTCTTTTTCTATTCTTATTTACTTTATAATCATTAGGAAAATTCTGGAAAAAAGATGGCAGCACCTGAGATAGAGCTTAAGAACTCGGAAGGGTTTTTGTGAAATAACCTTGGATGCTTTCAAGATATATTATTGTCTGTTATTTGTAATTATGACTCTTTGAGGTTGCATTTCGGCTTTAGCATGGACGCATGCTGTTATCAGGACAACATACACGCAATTGAAGGATGTCCATAATAGCGCCAGGTGCTCAACTATATATATTCTGAGAAGTTCACAGGAAGTGTACCATATTGGAGATTAGGCAATTGTGATGATGACATGTGACAGATAGATGATGTAGATGATCTTGTGATTGGAGCATTAGCAAAGTTTGATTCTGCTTTACTTTCTGATGATTTTAATAAGGTAACATATTGCTTTTATGCCTTCCAACAAATATAATATTTATCAGCATAGTAACCCCAAACAACCAATGGTTTGTTGTTTTTGTTAATCTATAGTTTTAATCCTATGTCTGAGCCCGCTGATAAATGGAGTGTTGGATGAACGGTTATTGAGATGGCTACAGGAAAGCCTCCTTGGAGCCAGCAGTATCAGGAGGTATTTTGGAACCATCATCTTCTTTTGCATTCCTACTGAAGTAAGCTTTGGGACTTAGTAAGATGTTAGTTCAATGTTTGTGAACTAGCTAATTGGAGTTTCTTTCAGGTTGCTGCTCTTTTCCATATTGGGACAACTAAATCTCAACCACCTATCCCCGAGCATCTCTCTGCTGAAGCAATAGATTTTTTGTTAAATTGTCTACAGAAGTATATTTCTCATGCCTATTATTTTTGTTTCTTGCTTCTCCCTTCTCCTGCCCTTTGTATCCATTGCCAATTATTTTTTTTAGGTTGATACACAAATTTATAAGAAGATAATTTATGCTTTATTTTAAGTTTGTTTCATTCTCTTATTCTTCTATGGCTGGGAGCCAAATGTAAGGCCTGCTTCATCAGATCTACTGCAGGTATTATTACACTGCACGCAAATTTAAATTATCAATTCCTTACAAATTAAGCTCTAACTCTTATATATATATATATATATATTTTCAAATTATGGTTATCTTGTAGCAGAACATTCCTTGGTTCTAATGGAAAACACAATGTCAGATAATAAAAGTTGTCACTTCTTTTAATAATTGATCTAAAATTTGTTTTTGGCTCATCATATGCAGCATCCATTTGTTACTAGGGAGTATCAGGAAACCTATCTTGTGTTATGCGCTTCAGTTATGGTTAGTATAATTGCATGAAGCCTTCTTTGTTTGCATTATGCAACTTTTCTTTTTTCATTCTTATTTATTTTACAATCACTAGAAAAATTCTGGAAAAAAGATGGCAACACCTGAGATTGAGCTTAAGAACTCATAAGGGTTTTTGTTAAATAACCTTGGGTGAAAAGATATATTATTGTTTGTTATTTGTAATTTTGACTCCTTGAGGTTGCATTTCTGTTTTAGCATGGACCCTGTTATCTAGACAACCTACACACAATTGAAGGATGTTCATAATAGTGTGAGCTATTCAACTATATATCCTATGAAGTTCATAGGAAGTGTTCCACATTGGGGATCAGACAATTATGATGATGACATATGTCAGATAGATGATGAAGATGATCTTGTGATTGGAGCATCAACAAAGTTTGATTCTGCTTTACATTCTGATCATTTTAATAAGGTAACGTATTGCTTTTATGTTCTCTAACAAATATAATGTTTGTCAGCATAGTAACTCCTAACAACCTGGGGTTTATTGTTTTCGTTAATCTAAAGTTTTAATCCTATGTCTGAGCCCGCTGATATTTGGAGTGTTAGATGTACGGCTATTGAGATGGCTACAGGAAAGCGTCCTTGGAGCCAGCAGTATCAGAAGGTACTTTGAATCCATCATCTTCTGTTGCTTTCCTACCGAAGTATTTATTTGTTTTGTTGACTACAGCTTTGGGACTCGGTAAATTGTTAGTTCATTGTTTGTGAACTAACTAATTGGTGTTTCTTTCAGGTTGCTGCTCTCTTCCATATTGGGACAATTAAATCTCATCCACCCATCCCCGAGCATCTCTCTGCTGAAGCAATAGATTTTTTGTTAAAATGTCTGGTGAAATATGTTTCTCATGCCTATTATTTTTGTTTCTTGCTTCTCCTACCCTTTGTATCTGTTGCCAATTATTTTTTTCAGGCTGATATACAAATTTATAAGAAGATAATTTATGCTTTATTTTTAAGTTTGTTTCATTCTCTTATCCTTCTGTGGCAGGGAACCAAACCTAAGGCTTGCTGCATTAGATCTGCTGCAAGTATTATTACACTGCAGGCTAATTTAACTTATCAATTCCTTATAAATTAAGCTCCAACTTATATATATATATGTGTGTGTGTGTGAATTATGGTTATCTTGTAGCAGAATATTCCTTGGTTCTGATGGAAAATACAATGTTAGATAGTAAAAGTTACCACTTCTTTTAATAATTGTTCTAAAAAATGTTTTTGGCTCATCATATGCAGCATCCATTTGTTACTAGGGAGTATCAAGAAACCTATCCTATGTTAGGCGCTTCAGTTATGGTCAGTATAACTGGATGAAGCCTTCTTTGTTTGCATTACGCAGCTTTTCTTTTTCCATTCTTATTTATTTTACAATCATTTGGAAAATTCTGGAAAAAAAATGGCAACACCTGAGATGGATCTTTAGAACTCGTAAGGGTTTTTGTTAAATAAACTTGGGTGCTTTCAAGATATATTATTGTCTATTATTTGTAATTATGACTCTTTGAGGTTGCATTTCGGCTTTAGCATGGACACACACTGTTATGAGGACAACCTACACGCGAATGAAAAATGTTCATAATAGTGTGAGGTGCTCAACTATATATCCCAAGAAGTTCCCAAGAAGTGTACCACAATGGAGATCATGCAATTGTGATGATGACATGTGTCATATAGATGATGAAGATGATCTTGTGATTGGAGCATTAGCAAAGTTTGATTTTGCTTTACTTTCTGATGATTTTAATAAGGTAACATATTACTTTTCTGCCCTCCAACAAATATAATATTTGTCAGTATAGTAACCCCTAACAACCAATGATTTGTTGTTTTTGTTAATGTAGAGTTTTAATCCTATGTCTGAGCCCGCTAATATATGGAGTTTTGGATGTACGGTTATTGAGATGGCTACAGAAAAGCCTTCTTGGAGCCAGAAGTATCAGGAGGTATTTTGAAACGATCAACTTCTATAGCTTTTCTATTGAAGTATTTATTTGTTTTGTTGACTACAGCTTTGGTACTCAATAAGATGTTAGTTTGTTATTTGTGAACTAACTAATTGATGTTTCTTTCAAGTTGCTGCTCTCTTCCATATTGGGACAACTAAATCTCATCCACCCATCCCCGAACATCTCTACTGAGGCAATAGATTTTTTGTTAAAATGTCTGCAGAAGTATGTTTCTCATGCCTATTATTTTTGTTTCTTGCTTCTCCTGCCGTTTGTATCCATTGCCAATTATTTTTTTTAGGTTGATATACAAATTTTTAAGAAGATAATTTATGTTTTATTTTTAAGTTTGTTTCATTTTCTTATCCTTCTATGGCAGGGAACCAAACTTAAGGCCTGTTGCATCAGATCTGCTGCAAATACTATTACACTCCAGGCTAATTTAACTTATCAATTTCTTATAAATTAAGCTCTAACTCATACATATATATATATATATATATGTAAATTTTGGTTATCTTGTAGCAGAACATTCCTTGGTTCTGACGGAAAACACAATGTCAGATAATAAATGTTGTCACTTCTTTTAATAATTGTTCAAAAAAAATGTTTTTGGTTCATCATATGTAGAATCCATTTGTTACTAGGGAGTATCAGGAAACCTATCCTGTGGTACGCGCTTCAGTTATGGTCAGTATAACTACATGAAGCCTTCTTTGTTTGCATTATGCAACTTTTCTTTTCCCATTCTTATTTATTTTACAATCATTAGGAAAATTCTAGAAAAAAGATGGCAACACCTGAGATGGAGCTTAAGAACTCGTAATGGTTTTTGTTAAATAACCTTGGGTGCTTTCAATATATATTATTGTCTATTATTTGTAATTATGACTCTTTGAGGTTGCATTTCTGCTTTAGCATGGACCCTGTTATCAGGAGACCCTACACGCGATTGAAGGATGTTCATAATAGTGTGAGGTGCTCAAGTATATATCCCGTGAAGTTCCTAGAAAGTGTCCCACATTGGGGCTCAGGCAATTGTGATGATGACATGTGTCAGATAGATGATGAAGATGATCTTGTGATTGGAGCATCAGCAAAGTTTGATTCTGTATCACATTCGGATGATTTTAATAAGGTAACATATTGCTTTTATGCCCTCCCACAAATATAATATTTGTCAGCATAGTAACCTTAACAACTAATGGTCTGTTGTTTTTCTTAATCTAGAGTTTTAATCCTATGTCTGAGCTCGCTGATATATGGAGTGTTGGATGTACGGTTATTGAGATGGTTACAAGAAAGCCTTCTTGGAGCCAGCAGTATCAGAAGGAATTTTGAAACCGTCATCTTCTATTGCTTTTCTACTGAAGTATTTATTTGTTCTATTGACAACAGCTTTGGGACTCAGTAAGATGTTAGTTCATTGTTTGTGAACTAACTAATTGGTGTTTCCTTCAGGTTGTTGCTCTCTTCCATATTGGGACAAATAAATCTCATCCACCCATCCTCGAGCATCTCTCTGCTGAAGTAATAGATTTTTTGTTAAATTGTCTGCAGAAGTAAGTTTCTCATGCCTACCATTTTTGTTTCTTGCTTCTCATGCCCTTTGTATCCATAGCCAATTATTTTTTTTAGGCTGATATACAAAATTATAAGAAGATAATTTATGCTTTATTTTTAAGTTTGTTTCATTCTCTTATCCTTCTATGACAAGGAACCAAACTTAAGGCTTGCTGCATCAAATCTGTTACAGGTACTATTACACTACAAGCTAAATTAACTTATCTATTCCTTACAAATTAAGCTCTAACTCTTAACTCTTATATATATATATATATTTAAATTCTGGTTATCTTGTAGCAGAACATTCCTTGGTTCTGATGGAAAACACAAGATTAGATAATAAAAGTTGTCACTTCTTTTAATAATTGTTCTGAAAAATGTTTTTGGCTCATCATATGCAGAATCCATTTGTTACTAGATAATATCAAGAAAACTATCTAGTGTTACGCGCTTTAGTTATGGTAAATATAACTGCATGATGCCTTCTTTGTTTGCATTATGCAGCTTTTCTTTTTCCATTCTTATTTATTTTACAATCATTAGGAAAATTCTCAAAAAAAAGATGGCAACACCTAAGATGGAGCTTAAGAACTCATAAGAGTTTTTGTTAAATAACCTTGGCTGCTTTCAAGATATATTATTGTCTGTTATTTGTAATTATGACTCTTTGAGGTTGCATTTCTGCTTTAGCAAGGACCATGTTATCAAGACAACCTATACATGATTTAAAGATGTTCATAATAGTGTGAGGTGCTCTGCTATATATCCTGAGAAGTTCCCAGGAAGTGTCCCACATTGGGGATCAGGCAATTGTGATGATGATATGTGTCAGATAGATGATGAAGATGATCTTGTTATTGGAGCATCAGCAAAGTTTGATTCTGCTTTACATTTTGATGATTTTAATAAGGTAACAGATTGCTTTATGCACTCCAACAATAATAATATTTATCAGCATAGTAACCCCAAACAACTAATGGTTTGTTGTTTTTGTTAATCTAGAGTTTTAATCCTATGTCTGAGCCCGCGGATATACGGAGTGTTGGATGTACGGTTATTGAGATGGCTACAGGAAAGCCTCCTTGGAGCCAGCAATATCAGGAGGTATTTTGAAACCATCATCTTCTATTGCTTTCCTACTGAAGTATTTATTTGTTCTGTTGACAACAACTTTGGGACTTAGTAAGATGTTAGTTCATTGTTTATGAACTAACTAATTGGTGTTTCTTTCAAGTTGCTGCTCTCTTCCATATTACAACAACTAAATCTCATCCACCCATCTCTGCTGAAGCAATAGATTTTTTGTTAAAATGTCTGTAGAAGTATGTTTCTCATGCCCATTATCTTTGTTTCTTGCATCTCCTGCCATTTATATCCATTGGCAATTATTTTTTTTAGGCTGATATACAAATTTAAAAGAAGATAATTTTTGCTTTATTTTTAAGTTTGTTTCATTCTCTTATCCATCTATGGTAGGGAACCAAACTTAAGGCCTGCTCCATCAGATCTGCTGCAGGTACTATTACACTGCAGGCTAATTTAACTTATCAATTTCTTATAAATTAAGCTCTAACTTGTGTGTGTGTGTGTGTGTGTGTGTGTGTGTGTGTGTGTGTGTGAATTCTAGTTATCTTGTAGCAGAACATTCCCTGGTTTTGATGGAAAACACAATGTTAGATAGTAAAAGTTGTCACTTCTTTTAATAATTGTTCTAAAAACGTTTTTGGCTCATCATGTGCAGCATCCATTTGTTGCTTGGGAGTATCTGGAAAGCTATCCTATGTTACGCGCTTCTGTTATGGTCAATATAACTGCATGAAGCCTTCATTATTTTCATTATGCAGCTTTTCCTTTTCCATTCTTATTTATTTAACAATCATTAGGAAAATTATGGAAAAAGATGGCAAAACCTGAGATAGAGCTTAAGAACTCGTAAGGGTTTTTGTTAAATAACCTTGTGTGCTTTCATGATATATTATTGTCTGTTATTTGTAATTATGACACTTTGAGGTTGCATTTCTGCTTTAGCATGGACCCTGTTATCAGGATAACCTACACGCGATTGAAGGATGTTCATAATAGTGTGAGGTGCTCAATTATATATCCTGTGAAGTTCCCAAGAAGTGTCCCACATCAGGGATCAGGCAATTGTGATGATGACATGTGTTAGATAGATGATGAAGATGATATTGTGATTGGAGCATCATCAAAGTTTGATTCTGCTTTACTTTCTGGGAATTTTAATAAGGTAACATATTGCTTTTATGCCTTCCAACAAATATAATATTTGTCAGCATAGTAACCCCTAACAACCAATGGTTTGTTGTTTTTGTTAATTTAGAGTTTTAATCCTATGTCTGAACCCGCTGATATATGCAATGTTTGATGTACGGTTATTGAGATGGCTACGGGAAAGCCTCCTTGGAGCCAGTAGTATTCGGAGGTATTTTGAAACCATCATCTTCTATTGTTTTCCTACTGAAGTATTTATTTGTTCTGTTGACTACAACTTTGGGACTCGGTAAGTTGTTAGTTCATTGTTTGTGAACTAACTAATTGGAGTTTCTTTGAGGTTGCTGCTCTTTTGCATATTGGGACAACTAAATCTCACCCATCCATCCCCGAGCATCTCTCTACTGAAGCAATAGATTTTTTGTTAAAATGTCTACAGAAGTATGTTTCTCATGCCTATTATTTTTGTTTCTTACTTCTCCTGCCCTTTATATCCATTGCCAATTATTTTTTTAGGTTGATATAAAAATTTATAAGAAGATAATTTATGATTTATTTTTAAGTTTGTTTCATTCTCTTATCTTTCTATGGCAAGGAACCAAACATAAGGCCTGCTCCATCAGATCTGTTGTAGGTGCTATTACACTGCAGGCAAATTTAACTTATCAATTCCCTGCAAATTATGCTCTAACTCATATATATATATATATATTGTAAATTCGAGTTATCTTGTAGCAGAACATTCCTTGGTTCTGATGGAAAACACAATGTTAGATAATAAAAGTTGTCACTTCTTTTAATAATTGTTCTAAAAAATGTTTTGGGCTCATCATATGCAGCATCCATTTATTACTAGGGAGTATCAGGAAACCTAACCTGTGTTATGCGCTTCAGTTATGGTTAGTATAACTGCATGAAGCCTTCTTTGTTTGCATTTTGCAGCTTTTCTTTTTCCATTCTTATTTATTCTACAATCATTAGGAAATTTCTAGAAAAAAAGATGGCGACACCTGATATGGAGCTTAAGAACTCGTAAGGGTTTTTGTTAATTGACCTTGGGTGCTTTCAAAATATATTATTGTCTGTTATTTGTAATTATGATTCTTTGAGGTTGCATTTTTGCTTTAGTATGGACCCTGTTATTAGGACAACCTACACGCGATTGAAGGATGTTCATAATAGTGTGAGGTGCTCAACTAGATATCCTGAGAAGTTCCCAGGAAGTGTCCCATATTGGGGATCAGGAAATTATGATTATGACATGTGTCAGATAGATGATGAAGATGATCTTGTGATTGGAGTATCAACAAAGTTTGATTCTGCTTTACTTTATGATGATTTTAATAAGGTAACATATTGCTTTTATGCCCTCCAACAAATATAATATTTGTCGACATAGTAACCTCCAACAACCAATGGTTTGTTGTTTCGAAACTTAACTCATAATTCCACACTCAAATCACAACTCCACTTTTCAAATCATAATTTCAAAACTAAACAAAACACTGTCATTGTTTTTCAACTTTCTTTTTATGAGACAATTTGGTGGTTAGTTTATGTTTAATCTATTGTATTCTTTAAATAGATTTTTTTATCATGATTAATAACTTTTTTGTATTGATTTTATGTTTGTATATCATTACTTTTTTAAAAAAATAAAAAATAAAAAAAATTACTTTAATATTTTTTTGATATCATAATATGTGTTAATTAACTGTTGGTGCACAACATTATTTCAAAGGTATATATTAGTTTTTCAAAGCTATAAAAAGAAAATTTTAATTTTAATCAATTTTTTTCAAAACTATTAAATTCATTAGAAAATTATTTATCTGTGCAGCTCCTCTCTTCCTTTATGATACTTCTCTCTCTACTCTATTATGAGTTCATATGTTTTTATAAAAAAATCATATGTAATTTAAAGTTTGAATATTTTTATATAGGAAGTTAAAAAATAAATTTTAGAATTTAAAATATAACTATACAAAATCATATCCTTTTAAATATAGCTATATTTATAATTAATTTTAATCTATCTATTACCTATCCTTATTTATATTATTATATAAATAAACATATTGTACGATAATTGAAATTCAAAATCCTAATCTATTTTTTTTTTTCAAAATTTAAAAATGTTAAAATGCATATGTTGCAATATCATTAATTTCTTCCTATTATAAATTTTATTTTAAATCTAATAAGATTTGTTCAATGACTAATATTCAATTTTTGTAAAATATTTCAATATATTTCTTCCAAAAGTTAATATAGCAAGTCTACAAAATCATATTTTAAAACTCAAAATTATTAATATTTTTATTTATTTATTTATTATTTTAAATAAGCATGTTAAAGGATAAATAGATATCCAAATAAAATTATACTTATTAATAAATATGACATTATTTTTAATTGTATTTTTAACTTTTTTTAAAGTCTTTATTCATTTTTTAACTTTTTTTGATATTTTAAATTACATAATACGATTATTCTTTCTTACTCATTAAGTTTTTAAAATTTCTTTAATTATTTCCCTTTCAAAAACCAATATAACAATTTTTTAAAATTCATATATTTTTATTCTAAAATAGTGAAGTATTAGAATTATGTCTTTTTTTTTTTTTTTTTTTTTATAACAAAGCATAATTTTAATTGTTAATTGTCAATACAACAATTTTAATTTAACTATACTATATATTATAGTAAAGGAATATTTAAAACAAAACTCTAAAACTTATGTATAAAATTTTATTTATAAGAGATAAAATAAAAAAAATTAAAATAATTATCTAAATAATATATTATTTTATCCTAAACATAGCACCAATGATCTCCGAGTACAATATATGAAAAAATGGGAAACATAGTTACTATTTGGTGCTTCAAGAAGTTTCCAAACTGTGGAGACAGCTAGTAATTTGGAAAAATCAAACATGAGACTCTTTTAGATTTTCTAATCCTAAACATGTTAGGTTTCCAGGCAATCCCTTATTCACTCAGTCTCTCTCTTTCTCTATAAATAAAAGCCACTGCTTCTTCACCTCTTCACATCACCACCCTCAACTTATTTTTTCTTCTTCTTGCTTTTCAGTTCGTTTCTTTTTCTTGCTGTCTTTCAAGTCTCTCTGTCTAGGGTTGCGTTGCGAATCGTCTGTGAGATAATACTTTTGTGTGACAATGTCTGCTTTTGTTTCATCAGTTGGGGGAGCCATCTGTGCCGACTATTTTGGTGATGAGTTCGGTCTGCCTCTGCCTCGGCCTCGGCCTCAGCCTCAGGTTGATGCCAAGAAGGTGAATGCCAAGAAGGAGAATGGCCATGGGGGCACTGAATCAGCATCAGTAGCACCGGCGGTGAGAATTGAAAAGAAAGAATTGGGAGTAACACTCGCCTTTGATGGGTTGCATCCTTTCGAAACCCTTATCTATCACTGATGAAGTTTATGGCCAAGGACACGGGACTTTTTTTTTTTTTTTCTCGAGACAAAAGACTACTAGATTTGGCACTGATGAAAAGTTTGTAATAGGATTCATTGACAGTTGATAGATACCACGTAGACATACAGGTCTTCTTTTTTGTTTTTATCTTCCTGATGATATTTGTTATTTGATTTTCTAAGAAATTTTCTTTTCTTTTCTTTTCTTTTTTTTAATGAAATTATATTTTTAGCTTGAGATTTATGAGAAAGATTTAATTAATTGAAGTTCCTTGTGCACAAGACTTGATATTGATTATGTGAAAGTATTCTACTCCATCACATATATGACATATAATATTGGGTAATTAAATTAATTGAACTCTTTTGAGAGGGTTTAGAAAATAAGAAATTATACAAGTTTGACATGACTATAATGATCTTTTATTTAACATGGCTAAAACAATGAGAACTAATCAGATAGTGTGTAAATACTAGAATAAATAAGAAAAGATATATATTTCAATTTGGAAAAGACTTTTTTCATCCCTACTACTAATGAAAAGATGATTAAGAGTTATGCCAATTAAAATATTAAGAAAGTCCAATATAATTGTGTTTGTAAAACTCAACCCCTCAAAAAAAAAACACTTTTAATTTCTTTGAATGTTTGATGAAAATCTAAAATTAGTGAACCTAAAAAAAAACAAAATACAAATCAAACAATATAACAAAATATCTATCAATTAACAACATATAAATCAACTACATCAATTTTCAAAATTAACATATAAATTGGCACGACAAGAATGGCAGTATTGGAGAGAGAGTGAGAGAGAGAATGAACAATAAGATCAACCGGATCTAAACAAAAAATGTTTTGAATGTTAGTGGATGAACAATGTTAAAGGGAGAGAAAAAAAGTAAACGATGAGATCAATTAGATCTGGACCGGAGATGTGCATTGTGGATGGCTATTGATGGTAGAAAAAAGTACGGTAAAAAGTGTGGGATGACACTAATAGATGCGGCAACAACAGTAGAAGTGGTGGCGGTGATGGTTGATACAGTTGGGGAGACACCGTAGATACCGTTGAGGCGTTAAAAAAAAATAATAATAAAAAGATATTCTTGACCATCTATGTTAAAGTTTGTCCTTGTAGAATTTCAAATCCTACTGACTTTTAATTATAAATCAATTTTTTGTGTCTTAAAACTCTTATTGAAAGATATAAAGGGGTATATATACCTAATTTTTTTTTCTAAAATTTATGTTTGCAAATCACTTTACAAATTATATCCTTGCTGATATGTGAAGCAAGCCAAAATTGTTTCCATAATCCTCCCTCATGACGGATCTTCATTTTTTACTCAGATTTGCACCTTATACATTTCAATGGGGTTTCTAATTAATTTCTAATTATTGTTTAAGAAAATAAATATGAACTGATAATTGTTATAGCTGGGTTACGAACTTTTTATAAACAACAAATGAAAGGGAGTTAACCTATCTCTTATTTTTTATCGTTTATCTAGGGAGAAAAAAAAATAAAAAAATAGGCCAAATAAGTTATAAATATTTTATTAAATACTCCATATGAATGTATGTAGTGTGGGTCGACCCACATGTTATATTACCGACATGAAATGAGTTCTCACAGAGCATTTTTTCTTTCATCCTCAGACGTTTTGCCTTTCTTTCCCCCTGTTCGTCCAAGGGAAGGAAGAAGTGCTGCAAAAAAACAAGGTAGTTTATAATTTCTAAATAGGGTTATGCTAGAAACTTTAAATAATTTATAAGTTTTTTATCAAATTTTTTATATGGGTATGGAATCAACACTTGTGAGTTTATGTGCGTCTCACACTCATGTGAAAAATTTGATAAATCATTTAGGATGCATAGCATTTTCTTTTTCATAAAACTTCGCAATCTTGAAAGTCATTGACCAATATTTTTTTTTCACAAAATACCCTCAAATACATGTACATGTGTGAATCTTGGGTAAGAGTTGTGCGCATTTCACTTTCACATTGCTACAGTGATAGTTTCTTTTTCTTTTTTTTTTATGCTTAAAATTTTAAAGAATAATAACTTTTGTTGTACATATTTATTTTTAATAAAAATTATATATTTGAAATTTACACAACTATCAAATAAATTAATATTGAAAATAAAAATATATAAAAAATTTTTAGTAACATTACAGTATGGACCAATCGGAATAGTATTTTTTTCTTAACTTCATGACCAATCTTAATAGTATTTTTCTCTTAACTTCATCAATTTCACAAAAAATTTTACTTGGTTACAGTTTTCCAAAAATACTTTTCAGAAAATTCTACTTTCTTGTTTTCTGTATTTTTTTATTTTTACTGAATTTTTTAATATTTTAAGAATTTTTTTCACTTTTAGACATACCTAACATAAATATACCTAAAAAGTAAAAAATTTGTGAAAAAAAAACCTTTTAAAAATTCACTAAATACCAAAAATAACAACAAAAAAAATACGAGAATTCAATACATATTTTATATTTTTATGTATTTATTAATTTTTAAAATATTTTTTACAAATTTTTTACTTTTTAGATACATCTAAGTAAGGTGCATCTAAAAAAGTAAAAAAAAATGTTTAAAATTTTAAAAATATTCACTAAAAAAAAATACAAAAACTAAAAAACTCAATCCAAAAAACTCAAACCAAACACATTGATAAAATTAAAAAAAAAAAAAAAATCAGTTGCACGAAAATTGAGAAATTTCTCAATTTTTTCTCTGTTTTAAAATAAGAAATTTCTTAGTTTTGTACAGTAATATTTCATACAATTGTTTAGCTAAAAAGATTTCTTTTTAATTTTTGTATAATTTTATATTTAATATTGACCTTATTTTTGACGGGTTTGTTCTAAGAACATAAATTTTATTGAAATAAGATATATAAAATAAAATTTATGACATTTTAAATTTATAAAACAAAAAATAAAGGGTAAATTACAGTTACACCCGTGAGATTTGGGTTTAATACATATCACTTCCTGATGTTTGGGAAATTACACTAACTCCTCTGTCATTTTAATTATTTAAACGGAATGAATATATTGAATTCATACACTCTCTATTTTCTTGTTTTGCTTTACTTCCTCTATTTTTTTTTCCCCCCCATTTTCCTTTGCTTTATTTTTTTTTAAATGTAATTTTCTTTATTTTTCTACTAGGAGTTGTTGCCTTTTATATAAGTAAGGGGTTTGTGAAATGAGACTATTAACCACATGGGTGAGAATGTAATTTTCAGAACGTCGGAGAATGAAATGTAATTGAACCAAACCTTAGGGAGTGTCAGTGTAATTTATCCAAAAATAAATCTTCTGTGATCCACCATCATGCATCACATCACTACACATGGATTTTATTTTGGGGCCATTTGGAAACATCATAAAATAATCAAAAGTCAACTTTTAACTCATTTTGAGTCATATCATCTTTTACCTAAAAAAGTCAAAAAAATTAAAAAGTCAATTTTAAATCATCTTTCTAAAACACCCTTTTATCTGAGAAATAATTTGGTAATCTTAAAATATTGTTTCACACCATCATAAGATGAGACTTGTCAACTTCTCTCCTAAAAACCAACACAAAAAAAAAAAGTACATATACTTCATCCAATTGTGAAGGGTAATATGGTACCCCAAAAAAAATCATATAATTTCAAGTGGAAACTTGTTTGCTTTTTTTTGGTAAGTATAATTACTTCATTGCTTTTTTTTGTTTATTTGCTTATTTTGTTGCTTTTTTAAGTGGTGCTTATATGAGTGTAGTTTTTTTCCCTTTTTTAAAAAAAATTCTAAATGGGGAAACAAATTAGAAAATTGACCAACTTTTTAAACTATTTGAGAAATTAATCCACTTTTGAAATCGTATTTTGAACATGCAATTTTAACTTGAAATTGCATATTCAAAATGCGATTTCAAATTGACATCGATAACAACGCGCCGATGTGAATTGCATGTTAAAAATGCGATTTCAAGTTACATGACTTTTGTTGCGATGACATGACAAGTTAAAATTGCACTTTTAAAATGTGATATGAACATAAACTCGCATTTTAAAAGTACGATTTTGAGTAAAGCAATTACAAAATCCATCTGAAAATGACATTTGAAATTGAAATTCAGCAATTGTTCCCTGACAGATTGAAATTCCTTTCGCTTCAACATTTTGAACATAGATAGCTAAATTATTCATATTATTTTAGTACATATAAATTTTTATTCATGTCAAATCATCACTCCTTATATGTCTTTTTTTTTTTTTTTCCTTCCTATATATTAAAGTGAATTTTGAGAAAAGATAAGGACTCCCTTTACGTAATATAGTAAACACTATAATTTTAATATAATTACATTGAGTTCCCTTATTTTAATTTGTATAATACTTAATTTTCATCATAGTTTTTTTAGTTATATGGATGAAAAAATAATATTATCATCATTTTCAAACAAAATTGTGCTTACACAATATCTACATTACTTCGGTCCATTTAACTTTACTAAAAGGGAGATTAGCATAATCATATGAAAAATGTTAGGCTTAATGCATTTTTTTTTTTTTTAAATTCAAAGGAGGTCAGTGTAATTTACCCTAAAAGACAATAAATGCATAACATAAGATTTTTATTAAGAACCACATAGTGGTATGGTTAATAGGTAGTCACTAATGCCACATGCATTATTAGCCTTATAAAAAATAAAGTCAATTGAAAATGTGATAACTCTCTGAATCAACTATCTACATCAAATTACAACTATGTCAATCGCAATGTTTATTATTTACTCTACTTTACTCATAAAAACATAAATGTTATAACACATTTTATATTAAATTTGAAAATGTGACAACTCTCTGAATCAACTATCTACATAAAATTACTACTATGTAAATTGTAATGTTTATCATTTACTTCATTTTGCTCA
>CM069906.1:50047076-50250447 GCA_036172215.1 Camellia granthamiana | reverse complement strand
TGATGGAGTTAGGTCTTGTTGTGTTTTCATTTTCATTCATCTCATATTGAGTTGTGCAATTCGGCTCCTCGGCCATCATGCATCGATATGCGTGATTGGTGGCACGAGGATCGAGGCATGCATACATTTGTGAAAATACATTGCTATGCCCCTTTCCTGCTCTCTGTTGTAGCAAAATGAAGAATTAGTAACTTTTCGAAGTTTGGCACGCATTTCAAGAACAGGTGCAAACAGAGGCTAATTGGGGCATCGTCATGGATTTCCACGCAAAGGCAACCCGGGCATGCATCATTCATCATCCGGAATAGAATCAAGGCAGTCCCTGGCTTGCATGCCAGTTTACTTATTTTCTTAGTTAATTTGTTAATTAATTAGGAATTTGTACATATTTGGACTGTAATATTTATTTGGACTGTACTATTCTTTTATTCAGGACTGTATATTTATTCAGACCCTCCGCGCGAGGACAATATTGTAATAAGTGTGCGTGAGTGTGATGTATGTCTTCCAACCCCACGTCTTTCTTCCCTTTTATTTACCAGCTTATGATGGTTAGATTAGGGCATATCTCAATTAGCATACAGTATGATAGCATGTTTGCATTCATTCATCTGTTTTGCATGCACCGGGCTCGGCGCATCATACTAACTGCATTTGTATTTCAATTCCAAGTTGAATACATGTTAGCTGTAGCATTCCATATGCCATGTTTAGAATAGCCGAGCCTGCTATAGTTGCATTCTGCATGTGTTGTATTAGGCATTTTAACATATTTAGGATCATGCATGATTTCTAATGAGTTTCTGTTTTGGCTTGGAGTACTCGATGAGTTTTTATGCTTTAGCATCCTTACATGCGTGTGAGTGACTGCCATGATAGCATGCTTGCCATGAGGCTATTTGCTTATGTGATATAACTGCCTGAATGCCTGTGGGTGAAGGTTGGGTTATTTGAATTGGGACAATGCATTGACTGTGAGTTTAAGCCCACTAGATAGTGGCAAAACCATCTTTTCTAAGCCCACCTGAGGGTGGCAAAATCTGCATTTTAAGCCTACCTGCGGGTAGCAAACCATCTTTCAAAAAAATACAAACATGAAATGTGTTGTTCCAATTCAGGCGATCCAGTCTATACTTGTATGCTGTGCGCATCACGTAGTAATCTAGGCTAATAACCGGAATAAGAACACACAATATTTTCAAAACTAGATATCACGGTTAGTAGAGGCCGGTCTTTGACCTGGCGAGCGGGGGTGCTCACGAAGTGACCTTCCCCAATCGTATCCAAGTTCCCGAGCCGAGGCAACTTTGGTGATGACGGACACGTGGCCTTTGGCACCGAGTCAGGGTTGGCACCGAGTCAGGGTTTCCTAAATTTTCCCATAAAAAATATTTAGGTGGCGACTCTGTATCTGGCAAAGCAGTCCATGTTTGGCACTTCTTTCAAAAATTTGTTTTCTCAAAAACGATTTGCCAGATTTGGACTCTTTGGTTCCAGATTTAGAACCGTAACAATCGAGTCCTTGAACTGTAGTGAGCCCAAATGAACAGAATGGGACTTAATCCTCCCGGGGCATTCGGGGACGTCTACAGTTCGTGACATTTACCAACAAATGCCACTAAATTTTAGTAGCAATGACATTTTTTAAAAAATGTTAGGACACTAGATAAGTGCAAATTACTTTTTATGGCACTTGGGTGAAAAGTGTCATAAAAAAATATTTTATAGCATTTTGAGAAATGCTACTAAACCAAAAACTTTCCAAGCTTATAATGGCATTTTTGAAAAAACAAAAAATGCCAATATATTTTCTAAATTTTTAAAATGCAGTAAATGATTAAAAATAAATAAATTAAACTCAATATACACTATAGGAAAAAGCACATTCGGCAACTAAATTTCCTGACCAAAAAAAAAAATTGGTCGCTGAAAGTATAGCTTTCAGCAACCAAAACAGCATTAGTAACCAAAAATAAAACTTTTTGGCGACTAAACAATTTAGGAGCCAAAAGTCTACAATTGGCGACTAAAACTAAGTTTGGTCGCTGATTATATGGGTTTTACTGACTAAAAAAATTTTAGTAGCCAAAAGTAAAGCTTTTTGGTGATTAAAAAAATTTTAGTAACCAAAAGTTCACAATTGGCGACTAAAAAATAAGTTTAGTTGCCAAAAGTGGTCATTTTTAGCGCGGAGAACTAAAATCCTAAGGCGGGAATTAAATTTTTTGGCGACCAAAATTTTGGTAGCTGAAAGTGCATCTTCAGCGACCAAATCCGATTTTGGTCGGCAAAAGTTAAGTTTTTTAGCAACTAAAAAAAAATTTAGTAGCCAAAAGTATAGAATTGACGACTAAAAGATATTTTGTCGCCAAAAGTGGTCTTTTTTTATTTTGCTAGTAAATAGTTTATTTTACATAAATTATGTTCAATAAAATAATTATTTTTATACATATACTTTTATATTAACATGGATGTATGTACTATATAAATAATATATGTTGCATATATAATCATGTGGTGCTATAGAAGTGTAGTGGGAAGAGTGTGGTATATAAGGTTTATGGTGTGGGAGGTTAGCAGTTCGAGTCTCCGCAAGAGCAGATCAAATTGTTCTACAACGAATTATCGTCATGAATGGCACTTGATAGCGTCACAAATAGTGCCTACCATGACATTAAAATGTCACTAAAAGGTTTTAGTCTTGATGGTGTAATGACACTTATAAGTGTCACTAACTCTTTTTTTAATGGCGCTTAATAGTGTCACTAATAATATCTACCATGACATCAAAATGTCATTGAAAGTTTTTAGCCATGATGGTGTAGTGACATTTGAAAGTATCTACCGTGGCACTAGTATCTACCGTGGCACGGATACAAATGGCACTTGTTCAAAATGTCACAAGACTAAAAAATGTCATTAAACCAATAGTTTTGTGACACTTTCAAATGTCACTAAACTAAGAAAATGTTGTAGTGGCATATCTTCTGTTTGATTGATTAAATGAAGTGGTTATGTCTAATGAACCAGCATAAAATGAATTGAGATATAAGTTTGGTATAATATGGTTTTGGAAAAGAGTTATAAAAGATTTTGTCATTGGGTATTGAACACGTGCATATTACTTATATCTTTGTTAAGATTCATATATTGTGATAGATTGTCTTTACTGGGTTTTGGCTCACCTTACTTGGGAAACCATTTTCAGGTGCTGGTGACATGCCTCTTCTGAGGACTTTGCTTGGAAGAACCAGGGAGCTGAAGGTTCTATTTTGTTGTTTTGTATTTAATATTTGTACAAGCCTAGAGCTTTATATGTATGGAGCTTAAGACTCTCCCTTTTGTTGTAACCAAGCATAGTCTTGAAAAGCTGTAAGCCTGTAGGGCATTTTATTGGTTGATCATAAACTCGATATCATATGCTGTAAATTCAGGGTAGAGCTTATGAATGTATTTCGCTTGTATTACCTTTTGTAATTTAACTCTGATGAAAGGAAAGCTTCTTATTTTATTTATATCACAGTGTACTAGTGTTTGGAGATAGGTTATTGTAATTATTTGAGGGCGTTATAGTTAAAGTGAAAAGAATTTCAATCTGCTAAGCAATTGTTGAATTTTAATTTCAAATGTAATTTTTAGAATTGATTTTGTAATTGCTTTACTCAAAATCGCATTTTCAAAATGTGAATTTATGCTGAAATCGCATTTTGAAAATGTAATTTCAATTTGCCACGTTATCGCAACAAAAGTCATGTCAACTTGAAATCGCATTTTCAACCTGCAATTTCAACTTGCCATATCAGTGTGTTGTTATCGATGTCGACCTGAAATCGCTTTTTGAATATGCGATTTCAAGTTGAAATTATATGTTTAAAATGCGATTTCAAAAGTGAATTAATTTTCTAAATAATTTAAAAAGTAAATCCATTCTCTAATTTATTTACTTTTTTAGAATATTCAAAAAAAAAAATCATTCTTATATAGTTATTTTTTTTTTAAAGTTTTGATAAATAATAAAAAAATATATATGTATGAAAGGGGTTCAAGAAAGGAGTTGGAAAATTCGAAGATCTTCGAAGATCCTTGAAGAACAACTTCGAATTCTCTAGAATATGATGAGAGGCTTAGATTCTTCAATAATCTCAACTTAGGAACACAAAAACAAAGGAGATGATGGAGATAAGAGACTGGGTGAAGAAGAAGGCAAAATGGCTAGAGAGAGAATAATGGCAAGGCTCTCCCATGGATCTCCCACTTTCACTCTCAAGGTTGATAATGGAGATAGGAAATTAGTTCTTTCCCAAGAGTTAGAAATCTCCAAAATCCATCCCTTGTAAAGCTATGGGTGGGTGCTATTTATAGGCACCTCATGATGTAGGATGGAGCCCATGTGCAAGGCACATGGGGGATATTCTCTCTAACCATCTTGTCCGAGGAGGTGACCTCTCCGAGGAGGTGACTTCTTCGAGGAGGTGACCTCTCCGAGGATGAGAAAAACCCCGAAGAGGAGATCAACCCCTCTGCGAACCCTTCTTCTTAGCCACACCTAACCAATGATCCCCAATCATCCCACAGGGTCAGGGGTAGTCCCAGAGGACGTCCTACCGCATCAGGGTCAGGGGTAGTTCAAGAGAACGCCCTGCCGCAAAATATTGCCGAGTCTCAGGGACCCCCTAGATCGTGCCACCTCGACCCGGGTATAGGCTAGTTTAACCGAAGAGTGAATTTATCTCCACTCACCGTCCTCGGGATCGGGTCCTTTGTTCGAACTCCATTACGCCCATGGTTCTGGTGCGTAGATCCCGGAAAGCTCCGAGCCCGCAAGTGTTCTGGGACTCATTATCGGAGCGACTTCTAGATTGCGTTTGAATCCGTTCGAAGCCAAGTGCTTCGGACGTCTAGGTTCGTGGATCCGAACCCTTTCGAGTCTGAGTGCCTCAGATCTCTAGGCTTGTTTAATACCCTTTCGAGTCCGGGCTCGAGTAAGTCTCTAGGTTCGTGGATCCGAATCCTTTCGAGGCTTAGAGCCATTCAGCCCGTTTGACGGCGATAAATCCGGGCCCACCAATCTCAGACTTGTGATAAATTCGGGCCCACTAATCTTGGGCTATTGGGCCTAAATAATTTAGTAGGCTCAAATCAGCCCCTCTTACAATATATAATCACGTCATATGTTTGGTAGGCAAAATTCTCATTCCTTAAAGGCCATGGGACCCCGTGAGGCTAAATGTGAGGGTAATGAAAAACTGGCTTTTTTGTTCTCGTCAAACACAGTAATAGTAAGAAAAAAAAGCTCCATACCACTAATTTAACATCATTAATGCACTACTAATGACATGACATTATGTAGACTCCATCATTGATATGATAGTTTGGCCTTTATTTTTATTTTTTTTTCCTTTACACTGTCACCTCATTAATAGTGCTTTTAAAGCTTTCAATTTAATGCTCTAAATCGGAACTATAATAGTAATACATGACTTGCTTTTTAGCTTATTATTTATTAGTCGGTCTATGCACGGATTAAATAAATAATAAAAAAAATTACAATTAAATAATAATATAAAATATATTTAAAAGTATAAAAAGATAAATTAAAATAAAATAAATTTTAATTATTTTATTAGAATATGTATATATAGGCAAATTATATTAACTGTCCCTATAATTTAGAGTTTATGTCATTTTATTCCTTAACTTTTAATTATGACATATTTGACCCTAAATTCTGAATTTTGTTTCAAATAAGGACAATTTAAGATACTATTACTCAATTTCAAGGGCAAAGTTCTCAATTTAATAAAATATAAACTAATTTGATAAAATAAATGTTAAAAAATATTTTTTAATTTTTTAAAAATATTTCTACCCGTCAAAGATAAAATTATGTAAAATTAATAAATCTTTTACACATTTATTTATTTATTTACCAAATTAATTTTTATTATGTGTTTGGATGATGATCACGTAATAGATGATTATTTTTATTTTCATTAAATTAGTTTCTATTTTTTCAAAACTCAAATATGACAACAATTTTGATATCATTATTAAACCAATCCATTAAATGAAAAAAATTCAAAACTGAAATCATATCATATATTAAATATATTAATTACACATTAAAAGCTTAACAACCACACATTACATGATTATCATCCAAACACATAAATTAATTTGGTAAAACAAATAAATAAATAAATGCGTAAAAGATTTATCAATTATGCATAATTTTATTTTTGGTAGGTAAAAATAACTTTTAAAAATTCAAAAATATTTTTTTGATATTTATTTTTGTCAAATTAGTTTATATTTTATCAAATTGATGACTTTGCTCTTGAAATTGAGCAATGATATCTTCAATTATCCTTACTTGGAACAAGATTCAAAATTTAAGGTTAAATGTATCACAATTAAAAAGTCATGGACCAAAGTGGCACAAGTCCCAAACTATAGGGACTCTTAGCGTAATTTGCCATTTTAGTTGTATGTTATTAATTGTATATTTTTAATTCACAATAAGAAATAGATATCATAATTTAATTGACAAAGATGAAAAAAATAGAATAAATTAAAAATATATATTTTTATGATACAATAAAAATACATTTGGTTTTATAAATTTTTTAGTTTTAATTTATTCTATATTAAAGTTTGTCATAAAACTTAAACATTAATTTTAGAAATAAAACAACAATATATATATATATATATTGATAAAATCGTTAAAATCGGTCAAAAGACCAACTAACTTACAATAAAATTAATTAATAAAAACTTTTAAATTTTTTTTTATTTTAAAATTTAAACCGTTTTCAACTGAAATATACACAACGCTACAATATTAAATAGGAGCATAAGATTCATTTTATATAAGTGAAATAATTTACTTTTTTTCTTCTTTCCCAAATGTGGGATTGTGTAAAATAAAAGTTAACAATTATTTGGGTGATAAGTTTATTTCGAATAAAGCAATATCAACTGTTTAATCTAAGTCAATCTTTAATTTATTTTGAATCAAACAAATCTAACCAGTATGTTTTGATAAAACTGCTAAAGTCACGGTTAAATCAACCAAATAGTCAAACTGAAAACTGTTAAGCCTAAATGGCTAGGTCAAAAGACCAATCAACTTATACAAAAATTAATTAAATACAATTTTTAAATTTTATTTTAATTTTAAAATTTAAATTGTTTTCAACTGAAACATGCACAATATTACAATATTAAATTGGAACAAAAGGTTCAATTTATATAAGTGAAAAAACTAACTTTTTTCTTCTTTTCCTGATGTAGGATTGTAAAATAAAAGTTAAGAATTGTTTGGATGGAAAATTTATTTCTAATCAAACAATCTCAATCGTTTAATATTTAATTAGGTCAATCTTTAGTGTATTTCAAATCAAACAAATCTAACCAATATATTTTGATAAATTTGTTAAAATTTGGTTAAACCAACGTATTAGTCAAACCAAAAACAGTTCGACTTAATCAACTAGGTCAAAAGAAACCAACTTATACAAAAATTAATTAATTAAAATTTAAAATTTTATTTTATTAAAATTTAAATTGTTTTGAACTGACGAATTCACAACACTATAATATTAAATGGGAATATAAAATTTACTTTATATAAGTGAAATAACTCGTTTTTTTCATTTTTGCTCGATGTGAGATTGTAAAATAAAAGTTAATAATTGTTTGGATAAGAAATTATTTTCAATCAAGCAATTTTAGACTTTTAATCTTTAGTTGAAACGATACATACCATTCTAACCATTTGTATCTATAGGGCATTTTCAAAAACCATTCTATTTTATTATATAGATATATTAAGGAAATATGTATTTTCCTTTTAAAAATCATAAATCATGGACTAATGTGAGTTTTATTTTTATATGATTAAATGAAAGTTAGCTAATGAAAATTTTTTTAATTGTTTAAAATTAAGAAAATCAAACAAAAAAAAAATTAGTATAAAATATTAAAACTCTCATGAGACATCTCACTAAAAATCTAATATTTCTTAATATATATATATATAGGTTAGCTTATACAGCAAAAAGCTAGCTTATAAAGCTAGTTCTGAGACACCTAAACCAATATGATGTCTATAAATAAGAATTTTAATAATGCTATTTCTCCTTAATTTATCATCTTTAATGATGTGGTATTAAAATTAGACCCTACAGGATAGAATATTTGATAGGTCAAAACTTGATACTTGTCAGACACATTATTAAAGATGATTTTTAAAAGTGATAAATTAAATATTGAAAAAATTACTCATAAATTCCATTTGGAGAAAAGTTATTCCATTTAGTCCTAGAAGTTTTCTTTCAAACCAGTTCGTCCTTTTTATTTTAGGTATATTGTATTTCCTTGATTTGGGGTTTGAAAGTTTACTTATTTGCCCTTGTGTGTGATTTTATTTGAATTTTTTCTCTAATATTGGGTGTGTGTGGATAAGGTAGGTTTTTATGTTTCTATTTTTTTTTTTTTTTTTTTTTTTGGTGAGGATTTAGTGGAGTGATTTGTAAGTGGATGATGTTACCCTGTTTGTGGTGTTATTGGTGTGGTGTTTGTTTCTTTTTGTAGTGTTCGTCCCTTTTGTAATGTTGACATTATAATATTGATATTAATTAACATTCAAACGTAATACTAATATAACACATAAAAAAACTCTTGATTATAATTTTTTCAAACGTAATACTCCAATATAACACTCCAAAAAAACTCCTTAGTGTAACATTCTAAAGTAACAAACAAAAAAAAAAATTTATTGTAACACTCCAATATAACACACAAAAAAACTCCTTAGTATATTTTTTCCAAACGTAATACTCTAATATAACATACAAAAATTTTTCTTAATGTAACACTCTAATATAACACACAAAAACTCCTTAGTGTAACACTCTAATGTATCATACAAAAAAAACTTATTGATGTACTTTTTTCAAATGTAACACTCTAATATAATACTCTAAAAAAATCCTTAGTATAACACTCTAATGTAACATATAAAAACTCCTTAGTGTAACATTCTAATGTAACACACAAAAAAACTTCTTAGTATACTTTTTCTAAATGTAACACTTTAATATAACACTCCAAAAAAAATCCTTAATGTAACACTTTAATATAACACAAAAAAATTCTTTGGTAACGTTCCAATATAACAACCAAAAAAAAAAAAAAATTAGTATATTTTTCCTAAACATAATATACCAATGTAACACTTAAAAAAAAAACAATGTGAGATTCTTCAAACCATTCCAAAAGGAGTACAAATATTTCCTTGTAAGTTTTGAACAAATGTATAATTTCAAACTATGAGTGTTACGTTTGAAAAAAAGTACACTAATGAATTTTTTTTAGTGTTTTTGTGTGTTACATTGAAGTGTGTTACATTGAAATGTTCATTTGGGATTACACTGATTGAAGTGTTATGTTTGAGAAAAGTACACTAAATTTTTTTTTATTTTTTATATTGGAGCGTTATATTTGGAAAAAATACACCAAAGAATTTTTTTTTAGTGTTACGTTGTTATGTTTCGGAAAAGTACACCAATAAGTATTTTAGTGTATTACATTGAAATGTTACGTTATTGAAGTGTTACATTAGAGTGTTAGATTTTTGTTCGTAATGTGAGATTTCTTCTAGAATGGTGGGAAATCCAAAACTTCTATAATTCAAATTGTCTAAATGTGTAATTTTAGAAAATCACTTTTATCCCTAAAAAATTAAACCCAAACATGTAAGTGACTACCTTTTTATGTAATTTCCACTTTTATAGAACCTTTGGGTATATAAGAAAAAAGAGAGAATTAAACCGTTCACAAGATCACATTTTGAGATTTATTGGTCTTTCACCCTTAAATGTTTAAAGAATTTTTCTATGACTCTTGAGTAATTAATCTAAAAAGATATTCCATATGCATGGAAGTCAACCCGCAATATTACAATCAAATCAATAATAAAGGAAAAATTACAAATTAGTGATATTTCAATAAAATATTTATAAATTTATGAAAAAAAATTATAATTTTAATTATTAAGATTAATAAATTTTCCATCTATTTGTAATTTTTTTTTTTTTTTTTTTTTTAAAAAGACCTACACTGAAGTGCAAATTTCCCATAATGCTATAGTCAAGAAGATTTTACCCAAAAAGTGGTTTAAAATTGTTGTGCGGTTGAGATATAATACTAGTAGATGTCTAGTGGGGTGTATATACAAAATAAATCTGTGATTTTGATTCTTTCTATTATATATATGTAAAATGTCAGGTAAAAAAAATTGGATTGTAGTAATACTATATAAAAGTCCCTCAAATACTAATTAATCTTTATAATTTGTTTCTTCTATTGATTTGGTTTTTATAATTCTAATTCCATTTCTTCTTAAAAAATTTCGTATTATGTCAATTTTTTTTAGAAACAATCAAAAACTCACTTTATTAACGATGATCAAGCAATAATACAATGACAATTATCTATAAAGGGAAAGAGTGCAAAAAGTATCATAACAAAACAATTTGATCCTAACTAAGTTGGCACCGAGAAGCTTGCCCATTCATTTGCTAGCACCCCCACACAATTGGTAAGACACCGACCCAAGAACCAAATCCAACACCAAAAGGTCCACTAGAACAAACAAGACAATTAAATACAAATATATGGAAATGAACCCAGCAGCAATAACAGCAAATTAGCCGTGGACCCTTCTTCTCCCAAAGCAACATCTGATTTGCCTCAAATTAATCAAGAAATCTTGCACTGTGAAGTGAAACTCCTTGAGCTTGAATTCAATCACAGAGCAACTTTTATCTTAATCAGTTCACACAGTTCATCAGACTTAAGAATAGCTAGTTGCATGAAAAACACATTCATTTCTAAGCTTCCATATGGACCACAAGACAGCCAAATATATGACTCTCCATATTTTCTTTTCTTTTCTGTTAAGCCTTTCTCCATCCCACCATAGTAGTACGCCTTCAACAGAACTTGGTAGAGGCCCTAGCACCTCCCACCAATTCAACATTGCAGCCCAAACTCCCCAAGCAAAATGATAGAGTAACAGAACATGACATACTGATTCATTTTCAGATTTACAAAAAATACAAAGAGTTGATGCATTAACTTGAATAACACCAATTTTCTGAAGAAACTTGACTCTGTTTTTCCAAGATAGCCAGCCAAAGAATTGGACTTTTGGAGGTGCAAATTTATTCCACACTAGCTCACTGGTTCTGAGAGGGGGGCCAAGAGTTGCTTCTGCACTTTTATATGCAGATAGCAAAGATAACACAGTCGAATTTGTAACTTCCCAAGCTGGGCTATCCTCCAGTCCATCTCTTATTACAGGGTCTATCACTTGGAACCATGAGTCTATTAACTTCCCTCTCTTCCCACTCATACAGCTGTCTTCTAAACTGAAAATCCCAGTCCCTTAAAACTACCTTCCTCTCATGCAATAATCTCAAAGATTCCTCCTTCTCCATAACCAGTTTATAAAGGGCAGGGAATTTTCAAACAGAGATTCAAGCACCATTCATCCTTCCAAAATTTAATTCTTTCTCCATCCCCAACCTTAGCATGAAAGTTATTAAGGTAGAACACCAGCAGATTGTTTCTCATCTCAGCTATGGATATGATGCCTTTCCACACACTAGAGTGCCTACTGCTTAAATTAAAAGAGGGGCACCAGCTTTTGACATCCAAATTGTATTTACTACAGATGATCTTTCTCCACCAAGCACCTTTCTCCTTGCCAAACCTCCACCACCATTTTAATAGCATACAATCATTAACTAACCTTACTCTTCTTATGCCTAACCCTTCTTGTTTCACACTCTTTGTTAGTTCATCCCATCTAACCAGGTGAATTGACCTTTTTGTTTCAGATCCACCCTATAGGAATAAAGCCTGCAGCTTCTCTAATTCTCTTGCGATAGGCATTCTAAATAAAGATAAATAGTACACTGGCAGGGCAGAGGTTACAGTCTTAATTAAAGTGAGCCTTCATGCAAATGATAACAGCTTTATTTTCCACCTGTTAGTCTATTTGTTACTTTTTCTAAGACTAGCTTCCAAGTTGCCTTTCTATTTGGATTAGCCCCTAATGGCAGCCCTAGATACTTCATGGCTAAAGACTTGGACCTGCAATTTAGTTTTGAGGCAAAAATGGAGAGAGTCTCCTTTGGTACACCCACTCCACACACCTAACTCTTATAATAATTTATTTTCAGCCCAGAAATCAATTCAAAGCATCTTAGAACCCTCTTAATATTACTCATTTCCTCCTCTTCTGTTTCACAAAAGAGTACAGAATCATCTGCAAATTGCAGATGAGATAGCACCACTCCATTAGCACCTATCTTTCACCCCTTATTCAGTCCTAAATATTATGTTCTTGACAGTAAAATATTAAGACCCTCAGCTGCTATGTTAAATAAAAAAGGGCAAGGGATCACCTTGCCTAAGACCCTTTTTAGGGCTAAACTCCTCTGCTAGTGAACCATTAACAAGCACTGAGAGTTTGCTGAGGTAACACACTCTTTTATCCAACTAATCCATTTTATTCCAAACCCAAAATTCGAGAGCATAGAGGATAGGAAACACCAATTTACAGAATCATAAGCCTTCTCAAAGTCAAGTTTGATAAATATCCCTTTCTTTGTAGCTTTTCTCCATCCATTCACAACCTTCTTAGCAATAAGCACACCATCTAGTATATTCCTTCCTCCTAAAAAAAAACTGATTGGGTATCACTAATGATGTGGGAAAACATAGCTTTTAACCTACTAGGCAGTACTTTTGCTAACACTTTATGCAATGATCCAACTAAGCTTATTGGTCTATAGTCTCCAAGCCCAGTCGACTTTCTATCTTAGGAATTAGTGAAATAAAAGAACTATTGATTCCCATAATCGTATTATGTCAATTTAATCAAACTAATAACGTCCATTTAAAAAATTGATTGAAATTAGCAACAAAATTCTCTTCAAAATGATTGAGTGGTTGAAATCTAATTTGAAATGGATATTCTTTTGGGATGGACCACTTTGTCATTGATTTTTGTTCAATTTTTTTAAAAAATATTGTGCGTACCAAATACCGCACTAGATGATTGTGGACCGGAGCTCCGCACCCGATTGGACTATCCAGGAATTGAGACCTTGCAACAGAGAGCATCGTTAGAGCTGCCCGGCCGGGGTTGGCCGGATAACCCTTCCGGTGTAGGAGTAAGTGGATGGAGAAGATGAGAGACTCTCTCTAGGTGCAAAGAGAGGTAAGTGTAGAATGAATTCAGATGTGTTTAAGTGAGTATAGTTTAGCTCAACTTCGTTACCTTCAATGTGCAGAGAGTGGAGTTTATATAGAACACCTTCCTTGTTGCCCAAGGTGGTTTCATCAAGCTTTGGTGCTATAAGGATCCCTTTAGCAATGCTCAAAGTAGGGGACCATCGCGTTGTTGACAATGCATGCATATACTCATTGTAACCATGCTTATAACAGATCACACTCTCCTGATCAACTGTTTTCGCGATTTTAGGGGGAGGGAACTAGCTGAGGTGGCAACCTGCACATGCATGCATTCATAGCTTCCACATTTCTCTAAGAGGTTCCCTCGACTCGATACCGTTGTCCCTCGACTCGGCCTTTTGTGGGACTGTTTGTAAAGATGGGTTGGCCCATTCGGATATCTTTCTATGGGCTCGACCCACTTTGGTTCTGATGATGGGTTCGGCCCATCAGTTCAACTCATATATTAAGTTTTGTAGCTCAGCCCAGCCAAGCATCGTGGTTGGACTGGCCTTTCTATTGTGAGTTGGGCCCAAGTGCTTGAGGACTTGGGTGGACTGTTGATCATGAAGTTGGGCTTAATTGGCTTGCCTACATGTTCATCTGACCGACTTGGATTTGGGCTTAGAGGATTGGGCCAGCCCAAGGCTTGGATCCGACCTGTTTCACATCCAACCCTTTCATTTGCCCTCCAGTTCGCGCCAAGGTTTCCCTTGGGGAAGATACTGTTCAATACCCCAATCATGGCATCGCTTCAGATTTGCTCCAGTTCGGCCTTGGTGGCGGTTCAATCTTGACACATGCGCTATGCATGTGTCCTTTCATAGTGACACGTGGCAGCATGGTATTGGTGTGCAAAGATAATGTGTCGATTCCATACAAAAGGACATGATTTTGTACCATCACACCGTTCGGGGGTAATAAATACCCTAGGGCTGTCACCTCAACCCCTTCGTCTGCTCCAAGTCTTGAAATCCCCAAAACCTTTTCACTATCTCTTGCTGGTTCCAACGGTGCTCTGCCCAGACACTTGTCGCCATTACTGAGGGTTGCGAACGCTGCCGTTCTCGTTCCAATTCCAAGGACGTTCGTTCCTTACTGTTTTCTCCTCAAATCCTTGTAAGTTTTCTTGAAGCTCTTCTTTTCTATTGTTTTTTCGTTTAAGTCGCCACTGTTGGCCGTTGCACCATTATTTCTGGCGGCTGGAGGTATTTCTATGTTTCTTGCTCAGTTTTAGTTCTGCCCTTGGTCTAAACAATGCGAAAATTTCGTGCATTGGTGGATACCCCCAAGACGATGGCCCTATTCCATCGTTACTATGGTATTTTTGATGATGTTACCCTCACGCTGGCTAAGGTCGACGCCAAGCATATGGGTACGAAAAACACTGTTTCCTTCCCCATTGCTACTATCGCTGAATGAGGGGTTCGGTTCCCTCTAGACCCATTAGTCCGTCACTTTCTACACCAAGGCCAACTTACTCCAATGCAAGTATCTGTAAACCTATTCCAAGTCGTTTGTGGTGTCTCTGCTCTAAACAAGCAATTAGGCCTGAATCTCGACATCTGGGATATCTTGGGTTGTTACACTCTTTCTCACAATAAAGACCACAGTACTTATTACCTTCGTGTTTGCTCTACTGATTGCCACCTTGTCATCGGTTTACCTGACTCCGATAAGCGCAATGATGATTTCTTATGAGTTGGTGGGAACTGGGAGTTAACTGCTGGGATCGAGTTCCAGTCTGAAAAGATGCCCCAAAAATATGGCTACCCAAGTCTGAATCTTGTGTCCTAGTGTTTCTGTACTTCTATTTTTTATTTGACTTATGTTTTGTTTGAGTGTTGTACTAATGATGTTCCCCATCTCTATAGAGTCTTCCCGTTACCAATGTGACCAAACCGTGAGAATGCTGAAGCGATCAAGGCCGTTTTGAGATACAAAAAGAGGCCTACCCCCGAATTGTTGGACTATCAGGCAACTTACAAAACCACAATTCCAAAAAAAGCAAGGCTTGTTGCATCCCTTTTTTATTCCAATACTAAGACTGACACAACCCCTGCTCCTTTAGTTATAAACTGTCGCTGCGGTCGGAGTTTATCTGTTGAGAAGACCCCTTTTTCTGCCCCAGTTTCACACGGGGAGGGTTAATGTCCAAGAGAGGGGTGCTGGTGGACCTAGAGGCGGAAGCTTTTGGTTCTTCTGCTGTCACGAAGACTCCTTTGGTCAAGGCCGAACCAAAGAGTCTAATGGATGTGAAACTAGAGATAGGGGCCTCTAGCCCTTCTGTTGCTGCTGTTGAACCTGCAGCCTCAATTGCTGAGAGGGCAAAAAAGAGAAAGAGAGAGACTGGCAAGGCTATTGTTGGTGAGGCTTCTAAAGAGCCTGTTGTGGATAAGTCTTTTGAAAAGTGGAAACTGCCCACGCTTCATCAGGGCAGGCCCATTTCCACTTCTGATTCAGTTGTTGCTTCTGGAGATTTTGCTTTTGATTTGACCAAAACTCTACTGATGCCAGTTAATATGGCAGATCATAACGGACCTCGCGATATTCCGATCTTGAAAGGAACCCTTCAAATGATGACTGTTGTGAGTGCTTTTGTATTTTTTTTTTTTATGTTCTTACGGGTTTGTACCGTTTTCTTTCCTTTAATACCTATTGTTTGCTACAGTGTATTTAAAGGATGCAGTTGTCCATCACCCGAGCTGAAGCATTGGAGAAGGCCGTGTTGGAGGCCGCCATGAGTGTTGAAAGGTTGACAATGAATCTTGAGGCCAAAAAGAAGGGCCGCAAGACTGCAGAGAGAGAGAGGTGTTTCGTTTGAACAAAGTTATTGCCTTTGCTGAAAAAACAAAAGAAGCTACTGTTGGGGTCCAAGCGCAGCTTGAGGGAAAAGTGGCTGAGTTGAAGGCTGTTGTAGTAGTGATGGCTGTTGAGCGTTCGACACTGGAAGCTAAGTACTGGTAACAGGGCTGGGATGAAGCTGGAGCTGCCTATAAGGAAGAGGTGTTGGTGCTACATGATAAGCTCTTTCTTAAAGGCTGGACAAGTGCCCTGGTTGCTGCTCAGGTTCCTGAAAAGTCCCCTCTGTTCTAGGATATTCCTGTTCCCTCAAAGTCCTTGGATTTGATGACTGTTACCACACCTGGTACTCCTTCATCAAAGATTTTTCCAGGCACTGATTCTGCAAACAAGACTCCAAAGAGTGGTGTTGTCAATGAAATAGTGAATGCTGAATGGGGTGAGAACCCAGAGACTGAAACTGCGGGAGATATGGTTAAGAGAGCTCCTGTTCTCCAAAAACTTGGAGCTGCCTCTACTTTTCCTTTCAAAGATGACATGGACAAGAATGTGAATGATGTCCCTGAAATTTCCCCTAGTGATGAGTGTTAAAGTGGTTTTTTGAAAAGACTTGAAGTTTTTTACATTTTTTTGTTTATTTTGTCTTCTGTATTGAAGCTCGATCTTCTTGACGAGTTGCTCCTTTGTTTGTCAAGACAATTTTCTTCTTTTGATGTTTGTGAGGCCAGATGTGATGTTTGCTAGATGACGATACTTTGATTTGTTTTTGCAATCTGATGCTTTCTTGCTTCCATATTTGATGTTTATTTGTATTGTTTGCCCCCGGCCAAGCACTATTGGGACCTCTGGGCCGAATAGCTACTCAGTCTGGTTAACTAATATGTTGTATGAATGTGCTTTTTTTTGCACTGAAGGAATGAGGTCTTACTTAGGTCCAGGTTGGTTCTAAAGAACAATTGTTTGCCCTCACCTGGAGCTAAGTAAGATTGATACTGAAGAAATCGCTCCTTTGTAGGACTGCTTAATTTTGTTGCAACTTTGATAGCACAAGTGCATTATAGGTGTAAAGAGGTGTCTTACTCAGGTCCAGGTTGGTTTAAAAAAATAATTGTTTGCCCCTACCTGGAGTTGAGTAAGACTAGTACTGGAAGTTTGCTCCTGATAGAATATAGCCAAGTCTGTTACAACTTTGTTTATATGCAGCAGTGCTGAAGTGTTGATATACCTTGTACTTAAGAAAGAGTCAGTTGTGACTGTGAAAAGTCTGTGATTTCCATAAAAGAAATGATTAGTTGAAAATTTTATTAGTGCGGTTTCCACCAAGTGATTCCACTTGGCTAAATTCCATTTTAGTTACCAAACATAATTCCATCAAGCAATTCCTCTTTGCATGCCTGAGTGCAAACCAAAACCAAATTTCGTTTGGTCACTCTGAAACTAATTCCGTTTGGTAAAAACCAAAGCTAATTCCGTTTGGTAAACACCAATGCTAAGTTCGTTTGGTAAATACCAAAGTTAAGTCTGTTTGGTAAATTCCAAACTAATTCCATTTGGTGAACACCAAAGCTAAATCCATTTGGTAAATACCAAGGTAATCACTTCGAAATATGCCCACAAGGCTTCGATTATAGGTACATCTAAGCTTTTGGTTGTGCTGAGCTAGATCTCCTAACATCTTTGGTGGCCAAGTAAAGAACGGTTCTCTCTTGATTTTGTCTCATCGGTCTGCTCTTTGTCGGTTTCCTCAGCTCGACTGTTTGGCCATAGACACCTCGATGGAGTGATCATCTTCGATTCGAGCGTACTGCTCAATCCTAGCACGTAAATCCTTTAGTGTTGTGGCTGGACGCTTGGTAAGTGATTGCCTCAACTTGCTTTCCGGCCGTAGACCATGCTTAAAAGGCATTCCTACTATCTGTTCGATGTAGATATTTTCCTCTAAGTCGTTATACTCTTCCTAGTACGTCCTTGCATAATTGCGCAGTGTTTCCTTCTGTTCCTTTTGGAGACTGAACAAGGTGTTCGGCTTTTTAGGGATTTTGGTGTTTTAGACAAATCAGGCTAAGAATTCTTCGAAGAGCTGCTTCCAATCATAGATCGATCCAGCAGGGAAACAATCGAACCATTGAAGTCCGGACTCTCCCAGACTGAATGAGAAGACCTTATACATCAGTGCCTCATCTCAGTTCCACAGAGACATTACTTGCCGATAATGGCTGATGTGTGTGAGTGGATCTGATTTCCCGTCATATGGTGTGAATTTTGGTGAAATGAACTTCTTAAAAGGTCTCATAGCTTCGATGTCTGGGGCGAAAGGAGAGGAGACGAGCCGATCCAGTGCTTAGTGCTCCCTCTGATGGATAGTACGATCAAGGTGCTGAGCCTACCGCTCTCGTCATTGCTCATTTTCTCTGTTCTCGACCAACCAGGTACGGAGATCTTAAGAAGGATACTCCGTCTTTTGGCTAGCCGTTTTTTGCCTTTTAGCCCTCTTCCGACGTGAACCACGGGTGTGGCGACTCACTACTTCACTTTGCACTGGGATTGGCTAACTTCGCTGCCCAGGCTCATTTCTGGGGATCTTCTTCATTGGTGGTTCCATGGATGGGCTTCTCCGACGTAAACGAGAGGGTTCTACGTCGGTCCCCTTCTCCGTCAAGTCACCCATCGTCTTTTTAAGCTGTGCTTTTAGCTCCTGTATCTTCATACCTATGGAATCGATGATGCGATCTCTATAATCTTTCTCCAACAAAAAATGATGGAAAGAGCCACCGGCAAAGGGTTGTCGATGCTCAACAGATTCTGGAGTCCGATTATTGTTTCCGATCTGCTCCTCCAGAATTGTTGGTAGCACCAGGCCGTTATCATTCGTCTTCTCTGTCAGTGGAGTCAATACAGAGGGTGGAATATCCTTAAGTCCCATCGCCAGAATTAGATGTAGGACTTAGAAATGAAGGGTCCACGTTCACCGCACCAATTGTGCATACCGAATACCGCACTAGATGATTTTGGACTGGAGCTCTGCACCCGATTGGACTATCTAGGAATTGAGACCCTGAGAAGAGAGCACTGTTAGAGCTGCCCAGCCGGGATTGACCAGATAACCCCTCCGGTGTAGAAGTAAGTAGATGGAGAAGATGAGAGACTCTCTCTAGGTACAAAGAGAGGTAAGTGTAAAGTGAATTCAGTTGTGTTTAAGTGAGTATAATTTAGCTCAACTTTGTTACCTTCAATGTGAAGAAAGTGGAGTTTATATAGAACACCTTCCTTGTTGCCCAAGGTGGTTTCATCAAGCTTGGGTGCTGCAAGGATCCCTTTAGCAATACTCAAAGCAGCGGACCATCGGATAGTTGATGCATATACTTATTGTAACCATCCTTATAACAGATCACACTCCTCTAATCGACTGTTTCTGCGATTCTAGGGGGAGGACCAGCTGAGGTGGCAGCCTGCACATGTATACATTCATAGCTTCTACGTTTCTCTAAGAGGTTCCCTCAACTCGATACCGTTGTGCCTTGGCTCGACCTTTTGTCGGACTATTTGTAGAGATGGATGGCCCATTCAGATATCTTTGTATGGGCTCAACCCCACTTTGGTTTTGATGATGGGTTCGGCCTATCAATTCGGTTCATAGATTAAGTTCTGTAGCTCGGCCCAGCCTAGCATCGTGGCTAGACAGGCCTTTCCATTGCGAGTTGGGTCCAAGTGCTTAAGGACTTGGGTGGACTGTTAATCATGGAGTTGGGCTTAATTAGCTTGCCCACATGTTCATCTGACCCACTTGGATTTGGGCTTAGAGGATTGGGCCAGCCCAAGGCTTGGATCCAACTTGTTTCACATCCAGCCCCTTCAAATATTATTAATTAGACCAAATTCACAAAATATGAAAAATTAAAATGTAAAATTGATATCTTATAGTTAAATGGACCGAATTTACATAAGCAACAAATTATAAGGACTAATATATAATTTGTTTAATTTTTTATATCATCATCAATCAACTAAATACATCATTTATATATTCTCCAAAGTCAGTTGAAATACTTGATTCTACTTGGCTTCGCCCATGCTTGGGGAGTAAGGCAAGGCAATCCCGCTCTGCCGCCATCAAGTGCAGAAAGAACGCTTCAAATACAATAAAATAAATAAATAAATAAAAAGCACAATAAAAAATAATTATAAAAAAGAAAAAATTGGAAACATTGCTCTTTGGTGCTTCCAAGAAGTTTCCTAATTGTGCAGACAACTAATAAAATGGAAATATGAGAGATTTCCTAAAATGGAACTCTTTTAGATTTCCCAATCCTAAGCATGTAAGGTTTTCAGGCAATCCTATTCACTCAATCTCTCTCTCTCTCTCTGTAAATAAAAGCCAATGCTCCTTTTCAGGCAATCCTATTCACATCACCACGCATTACTTCTCTTTCTTGCTTTTCGATTCTTCGTTTCTTTTTCTTGCTGTCTTTCAAATCTCTCTGTTTGGGGTTGCGTTGCGAATCGTCTGTGAGATAATACTTTGTGTGACAATGTCTGCTTTTGTTTCATCAGTCGGGGGAGCCATCTGTGCCGACTACTTTGGTGATGAGTTCGATCTGCCTCTGCCTCGGCCTCGGCCTCAGCCTCAGGTTGATGCCAAGAAGATGAATGACAAGAAGGAGAATGGCCATGGGGGCACTGAATCAGCATCAGTAGCACCGGCGGCAGCGGTGGCAAGAATTGGAAAGAAAGAAATGGGAGTAACACTCGCCTTTGATGGGTTTCATCCTTTCGAAACCCTTACCTATCACTGATGAGGTTCATGGCCAAGGACACGGGACTGACAAAAGACTACTTACATTATGGTACTGACGAAAAGTTTGTAGGATTCATTCATAGTTGGTAGATATCACGTAAATATGCGTAGATGTTGATATATTTACACATATAGGTCTCCCTTTTTGTATATGTTATTTGATTTTCTAAGAAGGTTTTTTTTTTTCTTTTTTTTTTCCTTTTTTGAATGGAATTATATATCTATAGTTTGAGATTTTTGAGAAAAATTGAATTGATTGAAGTTCCTTGTGCACAAGACATGATAAGTGTGAATAAAATAAAGTTTTAAAAAAAAAAAAAAAGTGTCAATAACAATTACCTAATCAATCAATTTTTTTTTACACATATGAAAAAAATAAATCATAAAAAACACACTCAAGTCCAATATGTACTAAAATGCTTCATGCACTTTTTGTTTACAATTTATATAAAAAAAAAAAAATTTAAATAAACTGAAAAAATAACCAGAGACAAGAACAAAAAACACATTTGATTCCAATATGTATTATTGAGTGATACATATTCCAATACGTATCAATATGTATCACTCAGTAATACATATTCCAATATCACTATTTAAAGTCATGACCCATGCCGACATATCTTTTGATACCTAGCATTGCTGATCATAAAATAGGCTCATAATATAATCACCATTTTTCACAACAGCACACCATGGAAGAGATTGAGAAGGAAGAGGAGGGACTACTATAATTACAAGCTTCACCTAGCTAATTTATAAACTACCAACAATATATTTTTAAGGTTGGTAGAGCTTATCTCCACATTTGCATTTCCATGAGAGGAGATAATAATAGTCATCTTCTCGATGAGATGATGATGATGAGTCTTTGAAGCTCTTCTTATTATCCAGAGGAGGAGGAATAACCAGAGTCGCCACGCAAGGCCTGCAACTCATGCACTTGTTTTCACAAACAGGAGGCCTTGAACCTAACACCATTTTCCTTTGCTGCTGGCTCTTACTGTCACTTGACAACTGCATAGTACCAACTGCATATATACATAGCCCCAGTTTGCAAAATAAAAGCAAAATCATAAAGATGAGATAGTGATATACATTGTTAGGAATCCGTAACTATACACGAAAAAAAAAAAAAACACAAAATGAATTATATGAGGTAAATTTAAAATTAATAGAATGTGGACCACACTAAGAATGACTGTGATCTATATAAACAAGTATTTTTCTAAGTTTGTAGCAATATTGAAATAAATAAATAAAACAAGAATTGTAAGGCACACAAGTACACATAAAACTTACATGATGCACTCTAAAATTAGGATTATATCCAAAGTTATTGTGGTTGCAGTGTGACCATAAAAAGTCAAGTTGGAATTGATTGCATCTACCTAGTGAAAATACTAAAAATATCCTTACTCCAAATTCGGGTGAAGTGAATCTAGTAAATATTAATAGTTATCACGATCCATGCTATTTCTCTCCCAATATACTCTATGTCGTATTATTGTACATTGATATAGAAATCTAATGACACCAAAATCTCGAAACATGATATAATTAATGACTACAAATGAATTGATGCATAGGGATAAAGTGTATATCCCGTGCTGCGTACAAATATGCATGAAGGAGAATCCCTTCTCATCTAGATTTTGCATTGAAGGGTAATATTTGGGTCCATGGAGCCCATCACGAGATTCTTTTTGGTGATTCAAATCGTTCATTTTGTCGGACATTTTGTATATTTCATCTATAAAAAAAATTAAGTCAATCTAATAACTGTAATTTGTTTAATTTTTCATGAAAAAAATAGATAACAATTGTGTTTTTTAAAACAAACCATACATTTTTTAGTGAAAAACGTAATAAATTGAATATGTTATAGTTATCGGATCGATCTAATTTTTTTTATGGATGAAATACACGAAGTGTCCCAAACAATAAACGGTTCAAATTATTAAAATGAGACCTATAGTGGATCTTAGGAGTCCAAACAACACCCACCAGTCCAAATCCTCCTCCAATATGCATATACATGTATATGAACTAGAAAGAAAGAAACAAAACATTGCTTAATAGAACCCGAAACACCTACGATCAAAATGCCCATTGTGTTCCCCACCTCCCAAACAAACAAACAAAAAAAGATCATGGATTTCCAACATTCATTAGGTTTTAGATTTTACAGAAGAGGGTTGGTTTCATTTACCTGATTTGGAAGGCAAAAATGAGAGAGAAGATATAAGAATCACGGTGACTGCAATTTTCAGGCCATCTGGGTAGTTTTTTGCTGATAGAGCCATCATTATTTGGAGACCTTGATAGAGAATGACAGTTTTGTAGCAGAAGAAAGGGATGTTGATAAAGAAGAGGAAGAAGAAGATCTCTTTTCAAGGCATTGGCTGTGTTGAAAGTATATGTATATATATTCAGAGACAGGGTTATATAATGTTTCCATTAGAGGGGACAACTCGCTGATGCCAGACTTCTTGACCAATTTAATGTATCTTAAACATAGAAATTAGAAATTTATGTTTTCCTTCCTCTTTTGGGAAATTGTTGCTCTGACTTTAGCATTTCAGTTTTTAGTGCAAGACTGCAAGGACTTCAGATTTAAAGGCGATGGTTTTTTTTTTTTTTTTTTTTGGGGGGGGGTGGGGTTTGGTGAGATTAGATTACTAGTAAAGTAAGGTGAGACTAGACTAGTAATAAAGTAAGATTCATATAAATTATATTTATTTTGAAAATGGTAAATTATACTTTCCTTTTTTATATTTAGTCATTTTTTTACTTTAATTTTTAAAATTTATTTTTTTTCTCACTTTAACCCTTTCAGCATGTTTGTTTTGAGGTATAAGGGTGTGTGATTGGATTATTAGTCCCACCGGACTAATAGTCTATTGTTTGTTTAAAAAATTTTGCTTCGGACTATTAGTCCCACAAATATGGGACTATCCTATCCTATGGGGGTGTGGGATAGAAACCATGGGATTGGTATCCCATGGGATTATTTTGTGAAATGTCCATTTTACCCTCCATGCTATTACTTAGTAAACAATTAGAAAATGGTAAAATAATCTTTTGAACATTTATAAATTATTTTTTGTGTTGTTAATTTAAAATTATATATTAAATAAAAAAAATTAAATTATAAATTATAAATTAAATTTAATTAAAAATAATAAATTAAAAATTATGGCCTTATAAATTAAATTTTTTTAGTGTTGCTAAAAAAATTAAATTTACATATTAAATAAAATTATTTTTTTAGTGTTGTTAATTTAAAATTATATATTAAATAAAAAATATAAATTATAAATTAAATTTGTTTAAAAATAATAAATTATAAATTATGGCCTTATAAATTAAATTTTTTTAGTGTTGTTGAAAATTTAATTTATATATTACATAAAATTATTTTTTTATTGTCATTAATTTAAAATTATATATTAAATAAAAAATATAAATTATAAATTATAAATTTAATTTAATTGAAAATTAAAAATTAAAAATTATGGCCTTATAAATTAAATTTTTTTAGTGTTAAATTATAAATTATAGATTACAAATTTAAAATTATATATTAAATAAAAATTATAAATTACAAGGATAAAATAGTCTTTTGAACATTTATCCTTCTTCATAATATCTCAAACAAACATGGGATTCAATAGAATAATCCAATCCAGACCTCTAATCCCATGACTAAACAAACATCGGATACAAATTTAGTCCAACCAAAGAGTCCCGGGACAATGTATCCCACGACTAATAGTCCGATGGATTACAATCCCCCCTTATCTAGTCCGTCCAAACAAACGCACCTGTTTCAAGTTTTTTGTTTATTTTTTATTTTACTTCTAAAGGTAAGTTTTTCTCAAATTTAGATAGAAAATGATACATTAACAGTCACGTAATATGAAAATATTTTATTATATATAGATTACACCTTTAATACAAACTCAAATCCTAATATAATAATATATTTTTATGTTATGTGATAGTTATCATGACATTTTTTGTCTAATTTTGAATAGAAGTTAGCTTTAGGAGTAAAGTATAAAAAAAACTTAAAACATGAAGGGCCGGTGTAAATAAATAAATAAATTTAAGAGCCAAAGTGAGAAAGTGACCAAACATAAAGGGACCAACGTGTAATTTACCATTTTGAAAAATTATAATAGGATTAAGAGTCTCATGAGATTATGAAACACTTTTAATGAGGGATTTGGGTTTTCTAATCCAATTGAAAATGGGGTCACTACCTCAATTTGAGGTTACAGACTTATTTTTATGATTTGAACCGTTCATTTTGAAGGGTTTGTTGAATAGTTCATACCTATTAAAAATCATATTAATCGGATATCAATAACTATATGATCGAATGACATATTTTTTATGCTATTTCTCAAAAGAAAAATCTATTGTTTGTTTTTTTAGTTATTGATCATATAGTTATTGATATCTCATTAATATGATTTTCGGTAGGCATGCAGTACTCAACAAACCTTACAAAATGACAGTTCAAATTATAAAAATAAGTCCATAATGTAACTCAAATTGAGGTACAACAGTCACTATTGTGTCTTTAGCACAACAGTGACCCCAATTCCAATCCAATCTCATGAGATTTGAGGTAAAATGACTTTATTGTCCTGCATTTTATACAAAATAATTATATCACTTTTTATAGAATAAAATTTTTTAAGTTTGTATTACATATATGTTTCATTATGTAGAACACATTTGTATTTTTAAAGTTATCGATAACATGATAAAGTCTCACTATTTGTTAAGCTAATATATGTCCTACACATGTACATGCCTTTTATTATATAAATACATTTAGGAGGTAAAATAAATATTCAAATAAAATCAGTCATAAAAGCATTTCTCAAAATTTTCTTGTAACTCTTTTGTTTGTTGCACTATAATGAAAAAGATTTTTGGAAAAGAATTCAATGGAGAGGAGCTAGATCTAAGATTTGGATTTTAGCCTTTGGCAATTAATTAAAATAATAAAAAAAATTCAAAAAATTAAAATAAAAAATCTTTTCGGATAAAATTCAAAAAATCAATTTAGATAACCAACAAGAAATGATTTTTTTTTTTTTTTTTACAGCCTTCATTTTTCAATTATTAATAACTAACTTTCACTCGCCAAAAAAAAAAAAATTTACTACGTTTTAAAAGGAAACATAACTTTGTTTTAAAAAAGTACTTTCTTCGAAACTGTATATATTATTCAATTTTAAAATTTAGAATATGAAAATTAAATTGATTTTTAGCTTTAGAATACAAAGATTAAACACCTATTTGGTACTATTTATGTTTATAATTTTTTTATTTATATTAAAAAAATTAAAAATAGAAATAAATTCATTTGTTATCTATTTCCATTTTTTAAAAGGTTACCCAACGACTGCTACAATACAAAAATTAAATTCATTAACAAAATCTATTCTTTAAGAGTCTCTCCAACGCTGTACTTTTTCTTTCATCAAATTTAAATTTGATGAAAAAAGTAAACTTTTGTTACTCCAACATTTTCATCAAACTAATATCAAGTTTAAGATATCTTAAAGTTTTTATCAAATTGAGAATGGTTGTACCTTTCATTAATTTACTATTCATAACCGTTGGAGATGTAGGGCATACACCATCATCGGACGATCGGCCGGTTGTCCCTCTGATTGACCACCTCATTGCAAAAATCTGGGACAAAATTACACTGGCCGATCGACCTGCCAGACATCCCTCCGGTTGTCCTTCCGGTGAATCGGTGGTTTGATAAAATTCCAGGTTGTTCCGTGCAACATCAGATGAAGTTTTTACTCAAATTGATAATAAAAAAAAAATTAATAAAATAAAAAGGTTAAACATTGGAGATGCTCTAAAATACTCAACACTAGTTTGTAGGGGTGATCGCAGATCAAGTTGGGTCGGGTGGCATCCCATCCACCATCCGTTCAAAATTAGGTAGATTAGAAAAAAAAATCAATTAGCATCCGTACGGTTTAGACTTTACAAATTTTGAGCATTCTTTTGAACAACAATGCTTATCCACCTAATTTATCACCTTTAAATAACCCTTAGTGATATGGCACTGAGGTTAGACCCCAATGACAAAATGTTTGACAAGTTAAAATTTGACACTTGTCAGACATATTATTAGGGATGATCTTTAAAGATGATAAATTAAGTGTTTCAAGCATTTTTCTTTTTTAAATTATAATTCATAACTTTTATAATCTCCAATAATTAGTAATCTAAAAAAATAAACCATGACACCGCACATGTATATTTTTAAGATATTATTTTTTATTTTTATAAAAATATATATCTTATTATTTCTACTCTATATTATTACTTGTTAATATTTATTTTTTAAAAAAAAAACTTCATCTACAGATAAATCTACGGGTACATCATGTTCATACAAGTGCAAAATGATTGATCCGCCATCCGAATTGTATCCACGAATTTTGAAATATTTCATCTGTATCTGTCCACTGAAAGACACGCATCCGCTCAAAATCAATTGAGTTAGATCTATTTGGTTGAATTGAACGAATCCATAATCACCCCTACTAATTTGGTAAAAATAAATACCAAAAATATTTTTTAAAATTTGCAAAGACAATTTTTGCACAAATTGTATATAATGCATATTTTAAAAAATTATATTATTTTTTCACCAAATTAACTTTTAATATTTAAAAAACAAACAAACAAACAAACAAATTCTGAAAACAATATCAAACGGAAACATTATTAGTTTCCAATATTTCACAAACTTCTTTATTCCTTACTTGAACAAAGTAACTATATCCATTACACACAAGAGTCCTAAGCACACAGAAAGTATCACAGAGCTTTAAGAGCATACCATAAAACTAATCGACATTAGTGAATTGGAACCTCCTTAACTTCTTTCTTAGGTTTTTCAATCCTAGGTATGATAATAGTGAGCACACCATCCTTCATCTGAGCCTTGATTTCATCAACCTTTGCATCCTCAGGCAACACAATGCAGGTATCAATGAAGTAGCCAAAGCTCCTAGCTGACAAGTACTGCTCGTCATCGGACCCTTCTTCAACCTCTTCCTTGTGCTCCCCTTTGATTGTCAAAACACCGTCTTCGACTGTGATTTTCAAGTCCTCTTTGCCCAGACCAGGCAGGTTGAATCGCAGTTTGTAGCACTCGTCGTGCTCTTTGACTCGGCCTATGAGTCCTGAAGGTGTCAGGTTCTGAAAGAGCTTGTTGATGTTTTGAGTTGCTTGCAAGAGTGCATCCCCTAGCCCTGAGGGAGGAATTCTACAGGACAAAAAAGTAGCATTTGTGAGTTGTTGTTGTTGTTGTTTTTTTTTTTTTTTTTTTTTTTCTTTTCCCTTTTTTAACAAAAATATAGAATGGTTGATTATAACAAAAGGACCCCAATGGCAACAAACCCTGAATCTTTGCCCTTCTCATTGACCAGAACCATGACTCTCAGACTCCTTGAACAACTACATGAACGTAACTATATAAACCATAGACCAACTACCCTATCTGAATTTTATTAAAGCAACCAATTTCTTTCAAAAAAATTTAAGAGTATACAAAGAGATGTTCCATATGCAACATTAATTTGTCAACTTTCACTTCATTTTCTATTGCAATTGTTTTCTATGAAATATATATATATATTAAACCATCAAAAAATATGGATAAATTATAGTTTAGTTTCGAAGTAAAAATACAAGCCAAATCTCACAAAAAATGTTATGGTGTGCGCCTTATTACAAAATGTGTAATTTTACCATAAAATTTTGTACTATCACCTACAAAATATATAACCTCGTCGCGATGTAACAAAAAATTCGTAACTCAGTCACAAACTTTAAGTTTGTGACATGAAATATAAAATTTTTGACATTTTATTACACCAATTTACAGTGAGGTTACACAATTTGCTGTGATTGATGTTATAAAATTTTGTAATAAAATTATACATTTTTATGGTAAGATACATATATGGTCCTTATAAGATTTCCAAAATATATATGTTTAAAGTTTTAATTCACAAAATACGGATTAAGTTTTTATGAATAATTCATTACTCATAGCACTCCATTTTTTTTTTATTCCCCTATCATAGTCAACTTCCACAAATCAAAACTCTCAAATATTCTAACAATACTAAAAATTATTATTATTACTACAAATTAAATTACACTAATAATAATCACAATTTATCCATCTTTAAAAAAAGAAAAGAAAAGTAAAGAAAAAACTAACTCTAAAAACTTTAAATTTTCGATTGATCTAAATAGATGATGCAATATTAGTTAGATAATAATAGGTGTGTGCAACTTGGTTATGTGAAACTTGATTATACCAAAACAATATGTCATCATTCAAGTGATAAAAGATAACAAAAAAATTAAAATTAAAATTAAAATTAAAGAAAATAAAATTACTCTGTAATAAGTCAAAAATGACACCGCCAAATCCTTTTCTTTTTTTTTTTTTTGACACTGGCAAATCCATTTTGGGACACCATTGGGGTTACTTTGCTCTGAGAGAAAGAGAGTACCGTAGAGAGCAGGAACAAAGTCGCCATGGTCGGAAGTGTTCCTCCAGAGACCCTTTCTACGTTGCTTTTTCGGGAACAGCTTGAATTTCTTGCGACCCTCCCTATCAGAAAGAGAAACCTCTCTACCAACCTCCCTCTCTGATGATGATGATGATGATTTCTTATCATCAACACCTGTACCAGTATCAGTACCACCAGCACCAGCACCAGCACCAGCAGCTGAAGCTGAAGCTGATGATGTACTAGTAGTAGTATTAGTAGTACACAGCATCCTCATCATCAGATCAGAGGCCCCCCACCTCTGCTTCTGCATAGCCCTACCCAGTGAACAAGAAGAGCTAATAGTCCAAGGACAAACCACTCTCTGTTCCACATTCTTCAAACCCAAATCACTAGTACTCTTCCCTGTATTTTACAATTCCCCAATGTTTCTTCTTCTTCTTCTTCTTTTTATAAGAGAGAGAGAGAGAGAGAGAGAGAGAGAGAGAGTGGAGAATTTGAGAATTTAAAGAGATGTTTCTGAGAGCTTCCAGTAGTAGTAAAGGTAAGGTCAAAAGAGCTACTATAAGCTTCTCAAACTTTCTCCTGAATTGCAGGGTGTTCCAGTGCCAAAACAAATCTGATGGCATATCTACCCAATTTTCTCATCGCATGACACTTCATGCCACCATATATGTAGTGCTAATATATAATAGAAGTTATGACATTTGTGAGTTATAATCAAATATCATATAAAGAATAATAAAAAAAATTCGATCCTAATTAAAATAATGATTACACAATAGATCATAATTAACATTAATAGTTTATAAGGGATCTATTTATACGTGTCTATAATTTACGAAGGTCAAAGTAGGATTTTTTAATAATTTAAGAAGTCTCCATGTAAATAACCATATATATATAATATATATAAATTATAACATTTGTGAGTTACAACCAAATACCACAAAAAGTATAATAAACTTAAGCAAAATAATAATAATCGAGTCATAACTAAGTAATAAAATAAATCATTACTAAATACTTCAAATATCATAATTGGACATATCATACATTTCCCAAGAGGGGTGTACATTATAGAATGGGGATATTACTCTTGGTGGTAATTTTCAAAAATTATTACACATTAATAAAAATATATATATATATTTATAATTATTGATATTTATAATGTTTATCATTTATGAATAATTACTTTTTTTAAGAGCTGTTACTTCTCTTTATCAAATTATTGTAATTGTCATAGTTCAAAATTACTAAATAAGTTTCTTTATTCATCAAACTATTTCTCAGTCATCAAATCATCCATCCAATTACTCTCAATCATCAAATTATCTATGAAACTATCTCTCAATCATTAAAACATTCCAAAAAAATAAAATAAAAAATTAAACGTAAAATTATAAACACACGAATAATCATATTTATAATTGTGAGAAAAATGAAGAGGTGCAAAACTGAGATGTTTTCGGCCGTTTCTAGGTCACCAATGATGTGCCCCCAAAACCAGCCCAAGTAATCATAACAGTTTATTTCTGCCCACCAATCATATATTATTTCGTTTTTGTTTTAATTTTTATTTTTTTCATGTTTAAAAAACGTGTGAAAATATTTCACGAGTGCACAACACAGAACATAAGTGGTTTCAAAAAGTGTGAATTTGACAGGGGTTTAGGAACTACCTACTTTTAAATCATTAGGGCATAATACTATATTCCCGCTTCCTTTTTGGAGATCATTGATTGAAGACTGGAATAAGCAGGCTTGTCCATTTTTTTTCGTTCTTTGTATCACCTTGAGCATTTCTCAAAATGGTTGAACAAAGAGCAGGCTAATTTTTAAAGAGATAAAATAAGAACAAATAAAAGACATACAGGAATCACTCAGAAAAAATTCCACAAAAATCTGATGCCAAGAATGGCACAGGCAACCACTTTTATAAATTAGAGAATACAGTCTAATGCTAAGGCATATCTCGAAAAAAACCTGTAAGACATCAACCTGGGCACATGATGATAACGTTATAGTTAATGTACAGACCACGCCTTGCCCAATTGACTTTCTGTCACCATAGCAATTTAAATTCGATAACAGCACTCGTGGGTTGTGAGCAAACTATACTAATGCTTTTCTCAATCATACAAACCGTCTTGTTCCCATATGTCGACAAGAAAATCTACCATTTCCTGTTAGTTTAAAATAATGTGCAGAGCATGTTACCAAGCAGAGTGATCAGACCGAATGGAACACTTTTTTGCCAAAGGAAAAAACTTACAGGGAGAGGTATAGGCCGGCGAAATGGCTTGTTGCTCCCAAGCAAACTTTCGTAGGTTGCATTCCAACTACAAAAACCAGAAATTTTTTAAACAGGCATAGACAGTAAGTGCAGAAAAAGTAGGAACACATTCATGACCAATGCTTGGTTCAGAAAAGGATGAAGTCTAAGAAGTAGGGACACGGATACAGACACAGCCACGTGACACAACATCGACACACGCTAACACATCAATTTTAAAAAATGCATGACACAACTCTTGGGGGACAAGCACAAAATATGTGACTTATATATTCATTATACATCATATATATGAATATTTCACTAAAAAATAATAACAAATACAACATGAAACTAGTTCCTAAAGTTTAAAAGAGGAAAGGTTGACACATAAAAATAAAAAAAATAATTTCCCAATCATTGTCTCCTCTAGGTTATTTTGTTCAAACTTATAATCTGTTTCATGTGTGTTTGACACATGTCAAGAAGTGTCCAATGAGTGTAAGTGTTAGATACATGTTAGACACGGACATGACACAGACCTTCTCTGAAGTGTCCCTGCTTCTTTGAACAAAGTGCATGTTAAAAGATAGTTTTCAAAAATACAGAAATCATTAACAAAACACCTCAAAATGCAAGTGTTCTAGGCATGCCAGTGTTTGGATATCCCATAGATCAGGAAGGAAAACAATTTGCACAAATCCAAACCATTCAGGCACTCAACACTAAATCCTTTGTATTCCAAACCATTTGGAAATAGACAATGTGTTATTGGCATGAAGATGTTTGGAAGAGGAATATGCTTCACCACAAATAGAAAAGGAAAAAAAAAAAAGACAAATCATCATGTTGTCAAAAGGGGAGGAAGTAACCAATAATAAGGAAAAGTAAGACTACAGGTTCTATCGCAGAATTAAGAACTTTGAAGTGGAGATTGCACTTGAGAAGATGAAATCGAATAAGATTTTAGGACCCAATGATATCCCTACTGAAGCTTGAAAATGTTTGGATAAGAAGGGGATTGTTTAGTTGATTAAGTTATTTAGCAAGATTTTGTTGACTAGGAAAATGCCAAAGTGGAGGAAGAGTCACAACTATTACTGTAAAGTGGACACCATCGCTGATAAAAGGTTGAAATGAATAACCTTTTTTTCAATTTATGACATCTTTCCTTGTCCCCAAATCAAAAGGGATCAAACACATCAATTGGCTTGTGTAGATAGCTAATTTTAATTTGCCTTGGGATTGAATGAAAGATATTACTAGCCTAGATAACAAATTAATCAACAATATTTCTTGCACGTGTCCAGACAACAAACCTTAGTTTAGGTTCACGAAGCTGTTGTGCCTGATTCTCGGACTTCTTATTTCCTATCCACTGCAGCCTAGTTTGGTTCCAGAGAAGAAGACCTACAACCAACACATTCAGCATCAGATGAAGACATACCGAAGCAAAAGTAACAATAAAGTAATGCGAAGATGTATATAGAATTTGTTGGACGGCTTGATATGCATTGCTGGGACTCTTTCCTAAGGGTTTGGGACTAATGTTGATCTAACATTGTATCAAAGCTCAGGTTAAAAGACGTCTTGGGTTCAAATTTCTTTATTTGCATTTGTTTTCTTGTTTTCATTTTATTTCTCTACATGTTTGGATGCTTGCATCCCGTGTGCAAGATGGGATTGCATATAAGGGAAGGTATTGGAGAGTTTAATATGCATTGTTAGGCCCCTTTCATAACAACTTAAGCTTTTAGGATTAGTGGTGATCTAATAGAATTGACAAGAATTTCACATGAAAAAATGCTTGCAATATCATTTGTTGTAGATCAAACCAAACCAAACTAAGCCTTGTATACTAATCAAGTCGTCAGCTACATAAATCTTTTTTGTCATTCTGCTCTGTCAAAAGTTATTTGCTCAATTAAATCAAACAAATTCATATCTTTTTTTTTTTTTTCTACTGCATCTCATGTCAATTTATATCTTCCCTTCACCCTAACATCTCAATTTATGATGATTATATCCCTATTCTTTACCATTACAACTACAAGTCTTCGTTGCACATGACCAAACTATCTTAATCTATTTTCTCTCAACTTATCTTCAGTTGGTTTTATTCCTACCATTTCATGAATATATTAATTCCTGATTATATTTTTTCCTAATCTTTGTCACACATCCATCTAATATTCTCATATAAGCTACTCTCATTTTATGAACATGTCGTTTCTTAGTTGTCCAACTATTTGTCCGATAAAACATTGCTAGCCTTATAGTTGGCTCACAAAAATTTCCTTTTAATTTTATCAAAACCATTTTTTATATTATACATGTCCTAAATATGATCCCGCATGTAAAACAAAATAATTATTAATTAATTTTAAAGAAAGAAAAATGAATCAGTTTATCCACATAATAAATTCCATCCAAGTCTTTGCACCAGCCCCACCCCCACCAGCAGAAAGACAACAGATACACAAACCAGAGGATGGAAAAATTCAGTCATATCATTACCACAAGTGCATGTACCTTCTACACCCAATATGGTCAGTAACATCAAAGAAGCAACAAGAACTTGCCAGGATTTACAAATTCCGAAGGGATGTTTCGACTGCTAGTGCCATGGGGATCAACTGTCAGGGTTGATGTGCTAATTGACAAGATGCTTCCTTGTGACTGCACCGCACTGTTGTCCATTTCACACGTGTTGGTGGTCCAAAAATCCTCAGATATGCTTAGTTTTGATGCTTTTTGCTCTTGAAGCTTTGGTCTTTTTAGTGGCTCACTGATTGAGGTAATCAGTTTGGATTTACAATGGATTCCCAGACAACCACTGCTCTGTTACAAAAATCTGGTTCTGTAAGAAATTATATTTATTCCAAACAATTGGTTCATATTAGACACTAAAAACTCATGCTGCAGAACTTACACAGGTAATCAGTTTACATACACAAAGTTCGCCCATTAAATTTGGTTGCAAATAATACACTAAAACTAAATCCTGATCCTTGGATGATAGAAGGTCCAAGGTCATCTGGATGTTGTAACTTCCACCCAGTAGATGAAATAGGCAAGACTTGTCCCAGACATGATCGTAATCTACAGTATCAGAAAAAAAATGATAAATTACAAATTCACCCTCTGAGGTTTTCAAATACACCCTTATAGTTTTGAAAGTTACATTCCGCCCCTTAAAATTTATAATCATAGAACAAATAACGCTTTCATGAATCAACCATGATAAGTGCCAAAATTTTACACAGTTAGGCCCTCCAAAATACACTTCATGAGTCCATAATCCTATATTATTTGATGATTTTGTGTTGTTTTATGTAATTGTAGGTTTTCCAAATCTTTACACTCAAATGACATGAGTAGGATGAATTTTGCAAAGCTTACATGGAGTTTTGGAAGAAAGGATTATCCAATCAAATTTAAGAATAAAAACTAGAATTTTCAAGTTGAAAGTTCTCTGCGTAGCAATTGGTGTTTTGGGCATATCTCCTTCATACAACATTGATTTGAGATGAATCAAACAGCAACTGTGCCAAAAATTAATAGGTCGTTTTCACGCCAAAATTATTTATTTAAAACGAGTAGTAACTACTACTCTACAGGATAGCGGTTAAGACCATATGTTTATCCATAGAAATTGTATAGACTAAAGTGATTAAAATTGAAAAAAACAATTACTTGTCCGTTCCTACAGCAGTACTTTTAGCCTAAGACAGTCCATACTAACCGCAGATGGTCTATGCCTAGAGTTTCAGTATATGAAATTTCTAGACGATCATATTAAGACTTGTAGTCATAATATATCAAAATTGTCCATTACTTAATCTCCCAAGAACAGTTACAATTACCTCGTGTTACGTGAGTAGTGGTGGATTCAAACTCCCTAAGGAATTCTCTACAACCGAACTTCATTATTCTTTTATATTTATTTGTCATTTTCATTAAGTTCACATTATCAACCTTCTTCAATCAAATAAAAATTATTTTTGGTTTTAAGCACTTTAGTCAATACAATCTCTATGGATCGACATCTAGTCTTAACTGCTATTCTATAGAGTAGTAGTTATTACTTGGTTTTAAATAAATAATTTTGGTGTGAAAACGACCCGTCAAACCATTAAGTCAATTAACAACTTTAACGATGTCAATAATATATTTTAATTAACAGTCTTGGCAATTTCATTGTTGTATAGAAAGATAGTTAGGAATTTCATTTTTCTATCAACTCTGTTAAATAACAAATTATGACAAAATGGTATTTATAATTTCCAAAAACACAAGGACAATCTATATTTTAAGCAAATGTCAGAAGTGTATTTGTAATTTACCCTAAAAAAATATCTCAATGCAAACTCTCCAATCCCATGTTTTTTTTCCCTAAACTTTTCAATGAAATAAAAGAACTAAAATCTAAAAATTTTGGCTTTCAAATTGTCATCTTATAACTACAAATATTAAGATAAGTTATTTGTCACTGTTCCAGTAGACATACTTTCACAATTACATAGAGGGGCTAAAAAGTTAAGGATACAAGTTGAATTTAAGCATCAGAGAAATTAATATATTTACACGTACATTATTAATAATTCAAAAAAGTTTGCAAGTCATGCGAACAAAGTAAGCTAAGTTACACTATTGGCAATTGCCTAGATGCCTTGAATACACTTGAACAAGAAAATTCTCTCATTTCTTTTTTCATTTTCCTTTCTTTCCCCTTTTCTTTTCTTTTCAACAAACCAATCCAAATTCCAATTATAGCCTAAGTATTTAAGAAAACCGTCTAATTGATACATATGCAAACAAGTGCAACAAATCAATCAATATATTCTCCAATCCAATCACAGAATTGACTCAAACCAAATAAAAATTTCATATTTCTCTTAACCCTAGCAAAATCATCACCATGTAAATATGTAAAAGAGGGAATCGAAATACTTACCCCATGCATGCGATTATATGAACAATCCAAAATATTACAGATCCGAAACGTAACAGCGATCCTACCAGAAACATGGGGTCCGGGGAGAAAAGATCACAAAGCTCTGCAATCAAACGATGAGATCAAACACCTCAGATTTGCAATATATACACACATATTTATCTAGATATACATAACATGAACATGAGAGAGAGAGAGAGAGAGAGAGAGAGAGAGACCGACCTGAGAGACTCGGACATTGCTTTGTCTCTCTCCTTCCCGAAATCGATTGCCTCGGGAATCCGATTACCCCGTGAGAATGACCTTCGCTGCTCTTCTTGTTCTTCTTCTTCTCTCTGAAAATTTTATTTATATTTGTTTGGTTATAGTTTCAGAAACAGATTTTACAAAATTCTATTTTTTATTTTTGGAAAATTATTTATAAGTCCTATTAGAGAAACTTATGCTACATATGATTCTATTAAAAAATTTGTTCTTATATTCTTGTTCTTCTTCTTCTCTCTGAAAATTTTATTTATATTTGTTTGGTTATAGTTTCAGAAACAGATTTTACAAAATTCTATTTTTTATTTTTGGAAAAATTATTTATAAGTCCTATTAGAGAGACTTATGCTACATATGATTCTATTAAAAAATTTGTTCTTATAAGTCTTGTGGAAAGTTCGTTGATACATTTACCCTCAATATTAGTTGTTAATATCATAAATAATAGTAAAACTATATATAGAAAATTGAATATTACTATAGATCATATCTACATAAACGTAACGTAACGTGACACTTACATAAAACACTTATACGTAACGTAACACCTACATAAACGTAATGTAACACCTATGATCTATAGTAACATGCAATTTCTTATATAGGAAATTATATGTTACCATAGATCACATTTACATAAACGTAACGTAACGTCACACTACATAAACGTAACGTGACACTTATGATCTATGGCAACATTCAATTTCTTATATAGGAAATTGAATGTTATCATAGATCATATCTATATAAACGTAACGTAACGTGACACCTACATAAACGTAACGTGACACCTATAATCTATGGCAACATTCAATTTCTTATAGGAAATTGAATGTTGCTATAGATCATATTTATATGAAATGTAACGTGACACCAATATAAACTAGCAACATTTTCACATTCAATTTAAAACAATAAAAACTCATTAAGTTTGTGAAACGTAATGTGACACGTTACGTTACGTTTATATAGGTGCCACATTACATTTATGTAGGTGTCACGTTACATTACGTTTATATAGGTGTCACGTTACATTACATTTATGTAAGTGTCATGTCACGTTACGTTTATGTAAGATCTTGTGGAATACATTCCTATCTAAATAGAACATGAGACTATAAGAAATTACACAGGACTTAGCCAACCATAAGTGTCTGAAAAAAGACTTATAAATAAGTCTCCCTTTATTTTTCATATTTTATTTTTTCAATAAATTTTTTTAATATTTTAAGTAATTTTTTTTAATTTTTAGACATAAATAAATACACTTAAAAGGTATAATATTTGTGAAATTTTTTTAAAAAATACACTAAATATCAAAAAATACACAAAAATACGAAAAAAGAAATTAGTATTTTTGTGTATTTATTAATTTTTTAAAATATTTTTCCACAAATATTTTACTATTTAGATACATCTAAGTAAGATACATCTAAAAAAGTAAAAAAAAAAATTACTTAAAATTTAAAAAATATCCACTAAAAACAAAAAAATACAAAAAAACAAAAATTTCAATTTTTAAAAAAACTTAATTCAAAAAATTAAAACCAAACACACTGTTTGATTTGTCATTATTATTTATTAATATATTGGAAGTAATAAGTGAAATAATAATGTATATATTATGAAACTAGCTTTAAAAAATGGGCCATTTTTTCATAAAGTCATTTAATCTATCTTCTTTTTTAATATTTCATATCACCAAATTTTCATTCCAAACTTTTTCGACGTGCTTTCATTTTGAAAACAATGCACAATTAAAAATAAGAAAAGTTATTTATAAGTCTTATTAGGAAGACTTATGCTACATATAGTCCTACTAAAAAACTTATATTCCCATAAGTCCTATGAGAAGTTTGTTAACACATTTACCCTCAGTATTAGTTGTTAATATCATAAATAATAGTAAAACCATATATAGAAAATTGAATATTACCATAGATCATATCTACATAAACGCAACGTAACGTGACACTTACATAAACGTAACGTGACATTTATACGTAACGTGACACCTACATAAACGTAATGTAACACCTATGATCTATAGTAACATGCAATTTCTTATATAGGAAATTACATGTTACCATAGATCACATCTACATAAACGTAACGTAACGTCACACTTGCATAAACGTAACGTGACACTTATAATCTATGGCAACATTCAATTTCTTATATAGGAAATTGAATGTTATCATAGATCATATCTATATAAACGTAACGTAACGTGACACCTACATAAACGTAACGTGACACCTATAATCTATGGCAACATTCAATTTCCTATAGGAAATTGAATGTTACCATAAATCATATTTATATGAAATGTAACGTGACACCAATATAAACTAGCAACATTTTCACATTCAATTTAAAACAATAAAAACCCATTAAGTTTGTGAAACGTAATGTGACACGTTACGTTACGTTTACGTAGGTGTCACATTACGTTTATGTAGGTGTCACGTTACATTACGTTTATATAGGTGTCACGTTACATTACATTTATGTAAGTGTCATGTCATGTTACGTTTATGTACGATCTTGTGGAATACATTCCTATCTAAATAGAACATGAGACTCTATAAGAAATTACACAGGACTTAGCCAACCATAAGTGTCTGAAAAAAGACTTATAAATAAGTCTCCCTTTATTTTTCATATTTTATTTTTTTTATATTTTAAGTAATTTTTTTTAATTTTTAGACATAAATAAATACACTTAAAAGGTATAATATTTGTGAAATTTTTTTAAAAAATACACTAAATATCAAAAAATACACAAAAATACGAAAAAGAAATTAGTATTTTTGTGTATTTATTAATTTTTTAAAATATTTTTTCACAAATATTTTACTATTTAGATACATCTAAGTAAGATACATCTAAAAAAGTAAAAAAAAAAAATTACTTAAAATTTAAAAAATATCCACTAAAAACAAAAAAAATACAAAAAAACAAAAATTTCAGTTTTTAAAAAAACTTAATTCAAAAAATTGAAACCAAACACACTATTTGATTTGTCATTATTATTTATTAATATATTGGAAGTAATAAGTCAAATAATAATGTATATATTATGAAACTAGCTTGAAAAAATGGGCCATTTTTTCATAAAGTCATTTAATCTATCTTCTTTTTTAATATTTCATATCACCAAATTTTCATTCCAAACTTTTTCGACGTGCTTTCATTTTGAAAACAATGCACAATTAAAAATAGGGAAAATTATTTATAAGTCTTATTAGGAAGACTTATGCTACATATAGTCCTACTAAAAAACTTATATTCCCATAAGTCATGTGGGAAGTTTGTTAACACATTTACCCTCAATATTAATTGTTAATATCATAAATAATAGTAAAAACCATATATAAAAAATTGAATGTTACCATAGATCATATCTATATAAACGTAACGTAACGTGACATCTACATAAACGTAACGTGACACCTATGATCTATGGTAACAAGCATGTTACCATAGATCATATCTACATAAACGTAACGTAACGTGACACCTACATAAACATAACGTGACACCTATGATCTATGGCAACATTCAATTTCCTATATCGAATGTTGCCATAAATCATATCTACATAAACGTAACGTAACGTGACACCTACATAAACGTAACGTGACATCTATGATCTATGGCAACATTCAATTTTTTATATAGGAAATTGAATGTTACCATAGATCATATTTATATAAAACGTAACGTGGCACCAACATAAACTAGCAACATTTTCACATTCAATTTTAAAAAATAAAAACTCATTAAGTTTGCGAAATGTAACGTGGCACGTTACGTTACGTTTATATAAGTGTCACGTTACGTTACGTTTATGTAGGTGTCACGTTACGTTACGTTTATGTAAGTGTCACGTCACGTTACGTTTATGTAGGATCTTGTAGAATACATTTCTATCTAAATAGGACTTGAGACTCTATAAGAAATTACGTAGGACTTAGCCTACCATAAGTGTCTGAAAAATGACTTATAAATAAGTCTCTCTTAAAAATAATAATAGTCTCTCATTTTATAGATAAAATTTCTCCGTCATTCTATTGAGAAAAGCTCTTCCTTATTTTAGGATTTGGAGTGGTGTTGTGCAGCCAAATGAACCCATTTTTAGGCCCATTTCGATAAGCCGAACCATTCACATTTTAGAATATATCAAGTAGAATATACCTGTAAAAAATCAAGTTAATCGAATATCGTTTACCCTTTCATCTACTCATATTTGTATTCATTTTAATACTTTAAATCACAATTGTTATTTATTTTTATAAATACAAATGTGAGTGGATGAATAGGTAAACGATATCCGATTAACTTGAGTTTTTGCAAGTATGTTTTACTTGATGTATTCTAAAATGTGAATGGTTCGGATTATCAAAATGGGCCCTAAAATGAGCCGATTAAACTGCACAACAGCGGCTGCTGTGCAACCCACACAACAGCCACCTTAATTTCTTATTTCATAGAGAAAATCTTTCATTTATTCTATGGAAAAAATGTCTCTCTTATTCTAAGAAAAAAATGTCTCTCTTATTCTAAGAAAAAAATCTCTCACATTTTCAAAATCCTAAATCGTCTACTTTACTACGACGTGAAAAAGTAACGCTGTGAATATTCACATCGATCGAAGTGTAGATATTGTGAACATCCACATTACTGGTGATTGCTTATATTTGTATACACATAACCATTGGCTTAACGTGAGCTGTGGTAAATAAATGTTTATGTGAACTTTCACATTACAAATGTTTGCACTTGTATGACTATTTCTGAATGTGAATATTAAGGCCTCGTTTGGGAAGTGGCTATTTTAGTAGGCTATTTGGCTTTTTGACTATTTTAGTGACTATTTTAGTTTTTGTGTTTGGGAAGATGAGATGGATTTTATTTGAGTTGTTGTATTGAAAAATGTGTTGAAATGATGTTTAAAATTAAAATGACAAATTTATCCTCAAAAAAATATTTTTTTAAATTACTAGTAAGGGGTAAAATCGTAATTTACTCTTGCTGGTCCTACACTGCCGGCTGTGCAGTGTAGGCTGCGGCTGTGCAGTGTAGGCTGCAGTCCTATATTTTTTTTTTTTTTTTGAAAACCAATGCACAGTGCCGATTTTAGGCTATTTTCAGAAATGAGGCTATTTTAGCCTCATTTTGTGCTTCCCAAACACCCCCTAACAATGATTAATAATGTGATAATCATAACACCAATTGTAACACATTACAATGTGATCATTCACAACAAGCAACGACTCATTACAATGTGAATATTCACACCATGTAATAATCATGCAAAACTCCTACATTAATCAGTAATAAACATTCACATTATGCAATCATCAGTGTACATTACACGTTATGCAACCATTACATACTTCTAATGTTGAAGTTCACATTATCGAATGCAAAACATTAAAATCTGATAATACATAACAACAATAACTTCAGTGGATGTAAACATTCACATTCACTAAAATACTCACCCAATAAGCATACGCACACTGATACATAATACCATATCAATTCATCTGGAAACAAAAAGTCGAATCCAACTTTATTGAACATAAATTCCTACCAAACGCATATCTACATGTAGTTGCAAAACAAAAATGGTGTTAACCTTCATCTAACAATTTTAAACCTTGAAACCGCAACAATGGAAGAAAGCAGTGCTTCAAAATTGTAACTAGGGGTGTGCGTAGTGCGGTTCGGATAGCTTGAGAGTAAAATTACAAACTGAATGGCAGGTTGGCGGATTAGCGGATTACCATATTGCGGTTTGAGCAGTTTTTGGTGGATTGGCGGATTGAAAAATATTCTAACCAATTATCATATATTTACATAATATATAAAACTAATTTATATAATATTTTTTAGATGAATAACACAAAGTAATTTTGCATAATATGTTTCATATATGTAACTACTAATTTGTAATAAATTTCATATCTTAAATCTCTCTCTCACTCATTTTTGCATTGATATTTCATTAGAGGTCAAAAACTATATATGTATTAACTATAGCAGAGCAGAGCAGTTTGGAAGGCGGATTATAAATTTTAAAGTTTAAATAGTGGTTAGCAGTTAGAGTGGTGCGGATTGATGCGAATTGGTACAATTTTGGCCGATTGGGCGATATTTTGCGCAGCCCTAATTGTAACACTGAAAGAACACAGAGTTTCGAACTACAACAATAAAAGAATGTAGTATTTGAATGTTCTCTATCCTTCATCCAACAATTTTGAATTTGAAAACTGCAACAATGGAAGAAAATAAAACTTCAAAACCGCAACAATGGAAAAAAATAGAGTTTCAAACCACAACAATGGAAAAGAAAATACTCAAATGTTTTCTCACCACCAATTTGTAAAGAAACTCCTACAAAAACGTATAATGAAAACGTATCTATTGATTCTTCCAAGATCTCTAATCACCAAAACTTTCAAAATAAAAATAACAAAATATGAAAAACGTTATATCCTATTGTGTATAATACTTACTATTAAAATAAAACAAAGGGTATAATAGTCTTTCAAAAATTATCAATAGGGCAAAAAGGATCTCCTATGATACAATTCTAAATATATGGGATTTGATAGAACACAAAAAAACCTTGTGGGTTTATTGGACTATAAATCTACTAAAAGGGATTTATAAATAAATCTCCCTAAAAAAATATGGGTATTATTCCAAAAAAAAAGAAGAAGAAAGAAATAAACAATATGAATATGGGTTACATTATGTCTCGATAATAGCAATAATAATAAATAAGAAAACAATTCAGCATGTATCTTTTTAGTTTTTTGAAAACACTTTTCAGAAAATTCTACTTTCTTATTTTTTGTTTTTTTTATTTTTATTGAGATTTTTAATATTTTAAGCAAATTTTTTTTTTAATTTTTAGACACACATAACATAAATACACTTAAAAAGTATAATTTTCATAAAAAAAAAATCTTTACAAAATTCACTAAATATCAAAAATACAAAAAAAAAAATGAAAATTCAATATATTTTTCATATTTTTGTATAGTTATTAATTTTTTAAAATATTTTTTCACAATTTTTTTACTTTTTAGATACATCTGAGTAAGGTGCATTTTAAAAAGTAAAAAAAAAATACTTAAAATTTTAAAAATATTCACTAAAAACAAAAAAATACGAAAAATAAAAAAACTCAGTTTTCAGAAAACTGAAACCAAATACACTAATTATGGTGCATACTCTTCAAATGGTATCCACCATATGCCACTACAAGAAATGTCACTTTTGGCTACCAAAATATTGGTCGCCAAAAGTCGCATATTTAGTCGCCGAAACGATTTAGCGACCATAATATTTTGTCGCTAAGCTTGTCGCCTTTACCCTGTCGGCGATAGTATTGGCGACTAAAAATTTTTTGGTCGCCAAAAGTGACTACATTTGGCTACTAACTTGTGTTTAGTCGGCAAAAGGTATGTTTCCGCTACTAATGTATTAGTCGCCGAATGACTACATTTGGCTACTAACTTGTATTTAGTCAGCAAAGGTATGTTTTCCGCCACTAATGTATTAGTCGCCGAATGACTACATTTGGCTACTAACTTGTATTTAGTCGGCAAAGGTATGTTTTCCGCCACTAATGTATTAGTCGCAGAATGACTACATTTGGCTACTAACTTGTGTTTAGTCGGCAAAAGGTATGTTTTCGCTACTAATGTATTAGTCGCCGAATGACTACATTTGGCTACTAACTTGTGTTTAGTCGGCAAAAGGTATGTTTTCCGCCACTAATGTATTAGTCGCCGAATGACTACATTTGGCTACTAACTTGTTGTGGTCGGGGAAGGTATCACTTTTAGCTACTAAATAATTAGTCGCCGAAAGTACACATTTGGCTACTAACTTGTGTTTAGTCGGCAAAAGGTATGTTTCCGCCACTAATATATTAGTCACTAAAAGTGCTACCATAATTTGAGAATAACTATTATAGACCAAAATATTTGGTGGCCAAATAATTTGAGAATAACTATTACGTATTTGGCTACCAAAATATTTGGTAGCCAAATACTTTAACGTGTTTTTTTTTTTTTTTTAAAAATAAAATTTTCTATAAACAACCTGTACAAATTAATCCATCACTAAATCTATTATTAATACAACCTGTACCCTGTATAAACAATATAATCCATCAACGGTAAATATGTTATCAAGCATTCAACAACATGCACACATTTCAATTCCAACAATCCAAAAAATTAATATTGAACGTCCGCTTATATATATATTACAAATTTCATAAGAACCATGTCTAATCCCACGTCCACTTTAAAATATGCATTGCATTGCACCAAAGGGAGAAAGAAATCGCATTATAAAATGGGTCAAAAGTATTACATATAGATATACAACAACAATCTTACATCCCACAAACAAAGCATTAACAGCTAGCCTCATAATACAATGATAACAACAAACAAAGATGTGCAGGAAATCTATCCAAGAGTACTTTGGCAAGGAAACCTATATATTCGGTGACTCTACAGCATATCAACACTACCATAAGATGCTAAACTAAAGAAAGATCTCTGTCTTTCACATAAGAAAATATTTCCTTGGTATTTTCCCGTCTCCGTACTTCACAAAGCTTCTCCTATGAATTCTTCATAGGATCAAAAATAGGTGTATCCACCAACTAATAAATGGTCTGAGAATCTCAATGCTACTCAATTTAACAATGCAAATTTTTATTGTCAAGGAAATTGTGGATCATGGTGTCAGGTCAAAATTTGCTTCCAGTAGTGAATGAACATGGGCAAGATAAGACACCTTGTAATCTGGCTTAAATTCCACATCTGTGTATTCGGGAGAATCATACCTCCCTGTTTCGTCAAGCAAGCATGTAAATGCTCCCGCTCGTTTCCCACAAGCAACCTGCAAAGACCAAGTAAAGGAGCTTTAATTTACACAAAAGCATGTTTTCATTCAAACAAATTTGATAAAAGAATGTGAAATTAAAATATATATATATATATATATATACAAAAACAGCACCTCAAAATGAATCAGAAATGTTCTTAACAAATATGGTGCAAATGATGGAGAGAGAAATAGAGTAGAACTCACATCATCTTTAAGGTTATCCCCAACCATCATTACTTCATTAGGTTGAACTTCCCAAATGGAACAGATATGTAACAGTGGTGCTGGAAGGGGATTGATATATATTTAAGGGGGTCATCTCAGCCATCTATTTAAATAAACAAATGAATCATAGCCATTGAAATGTCTTAGTAGGACAATTGTCTCTAACGTATTTTCAAAAACCGTTCTGTCTTATTATATAGATATTGTAAAATATACTTAATTTTTTTTTGGGACTCCTGCATGACTAACTAGGCACTAATCAATTTGATTTAGAATTTTAGAACATGCAATATGTATATTTTGTCATAGATAAAGACAGATGAAGAAATCATGTGTCAAGTGGATTTAATTAATTTATTATGCAGTTGTAACTAGTTTATTATATTAAAGTAAACCTTAAATTAATTTTAGAAGATGATAAACCATTTGGATTCTAGTATAGCCTAATAAAGCCAACTGGCTTTTACCACTTAATTCAATAAATCTGATTGTTTTATTCATATACCTACTACTAATGGGAATTCATTTTTATTTAATTAATAAGCATGTTTCATTTTCATTTTTATTTTTATTTTAAAAAAAGAAGTTTCTTTCAATTTTATTTTTCTCATTTAAAAAAAAAAGAAAGTCAAATTTCAAGTGGATAAAATGTCATTCTTGTTAAGATTTGACAACCTTTTCATAAAAATAAAAATAAAATAACTATTTTGTTTAATCATTTTTGGCGACCAAAATTTTGGTTGCCAAAGATCAAAAATAAATTTTTTTATTTTCATTCGGCTACCAAACAATTTAGTAGGCAAAAGTAGGTCTACAGCGACTAAAATGAATTTTGTTGCTGAAAAGATATTTTTGGCGACCAAAATTTTGGTCGCCAAAGATCAAAAATATATATTTTTTATTTTCATTCGGCTACCAAACAATTTAGGAGGCAAAAGTAGGTCTACAGCGACTAAAATGAATTTTGTCGCTGAAAAGATCAAAAATAAATTTTTTTATTTTCCTTCGGCTACCAAACAATTTAGTAGGCAAAAGTAGGTCTACAGCTACTAAAATGAATTTTGTCACTGAAAAGATATTTTTGGCAACCAAAATTTTGGTCGCCAAAGATCAAAAATAAATTTTTTTATTTTCCTTCGGCTACCAAACAATTTAGTAGCTAAAGGTGCCTCTACAGCTACCAAAAGTTCTTTTAGTCGCTAATGGAGATATGTTTAGCTACTAAAAAATTTTTTAGTGGCCAATTGTAATATTTTTAGCTACTAAATTTATTTTAGTCACCAATAATCAACATTCCCCTACTAAAAAAAATTAGTAGCTAAAAAGTTGACTTTTGCCGACTAAAATTAATTTTGGTAGCCAATTCCCACACTTTTGGCGACTAAATTGGTTTTGGTAGCCAAAACTGGTCGCCAAAAATGTGTTTTCTTGTAGTGTGCACTTTATAACCAAAAAAAATGACATAATTTAATTTTTTGAATCATAATTTTTTTTTTAAAAATGTCATTAACTAAATACAACATAAACTATAACTAAAGAACATAATATTAAAACTAAAGAAAAAAATTGATCATAATTAAAAAAGAAAATAGCATAACTAGAATTACATATAGTGCACCATTTTCAAAGGGGTATATATTAGAATTTCCCTAAAAGAAGTGTTTATCTTAAATTTATGTCTCCTTTAGGTAGAACACCCAAAAATTATCTAGTAAGTCAGGAAGACCACGTGTTCATGTGCTCAACCAATGGAATTTTATAGTTTATCCATCATTTCTTTATTATTAAGGTCATGTATTCATTTAGTCCTTTACTATTGGTTGGGTGCACTGCTAATGTAAAATTCTTAAAAGGTAGGATAATTACTCATAAAACACCTCTCTTCTCTTTTTCTTTTTTAAATTGTTGGAAATTGGGCCGAGTATTGGACTCGGATTTGGACGCCCATGTGACATGACCCATGGCCTATTTATATTGCCCATGTAATTTGAAATTTCTATTTATCCTGTTAGGATAACCTACTATCTCCATCTAATCTATCATATCCTATTAGGAGATAGAGATGGGAGGTTATATATCTGATCTATAGATTATATATCAGATACGATATATAGGATGTGGGGATGAATCCAATAACGATAACGTATTATTTTTCCCATACTCTCTCTCTCTCTAACTCTCTCCCATCTGAAAATTGATCAAGTCTTTGCACTGTGACTAGAGTGAGTGATACTCATACTGTAGTATCACTCTATTGCTAGGTGTTTTTGGTTCACGATTGAGAAGCACGAGACTTACCCACAAGGTTCTTCGTTTCGGATTCTAATACATAAGGTATGCCCGAATCCGTTTATCCGTTGTGTTATACACATCTTATATTGGTATCAGAACCATATAGGGTATTTTTGTGCTCATTTTTATGCATTAAAATATGTATATAATTATATATATATACACACATTATATATGCATGAAAAATTAATATTTTTTCGAACTTTCTCCGATCAACCTAAAAATTATATATGTTATAGTACATTTTATGTAGAACATATCTGCTAAGTTTTATGAAAATCCAACGGTTAGATTTCAAGAAAAATGGAGATCCATTTTATATTCCCGAAACTTTACATGCATGATGGTTTTACATGTTTTAATTTCAGTCTACAAATCTTACATATTTAGAATCTTTGTTTTGAGACCTTTGAAACCATATATTAGTTGTTAGATTTGGACTTAATGTTGATGAGAAAAATCAAACCCTAATTGGGTTCGTTTTGATTTTTTGGTGGCTTAAGGAAGAAGATGAAGTGCAGAGTTTTTGCACTTCCACTCTCATTAGAGAAAGAGTGTAATACACCTCATTATTTGTGTTAAATGTCTTTTTTGAGACCACCATTGTTTTTATTTTGAAAAATGGAGTCCGGCAGTACCAAAATTGGACCAGAAAACACTCCGGAAGGCTGCACGTGATTCGTACGAGCCAGATGACGCCGTCAGCAGCGGCCACGAGCTGCCATGCGTCATCACGTGCTAGGCGCGCTTCTCATGCGCACGCCACTCGTTATTACACACCAAGCGCACTTCCCATGCGCTATGCATCAGACGCGCTTCTCACTCGCGCGGTGTCTCCGCTTCCCACGTGCATACAATCCGCGCTCTCACGTGCGCGTCGTGCTCTGCGCTGAGCCGAGCCAAGCCGCGTCATTTTCTACGCTGGTTTGGCTGGCTTGGCTACTAGATGGTAAGACTCTGTTTGTTTTTTTTTTTTTTTTAAATCCGGAATTTCTTTAAATGGTCATAAGTAATTCATTATAGGTTTGTTTTAAGCGTGGTTGGTATGGTTAGACTCAGAATTACATTTTTTTATCTACTGTACAATTTTCAAAATTTTATGGAAATAATTTTTTTTTCCTGAAATAATAATTCATTATTTCTGATTTAAAATGCATTTAGTGTTGCATGACTAAGTTTCTGGGGCTGAAATTTTTACTGTAGACTACTGTAATGGTTTACTATCTACTGGTATGATTGTTGCATTTTTCCATATTCTAGAATATTTATTTCTAATTTTCTGTGTATTTATTAATTATTTAAAATTCTCAAAAATTCCAGAAAAATTTCAGAAGTGATACTTTCTGTTATGGCATATTCTGAACATTAAACACAGCATATTGTTATTTTTGGCCTAGAGTTTGGAATATGTTGTGATTATAGAAGCATGTGTTTTTTTTTAATATTTTAATTCCATTATTAAATGAAATATAGCATCAGTTGATAGTGAATTCACATTGAGATGCTATTGTATGGAATTAATATTTTTATCATGCTTTATACATGCAATAGTTAGTGGGAGGTTGTTCGGTTGATAGAAATCTTTGTAGATTTACTCCCGAAAAATAATATTTTGCGCATGAATTAAATTAAATTTTAGATAATTGTCATTTGTGGCGCAAGAGATGATTACAAGCATAACGGATTTTCAATCTTGCGACTTGTGTAATATTGTCACTATTTAGTTTAGATTTTTGTGGCAAAATTATATTATGCTAATCAAATTAATCCCAATGTGCAGTTTTTCTCTCTCTCTCTCTAGATTGACTTACCTTATGGAAGTTAATTTGGTTGACCTAGACTTAGTAGAGATGTTCAAATGTGAACAACGTAATCCTATTCTTTAGATGAGCAAAAAGTCTTAGAGACTTTAGGTTAGACCTTAATTGAGCCAAAGTAAAGAAACATGACTCAAAGTCGTTGTGGTTTTGTTGCTTTGTTTGGCGCAATAAAAACTGATGTGTGCGCTATGGTTAACGACATGCTAAGTAGTATTGATTGGTGAGTTTGGAGTTGTAAAATGAGTAAGCCCTCAATAGATCTAGATATGATCTTGACTATTGAGCTGTGCGGATTGACTTTGTAATTTGACTTGTAATAATGTTGCATCATTGGATGAAGCAACATTCAAGAGTCACGTCATCCAAGAAATGCGAGCTTAAATAAGTTAGTCACTAAGTGTAAGATAAGTAGCCAGTATGGGCAGTGTTTTTTCTCTCTACCCAACTGATGGGAGTAGATGGAGTAGATGGAGCAAAATTTTACGCACTATGATAGTGTGCGTTGAAGTATCACTTGAAGTTAAAAGATTAGCGCTTAGAAGCTGCAAAATCTATTAACACTAAGTGAAAAAGATTAGTGCCTAGTGGCTAAAAAATCTATTAGCATTGCGTACTTGTCTAAGTCTGAACACTTATTGTTTTCACACTCGAGTGTGAGACATGAGGAGGTGCTTGTTTGTATCTAAGCTAACTCTTTTAAATGACGTTTACCTCTAAGCGCAAAAGTTGCAGCATAGTAATGAAAAGGTTAAGGCCAACAAGGTTGTTATGACTCTAAGAATTTGACGCATCGCTCGTGAAAGCATTGTGTTGAATTAGAATCTTTAGCCTAATTCATGCTTAAGTTACTTCAGGAGCTGTCATAGATTGATAGCTTATTCTCTCCTTCTTGTGGATAGTAGAATTAATTGCAACTAACTATGAAACGAGAAACAGAGATGGCAAGAGGAGTATCGTAATGTTCAACTAGATGCAGTAAAGTGTATGTAGAATAAAATTGACTTAAAGGTGCAGGGGATTAGCACTTACTAGTTAAATTTGCAGCTTAGTCGCACTTGATATCTCCATGACATCCTTTTATGATCTAGTGAACATGAATTAGTCGTGAGTCATTACCTAGTTAGGTCTAAACCTTTGCACTTGTCTTTGAGAACTCATACATTAAGATGATTGGAATTAGTTTATGACATTGGTCATGAACCGGTGGCTTATTATATTTAATCACATTAATGAGAAGATGACATGGATGGTTTGAGTAGGCCTTCTCAGGCCAACTTGCTTGTGACATCCTGCTCTCATGTGAATGTGTAACTTTGTTCGCAATGGTTGCGCACAAGTAAGTAGGAAAGCCGCAAAAGGGCATCTGTATTGGCGCATTTAGTCTACTATGATATTTGTGACTTGACACATTTATAGATTATGATACGCACCTTAGTCAAAGCTATTTGATCTCCCATAAGTCAAAAGTTTTGAGATAATCTTTGACATTGCACATATGAGGTCGAGATCAATTAAATAAGAGCTTTCGTGCCTTTAGTTTTGACCAGGGTGGCGAGTATCTATTTGAGTTATTTTTTTTTTAGAAAGTTCTATGAAGAGAAATGGATGCTTAGAAAATTGATTATTCCTAGTACTCAGCAACACAATGGTGTAGTGGAGATAATGAATTAAGTATTGTTATGTCAGGTGGATGATGGGGCAATATGTTTCCCAATTGGGAATTGCACTTTAGTTTGTTGCTTGTCTCTCTAACTTAGTGCCCTCTATATCAGGTTTTACACTCTATTTGAGTAATGGGTTAGCGGAGAGCTATTTATGGGCAATCTGTAACCATCAAGCAACTTATCTTTATTTTACTTCTCATAAGATTGTGAAGTTAAGACTGTAGACCGCCCGAACTCTCTCCGCGCGCAAGGGCGCGAAGTGGGTTCTAGCTACTACAGTTCGGACTCCTGTCACAGTTCTAAATCTAATCTCACAAAGTGCAATGTAAGACTAATAAATCACCAAAGAGTCCAAATTTGGCAAATCGTTTTGGAAAATCGATTTTAATCAAGAAGTGCCAAACATGGACTGCTTTGCCAGATTTCAGAGTCGCCACTTAAATTTTTTGTTTTGGGAAATTTAGGAAACCCTGACTCGTGCCTAAGGCTACGTGTCCGTCATCCCCAGAGTTGCCTCGGCTTGGGAACTTGGGTACGAGAGGGGAAGGTCCTGAAATGAGCACCCCCGCTCGCCCGATCAAAGATCGGCCTCTACTAACATGATATGTTGTTTTTGGAAACACATGTGTTCTTATTCCGGTTTATTAGCTAACCTTACTATGTGATGCGCACAGCATACAAGTATGGACTAAATCACTCGATTTGGAACAAAACATCTCATGTTTGTTTTGGGAAATGGTTTGAAAGTGCTACTCGCAAGTAGGCTAAAGCGCGGATTTCCCACCAAACAAGGTGGGCTTAAAAAACAACATGATTTTGCCACTCCGTAAAGTGGGCTTAAAACGCACATTTTGATGAATTGTTCCAATTCAAGTAATGAAGCCTTCATCCACAGGCATTCATGCAGTTAATCATTTAAACAAGTAGCCTCATGGCAAGCATGCTATCATGGCAGTCACGCTATAATGGTAGTCACTTACAAACATGCAAGGATGCTAAAGCATAAACACTCACAGTGTACTCCGAGCCAAAACAGAAGCTATGTTAGAAATCAATGTATGATCCTAGCTATGTAGAATGCCTAATGCAACACATACAAAATGACATTAAATAGGCTTGACTATCTAAGATGGCATATGAATGCAACACTTGATAACATGCTGTGAAACACGTAGTCAAGTCGGTATATTGAAATACAATGCAGTTTGAATGATGCGCCGAGCCCGGTGCATGCAAGACAAATGAATAATGCACGCATGCAAGCATAAGGATGCTAATTGAAATATGCCCTAAACTAACCATCAAAAACTGATAAGTAAAAAGGAGAAAGAAATGGGGGTTGGAAGACATGCACACACGCACGCACACTTATTACAACAATATGCCCTCTCGACAGAGGGTCTAAATGAAAGCTAAGCTATTCTAAGCTAAGCTACTTAACTAATCTAATAATCTAATTAGACTAATTATTACACAACCAAATTGAATAACCAGCAAACACTAAGCTAATTATTACAACACTTTAACTAACAAATTAATTTACAAAACCAACTAAGCATACAAAATATCTAAGTTAGGTTGTCTTAGCTCTGCCTTGATCAATGAAGGATGCATGCTCTCGGTTGCCGCCTCGAAAAGCTCTCCGGTTTGCTCTTTAGAGGCTCTGTTTGCAGGGTGTCTTCCAGAGTTTGCTGCTAGATCTCACCAAAACAGTGCTGAGGAGTGCACTAGTGGCCTGCCGGCCATGAATGGTTGCTGCTAACCCCCCTGCCGGCCAAGGATGCACACTGCCGGCCACAGATGAAGAGGTGCCAGCCACTGGCATGCTGTGACACCAAGCTACAATAGAGCACAAAACAGAGAAAATGGAGGGTCTCCCAAGAACATGTACGTACTATGCCCCTCCATATCATCTTAAAACATCAAGGGAGAGGCACCGTTGGATCCAAAACCATCAATCAAGCATCTCAATGCATGATGGCCAAAGATCCAACATGTACAAATTCAATAAATGCATGACAAACAAGACACTTAGACCATCTCCTTATCATGAGAGATCAAAGGCAATGGAGACCAAGGGAGATTGGCTCACTTCATCACTTCAAGTATGAAATGAACTAATCCACATTGTGTTCAACACAATATCCGATTGCAACACAATGCAAAGAAAGCAACATGACATGCAAACAACATGCTAATCTTGGCATGAAATGCAAGACTCTAACATGCAAACACTCATGCACAACATACTAGAACACTTAAGCATTAAAAGCTAGTGAAAGACACAACACTAGAATCATGCAAAGTAATGCTCGATGGACTAGACCAACACCAAACATACCTCATGCATGCCAAAATAGTGGCAAAAACATGTTGGAATTGAAGCTCAAAGAACTAGACAAACATGCATACATGTTGGGCCACAAACAAGGCACAATGCTCAACTCTCAAACACAATTAAAGGGTGATAAACATAAGAGTATAACAAGGCTATATGCTCTGAAATAACATGCCAAAGGATGCCATATCACATAAACACCACAAATAAGGCATGCTAGAAGGCTCAAAACTCAAAACTAGCTAAGGCACTTGCACCATAGCCATATCAAGCGAGCCCCAAAGGGCCAAGATAACTCAAAATAGTCCCAAGGCAGGTCAAAACGATGCCAAAACATGCATGGAGTAGAGCTAACACATGTTAGAATGGGAGGCATAAAGCATGACGCATGTAAGGCCAATGAATGAGATTACACTACACATACCAAAACCAAGCATAAGGTGACTTCACCAACAAAAATCAGAGTTATAACATGGTAAAATAACACTAACAACATGCTGAGATGGTAGCCCCCAAAAGCTTAGGCAAGCATGCATACATATTGGCTTATAAGTGAAGCATAAGGCTCAACCCTCAAATACAACAAAGGGATGATAAATACGAGAATATGGCAGAGGTATATGGTCTGAAATAACATGCCAAATGATGCCATGCCATGCAAAAAGCTCAAATATGACATGCTAGAGGTCTCAAAGCTTAAGGCTAGCAAAGCCAAATGCACTATAGCTATGCAAAGCCAAGCATGCATGACCAAGACCACTCAAATCAGACCTAAAGCATGTTAAATCAAAGCCAAAAATGTACTGGAGTAAAGCATACACATGCTAGATCAATAGGCCAAAACACCAAACAAGCTAGGCTAGTGAACAAGCTTGCACTACAAGTGCATAAACCATGCAAGAGGTGACTTTGTTGACCAAAATTAGAGCTAAGGCATTCCAAAATATGAGTAAAATCCTGCTGGAGTGGAGCCAAAAACATGCTAAAATGGTGGTCCAAAGCATAGAGCATGTTAGGCTAACTAAGAGGATTGCATTACAAGTACATGAAGCATGTAAGAAGCAACCAAACTAACCTAAAAAAGAGTTATATCATGTTAGAATAAGGCCTAAAACATGCTAAGATAGAGCCTTATGAAGGTAGAAAAGCATGCCGAAGTGTTAAGCCAACAACACATGCAAACAAAACACAAGAAAGGGGGACCACCCCCATCCATTTTGGGTCTCAAAACCCACTTTCCACCACTGAAATTCCTCTGGAATTCAGTGGTTAAAAGGCCAAAACAAGGTGGTTTGAAAGGCCTTAAGAGATAGAACAAAACAAAGGAAAAACAAGCCACCAAAGGAGGTAAACCACCCCTAACTCAAACTAGGCCTTAAACAAACATTTTAAACACTTAAAGATAGAACTTTTTGTAGTTGAAACTTAGGCCAAAAAAGCATGCAACGGTGGCCAAATATGCAATCAAAATAAAGCTTAAAAGGAGGAATAGGACTCACCCTTGAAGAACAACAAGAACAGCAACTTCTTGAGCTCAAAACTAGCTTTTAGAACTCAAATGCAACCTCCAAGAACCTCAGCTCAAGAGTGAAGGTGTTTCACTAGGTGCTTTAGTGCAAAAGTGTGAAGAAAACTCACTTTAAGGCACAAACTAGTACAAATATAGAGAGAGAGGGAGAAATATAGAGAGAGAGGGATATGTTTAGCCCTAATCAAAATCTGAACCCTTTGGAAGGGGGAGAGAACTCCCCTTATATAGAATATGCAAGCCAAAGCTTGTTTGAATCCCTCCCTACACGTGTAGAGATGATGCATTCTGTGCCTAATAGCTGGCACAACTAGCACCAAAAATATCTGTAAAAGCAGAAAAAAGGCCATAGACCACTTAAAGTGGTCGACCGACCACCCCTCCTGGTCGAGTCGACCACCTCAGGTGGTCGACAAGGGAAATAACTTGCTGGCAGGGGAGAAACAGGGTCTACAAAGAGAGGAGAAGGTGGTGGCAGGCTGCAGACCACTTAGGCTGGTTGACCAACCACCCACCCTAGCTGACCGACCACCAAAAGTGGTCTACAGGGAAGAAAAGTGGTCTATAGGGGAGAAAACTGGCTGGCAGAGGAGAAAAGTGGTCTACACCACTGTTTCTCTCCCTTGGCAAAAGGGGGGAGGGGGACCAAGGGTTAACTTAAAACAAGCACAAAACCAAAAAAGTTCAGAGACTCAGAGGCAAGGCGCGCAGCCGAAGACCTCAGGGAATCCAAACGAGCGCGAACATGCGCAATCATTGAGCACTCAATCGATGATGTCCAAGTCTTTAGGACGGTCAAAAATGGGGTGTCTACAAAGACCTAGAGTTCTATGGCGCATTATTGTATGCTATTTTGTAAACGCTTAGGGTCATGTGGCGCATTATTGTATGCAGTCATGTAAACCCTCTGAGTCATTGCTTATAGGTAAGCAGCTTTGTGGGAGTGTAACTAAGTCACATAAAGTTTTCTTAGTAAAGGTGATGTGAATAGAGTTTTGGAACTCTATAAGATAGAGAATTCTAAGAATGGAAAGAAATTTCCAATACCCTAGGGATAGTGGGAGCAATGTGCCTACTAATGGATTACTCCATTAGAGGATAATTCTCTAAATTCTTAGTTGCGTGGTAGCGAATGTGAAAATTTGCCACGTCATCATTGGGTGATTGAGAGGGAAACGTTCATGATTGCTCCGCAAGATGATAAAGAGCCTAGGATAATGGCGAAGGCTCTCTAGTCCCCTACTTTTAGAAAAGTGGATCGATGTTGTGCAATTTAAGACAAAGTCTTTGAGGATTAACCATTTCTAGGATTTGGTTAACTTTCCATTATGACGCGAAACTATTCTAAAGTTATGCGCAATTTGGATAGTATCTTTTTTAGGCAAAAGGCTTGCTAGATACTGAAAAGTCGCACCATTGAGGAAGGTGTAGACCATGAAAAGACTTCCTCCTGGGGAGTGAGGTTACTTCAACTTAGGCTATGATTAACATAAGTTTAGAACTTTGATTTGTGGACGTTATGACTTAACTTCTCATTAGAGAATTGGATAAGTAAATCCGTAGGAATTTACCTTCTGTTTTTATGGTGAAAAGATAAAAGCGAAAAAAAAATTGCTAGTTCTAATAAATCTTTTACGATGTAAAACAGTTATCCAAATAGTGGTTTTTAGATTTCGTCTAGCCATGATAGGCCAACGATGATTGATGAAGACCATTGAGGCATGATCAATGGTCCAAAAGAAGTTTTTCCTTAGTCATTATGAGCCAGGAATTTATAAGGTTGTCGCCACCTAGGGTTGGCAGTCCTCTGTTTTAGACATGATGGACATGGGTGATGTAATTTATATGCTCGGATGTACGTTCCTTTGAGATTATTCTGGGAGTATTCTCGATTTGTCTTTGATGACTTACATAAGGAATATCCTAGAATGATTCTAGATGCGAAATCGCAAACCCATTGACTTACCTATCGATAAAAGTTAGAGCCTTAGCTATTGAGTGAATCCTTGGATTGTCTTTGAGAGAAACAGATGACCCATATTCCTTGATCTTTTGTTATGGGAGCCTGAAGTATGCTATGTGGGCGTATTCGGCATAATGAGTGATATCTTTTGTAAATGGTCAACTGAGTAGTTTACACCTTGACCTTGCTCATTAGATTGTGGATAGAATGCTTTACTGGTAGTGTATATATTTACCCTTTATAAGGTTCAATGCGCTTGTTGGGCGTATCTTGAATGAACGCAAATTGGTCACCAAAATATATTTAGAGAGGTAATTGCGCAAGAAGTAGTGATCTTGAACCACTTTATGTGAAGTGCACATGGTAGATTCTATTGTATATGCTTATTGCAAGAGGTGCTGATAGGGCTTATGCTTGGAATGTAGGATTGCACAGATTATGGTCGGGTTTTTAAAATCGATCACTTATTTGTTGTGAGATTATGGGATGTTGATACTATTATGGTTTGTGTCATAATGATTAGCAGATGATGATGTCAGCAGTCAAGATTGGCTCACTCACACGAGCAATCGCCCCTTGGCGCTTGGGAGCAAGCAAGGAAGAGACTGGTAGTTTATTTTTATTTGGAACCAAGAGAGGCTTAAATTATCCATTATGTATGTCGCCTTGGTTACAACCAAGATGAAGTCGTGTTAAAGACCAAACATGGATGTTAGTACCCACTTTCCATGTTGTACTTGTCATGATTAGCCAGATATAAGATCTAATTTGGGACTTGGAAGGCGAGCAACTAGAGAATTCGGGTTAGGCGCTAGAAAGAGACTAGACTAAGATATATATGGTGTATTGAGTATGACGTCACTCTTTGGAAGAGTTACTCCACCTTAGCATGTATTCATACTACATGTGCTTGGTGACCAAGTAATGAGGTGAGAGAATGGATCCCTGTTTCCTCACCGTGTGAGTCTTAGGTGTCATTATTTATATGACCTTTACTTATGTACCCCTTTGTGACTTTTGACTATGTCATAAGGTAACGGATTGATGTTTTGCTACTTTGGTATGTTGCCTGCGGTCATGTATGATTCGGCCTTAAAGGACATCACTGGGAAAGCGGTCAATCCTAAACTAAATGGCATGAGGGCAAAGGAAAGATCATCTAGTATTACACTATTGTTGTATATTCACTGTCGGCAACTCACATTGCTCTATATGAGAGACGGATTAAGTGTGAATATATTACAAGAATTGAGAGGGTCAAACATGCTCTTTTGAAGGATTAGAGATGTTTTTGGACCAGTGTAATTAGATGGGTCTGGGTTATATAAGACACTATTTCTATTCTTTTTGGGTTGATGTCTCTATGCTGGCTCATTTTGAGTTTCTAGTATAGAGCTCCCACATGCAGGTGTTTCTTAGTGGTCACACGGTTCATTGGCTAGTATGGGATTGTTTAAGATTTGGGGAGATTGAGATAGAGATGTGGCAGTGTCATGCCAACTCATATACGAGTGAGAGATGTTGGAAATTGGGCTAGCTATTGGACGAATTTGGGTGCCCATGTGGCATGACCCATGGCCCATTTAAATTACCCATGTAATTTGAATTTCTATTTATCCTGATAGGATAACCCACTATCTCCATCTAATCTATCCTATCCTATTAGGAGATAGGGATGTGAGGTTATATATCTGATCTTTAGATTATATATCTGATACGATACATGGGATGTGGAGATGAATCCAATAACGAATAACATATTATTTTTCCCATACTCTCTCTCTTACTTTCTCCCATCTGAAAATCGATCAAGTCTTTACACTGTAACTAGAGTGAGTGATACTCATACTATAGTATCACTCCATTGTTGGGTGTTTTTGGTTCGTGATTGAGAAGCACGTGATTTACCCACAAGGTTTTTCGTTTCGGATTCTAACATATAAGGCATGCCCGAATCCGTTATCCGATGTGTTATACATATCTTACATAAATGATACATCAAACATATCCTTACATAAACGAGACCTATGATAGATTTTACCGGCCTTCAAATTCTCTTATATTAAGATGTAAATATGAGAAAAGTCTAATCCTATATGAAAATCTTCATATATATTTTGTTAATTATTTAAAAATTTTAATATTAAAAAAAACATCTATTTAATCTCAAATATAAATAAACAAGATTTAATGGAAACATAAATTCTAAAAATACTTTACCAATTAATCTTCTTCTATTTTTTTACTTTTAAAGTATTCAATCTTTTTAAATTAAAAATATTTCTTATTTTTATGTGTACTTCACTTATATTTTATTTTAATGTTAATCGCATTGAACATTGAAATTTCCTATTCAACATAAGTTATTATAAGAAGATTTATATTTAATTCAAATAATATATACTTATATAATACATATAAACAATTCAAAAAATTATTTTAAAAATTCAATATTCTACGTAATTAATATAACTCTTTCTTTTATAATTCAACCGTCAATTTAATTAAAATTATTTATATTTATTTTTCAAAATAATGTTTTGATTTTTAATTCTACTAATTGGTTCCCTCTCCACACCCACATTGACAATATACTTATATTTAACTTTTTAAAATAATTTGTGTATAGTTTATGTTTCTACATTTTTTATTTGTCAAATGGATAAAAATAATTAGAAATACTTTTAGTCACATTGAACATTGAATTTCCTATTTAACATAGGTTATTTATTACAAATTTATGAAAAAAATTGTAATTTTAATTATTAATATTTATAAAATTTATTTCTGTTTTAATTATTTTTCAAAATTTACACCAAACTGAAATTTCACCTATATAAATTTGCATCACATTTCATTTCACTTTTTTTTAGAAAGTGACATGTCATTACATTTTGAGTCTTTTAAATTGTGTTAGGATCAATGATTTAGATTTTATTTACGTTAGTTTTTATTTTCCAAATTTTTAGGTAAATTCATGATCTAATTAGAACTTTAGCCTATTGATAAATAGGGGTGTTAATTTGGTTCGGTTCGGCCCACCCGGGCCTTGGCTCGGGCCGGCCCATTTTCGGGCCATGCAGCTCCTGCCAAAAATTCAAGCTGGGCCACGGACAAGCCCAACCCCAAGGGGTATTCGGGCCCTCGATCGGCTCGGGGGCCTAACTAGTAGGGCTGCAAACGAACCGAACTGTTCATGAACAGCTCAGGCTTGGCTCGTTAACAGCTTGGTCGAGCTCGACTCGATTAGTTAATAAAACGAGCTCGAGCTACATTTCCAGGCTCGTTTGTTAAACGAGCCAAGCTCGAGCTAACTAAGGCTCGGCTTGTTAAGGCTCGCAAGCCATAGTATATAAGTAAAAAAAATTAGAGTTCCTTTGTGTATCAAAATTCATACGCTGCTCCTGCTTGCTACTCTTTGTAGCCTACACATTTCTATCCTATTACTACTGCGAAACACTCAACAATTCAGATCTGGCCAACACTTGAATCAATTGCACAAACTCATCAACTCTCAGATACTCAAACATCAACGGCAGTATAGTTTCGTTGCTCTGGTGAAGATCTGAGACTGGAAGAATATTCTTCTCTCTTGAATCCATTGTGGTAAGTTAATTCTCTTCTCTCCCACTCTCTCTCTCTCTCTCTCTCAACCATGTGTCTCACATGCTCATATGCACACAGTACACGTATTTCAGCATTGACCCTTTCTTTCTCCTCTCTCTTCAGTCTCAAATTTGCAGAATTAGGTATTTCTCACTACCCCTTCTAATACACACACTGTTATATACATTTTGTTTATCTTTTTTGCTAGAGTGAAACTTTAATCATGTATATATTTGTCCCCTATTTTTTTTTTTTTGGATTGGTTTTTGTTCCCTATTTTGAACATATAAATTAGGAAAAATTACAATCTCTCTCTCTCTCTCTCTCTCTCTCTCTATGATTGTATTTCATACTTTTGATATTTGTTCAGTCTATGAAGATGATTTTTGAGTTGCATAATGAGTGCATGCATATATATATATGTGTGTGTGTGTGCGCGCGCGCGCGTACGCGTGTGTGTATATCCATATTCAAATTTGGTGTTGGTTACATTTGTGAATAAAGATGATTTTGCTAGTTTTATGCTTTAAACAATTCAATTTTGGATGCTTTGTTTTGGATTATTTTCTCTCTCATTTCACTTATTTGATTCAATGGTGGTTCAAATATCAGTACATATATTGGCCCTTGTTTTTTTTAGTTGCATGATGAGTGCTCACATTTTGACACACAAAATTATAATTTATTTTGCAAAATTGAATGACAATGAGCATCCTTGAGCCAAACTCCAAAACTAGAATTTGCTCTGCAATTTTGAACATGAATTTGCATTTCAATTTTGTATGTGATTTTAGTACTTCAATAGTATTGTAGTTTATGTTGCTATTATTAGTTCAAATATATATGTATATATATATATATCCATATTCAAATATGGGTCTTGGTTACATTTGTCAATAAAGATGATTTACTAATTTTGTGCTTTAACAATTTAATTTTTGATGCATTGTTTCGGTAATTTTCTCTCTTGGTTTCACTTATTTAATACAATGGTTGGTTCAATTTTCAATTTCTTAATGTATTATTATTATAGTTCAATTTTATATTGATTGTTAATTTATTAGTGTATTAATTTATTTCTTGCATTATTGTTATTTTTCTTAGATATTTCAGATAGACAAATTAATCTCACTTCTCCAGAGCAAGATTCTTGTACACCGTTTCTTCATTTGAGGAGTCATCCACTAGTCCATTGATGGATACAATTAATGAAGATGCAAATGATGTGGATAATTTAATTGAACTATACGAAAATGCAAGAAAAAATGGAGTTCCCGAAGACAACAATCCATTCCAAAAGAAGACTAGGAAACGAACATCAAAAGTTTGGAATGAAATTAAAGAAGTGGTTCTTCCAGATGGTACCAAGAAGGCTAAATGCATGCATTGCAAAACAAGATTTTCCATTCCTCCAACGAGTGCTGCAACTCAACTTCTTAGGCACTTGAACAATTGTTCCAGACAACAACTTGCTAACAAAAAGCAAAGGGTTTTATCACTTGAGACAATCGGGTTTGACAATGTGACCAATGTGGCAGCCTTCAAGTGTGACCAAGCAAAGGTAAGGGAAGCTGCTTCTCATATGATACTTTATCATGAGTATCCTTTTATGCAAATGGAGCATGTTTTATTTAACAAGTTCGTGAAAACTGCTACTCCACATTGGCAAAAGATAACTCGTGCCACTGCAAAAAAATGATTGTGTGCCGACTTATGATATAGAAAAGAAGAAGTTGAAAACATTATTGAAGAGTGTTAATAGGATTAGCATTACAACCGACCTATGGAAGTCAGGGCAAAAAATTCAATACATGGTTGTCATGGGTCATTTTATCGATAATGATTGGAAGTTGCAAAAGCGTGTTCTTAACTTTTGCAATGTACCACCTCCGCACACTGCAGTTATCATTGCGGATGCTCTTCACAAGTGTCTAGTTGAATGGGCATTGAAAATAAGGTGTGTACTATAACAGTAGATAATGCTTCATATATGATGTTTGCTTGAGAATTTTGAAAAAACCTTTGCAATGAAAAAGAAGTTGCTTTTGGGTGGAAAAATTTTTCATGTACGTTGTTGTGCCCACATAGTGAATATCATGGTGCATGATGGGCTTGGCCAAATAGGAGATATTGTTGATGGTGTTTGAGATGGTGTCAAGTACTTGAGTGCATCAGAAGCACTTCTTAATCAATTTAGTGAGATTGCTAAGCAATTGCAGTTGCCTTAAAAAAAAATGATTTTAGATTGTCCAACCCGGTGGAATGCAACTTATATGATGTTGTCTGCTGCTTTGGAGTTTAAAAATGTCTTCCTAGATATCAAGAAAGGGATCCAATTTTTGTTTACGTGCCTAGACTTGAAGATTGGGTGAAAATTGAGACTGTATGTCAATTTTTGGCAATTTTCAATAAAGTCACAAATATCATCTCCGGGAGTAAATATCCTACTTTTAATTTGTTCCTTGCAGAGGTTTGGAGGATAAAAGAAATATTGAATGAAAAGTCGGTGGATGACAATGACTACATTAAGGCAATGGCTTTGAAGATGAAAAAATAAAATAAAATGACAAGTATTGGGGTGAATGTAATTTGTTAATGGCTATAGCTGCAGTTTGGATTCAAGATCAAATTGATGCTTGTTCAGTTTTGTTTTCCAGAGATCTACCCAGAGGCAGAAGCTACTAGAAACATTTCCGTGGTGCGTGAGGCCCTATATGGGCTTTGTAATGAATATGTTGTTATTCATACTTCCAGTAACAATGAGCAAAGTTTGCAGCAAACTAATGATTCTAGTGATGCTACTTTATGGTCTTGGAAAAGCTCTCGGGACGAGAAGATCTAAATTTGAATCTTTTGTTAGAAAAGCTGACACAATTCAGCCTGCAAAATCTAACTTGGACATTTATTTAGAAAAAAAGTGTTTACATATGCAATGAAGGTTCAAATTCCCATTTTGATGCATTGGACTGGTGGAAAGTGAATAACCTCAAGTATCAAATATTGTCCAAGATGGCAACTGATATATTGTCAATTCCAATTAGTACAGTGGCGTCAGAGTCGACATTTAGTGCTGGTGGTAGAGCTATTGATCCCTATCGAGCATCATTATCAACGGAAACAATCCAAATCTTACTATGTGGATTAGACTGGGTATGTGCACTATATGGACTCAAAAAGGGATTAGATGTATGTATTTTTTTTTTAATTATTAATTTTTGATCCATACAAATACAATGACAAATTCCTTTATTATCAATTTACGTGAAACATAATACTGAAATAATATATTATTGTTTCTTTTGATAGACTATGCAGTCGTCTTTCAAAGAGATTTTGTTTCCTTAGTTTGACATCTTTGGGTATGTTTCATCTTTAATAAACTAAATTTCTTAAGTACTATTGTTAGGTCCTTACTTGTTGTCAATTCCGTGACCAAACTTAGTTTAATACAGTTGTAATTTTTTCTTGGTTTTTGCTTGTCCTGCTCGAGCGAGCAAAGCTGCGCTGGAGCGGAGTTTACACCTTCTCAGTAGTTTGGCTTGTCTGTAAAACTACTGGGAGGCGTGTTTTTGCGCTCGAGCATGAGTTTCAACGCTTGAGTGTAGTTCTGTTTTATCGCACTCATTTTAGTGACTCTGCTCGAGCGGCAAGTCCTGCGCTCGAGCGGGGTACGCAACCCCTGTTTTCTATATATGTGTGTTTAAGTTCTGTGGGGGCCGAAATATATATATAGCATTCGGCCCCATCTCGCACGTTCAAATCCTACCCTATTCGGCCATATAGCCGGTTGAGCAAGGGGCCGAGTGCAAAGCAATTTGCTACAAAAGAAGCCGAATGCCGAATTGAAAGTGGGCCCAATCCCGAGGCCCAAGAAAGAAAAGATATAAATAGAAGAATATCAGCCAAAAAGAGGTATGTGAGAACCATTACGCTTAACTTAAAATACAAGTAATCCAAAGTGTAGAGACTAACTTGCCCGTCGGAGTGCTAATTCTGGCACCCCCGACTGGAGTGTTTATTCATTTTCAGGTGATTAGTTGAGGATCACGAGCGTCCCCCAGGATCAGAAGAGTATTTCCAAACCACTTCTCCATAATTGGCGCCGTCTGTGGGAATACTCAAGCACATCCATGGCGGGCATGATGGAAGATCCTCCGGCAGTCACTGTTGACCCTACACCGCAAGATGAAACCACTCCAAGCAATATGCTTGGGCTAGAGAATATTACCGCAAGAAGGGCCTTGAACTTCGATTCACCCTCGACATCAGCACAAGAGGCAATGCAAGCGATTATGGAGCAAGCAAAGCAAAACGAACAAAGGTTGGAGAACATGATAGCTGAGAATGAACGTCTCCGTCAGGATTTGGCCTTGGAAGTAGCAAAGTCCAAACAAGCTGTACGCCAAGATCCGGAACGACCTCTGAGGGCAGGTGGTCGACGACCTCGAGCCCGACAACAAGACATTGACAGTGACTCTAACTCATTGTCCCCGGAGCCCAAAAAGAAGGGTCGACTTGAAGCTACCAATTCTTCTAAAGAGAGTGTACGTATAAGGCACAAGCAAAGAAGAAACAGTTCAGATGAAGAAGACCAGCATGATCCCTTTGTACGACGAATCGCAAGGGCGGTCCTGCCCAAAAAGTTCAAAGCTCCATCGTTCACTCTCTATGATGGAAAATCAGACCCCACCGACCACATCCATCACTACAAGCAAGCCATGACATTGCATGCAGACGACGAGGCCCTCATGTACTGAATATTTCCCAGCAGTTTGGGACCATTGGCTGTCAGGTGATATTATAAACTAGAGCCGGCTTCGATCAAGAGCTTCCATCAATTACAAAAATCCTTCTGGGCCATATTCATCACCAACAAGGTCTAGTCGAAACAAGCCGACTCTCTTTAGGCAATGCAGATCCAGTCAGGAGAAACACTCATAGCGTATTTGGCACGCTACTGGGAGTGCTTTAACCTTGTTGATGACGCTTGCAACGACTCTATGGCCATTACCGCCTTCAAAATGGGTTTGCATCCTGACAGTGCTCTCCGCAGCTCCTTGACTAGAAGACCCCCCAAAACAGTCTGGTCGTTGATGAAGAAAGTTGAGGAATATTGCAAAGTGGAGGATGACGCCTTGTGGGTCAAAGCCGGAAACGTGGCCACCAAGACGATTCCTTCTGAAATTGCTCAGCCGTTAAATTCTATACCACCTCAGAGCCCTGAACCACGGCATCGGGCTAAACGAGATAAGAGACGGGATTCTCGCCGATCAAGCAACCAATGCTCCCACCGAGCAAGTGAATAACTGCAAGTTGATAGCAGGCGCACAAGGCGTGCCGACAAGAAATATACGGAGTTGACAGAGCCGATCAGTGCGGTTATGTCCAAAATTCAACATCTCTCATTCTTCAAATGGCCGTCGAAAATGGTGGGACCTCCCGACACACGAAAACGGGATAGGCGGTGCGAGTATCACAAGGATCATGGCCATGATACTGAGAGTTGTTATGCATTGAAGGATCATCTGGAGGAATTGGTGCAAGATGGTCGGCTACAACAGTATGTCCGAAAAGGCAACTCAACCAAAGCAACAGCCTTGAGAGAGGATTCACCTCCACTCGGCGTAATTCACATGATTTACAGCCTGCCAATGTCATCCGCGGTGCATACGATTCAGTCGAATCCTGAGCCTCAAAATCAACTCACTCCGGCTAAACGGCCCCATGAAGCTGCAAGCATTGCTTTCGATGATTCAGATTTGGCCAGAGTGACACTTCCCCACATTGATCCCTTGGTAATTGAGTTACGTGTAAACCGGTTCACCGTTGAGCGCATACTCACTGACCCAGGGAGCACATCGGAGGTTATGTATTACAAGACATTCATCAAACTCGACTTCTCTGAATCGGACCTTTCTCCGACGCCTTATCCACTATTTGGCTTCAACGCCAATCTAGAATACCCGTTGGGGAAAATTACACTACCCGTTCGAGCGGGCTCCCAAACAGTGGATGTGGAGTTCTTGGTCGTCAAGCTGCCATCTCCGTATAATCTCATCATGGGGCGATCTTGGTTGTATACTATGCAGGCCGTGCCAAGCACCTATCATCAGCTGCTACGCTTCCCGACGGAACGCGACATTGAGCAAATCCACAAGCATGCTATCTCCTAGCTGAAAAAAGGCCAAAGGAATTGCAAGTGAACTCTATTGAGGTGACGGATTGGGAGAGCCTCGACGATGTTGGGCGGCTCCCTAATGAAAAGGCCACGGAAGCCCTAGATTGAGTTGAAATCAACGGAAACCCAGACAGGTTCTTCATGGTCGGCGCCTCCTTGAGTCAAGCCGACAAACAGCAGCTAATTTCCTTCCTGCTTAGCAATCTTGATGTATTTGCATGGACTCCATATGAGATAACGGGTGTAGATCTGTCTGTTTCGCAGCATCGTTTAAATGTTGACCCTAAATGCAAGCCGATCATTCAGAAAAGCCGGCGATCAGTTGTAGAGCACACTGCCGCTGTCGTTGAAGAGGTTGACCAGTTGCTTGATGCCGGGGCAATCAGGGAAGTGACCTACCCTACATGGCTTTCTAATACCATGGTCGTGAAGAAGAAAAATGGAACTTGGTGAGTCTGCGTCGATTTCACGGACCTAAACAAAGCTTGCTCCAAAGATTGTTTTCCTCTCCCCAGGATAGACCAACTTGTAGATGCTACAGCACGTCACCAACGTATGAGCTTCCTCGATACCTACAGAGGCTACCATCAAATTGCCATGCATCCGGAGGACCAAGATAAAACTACATTCCTCCCGCCAAGAGGAACCTATTGCTATAAGGTTATGCCTTTTGGGCTGAAGAATGCAGGGGCAACTTACCAGAGACTAGTCACCACCATGTTGAAGGAGCAACTCGGCCACACTATGGAAGTGTACATTGACGATATGGTGGTCAAGTCCAAGGAAGAGCAGAATCATATAGCCGATTTGGAAGAGACATTCGGCATTCTACGCAAATATGGAATGAAGTTGAATGCTTCCAAATGTGTGTTTGGGATCGGCTCTGGCAAATTCTTGGGTTACATTGTCAACCACTGAGGAATCGAAGCCAACCCAAGGCAAATCACAGCAATCCTGGAACTCGGCTCCCCTCGATCAGTCAAGGAAGTTCAGAAGTTAATGGGGATGGCCGCCGCACTCAACAGGTTCATCAGTCATTCCACGAATCGTTGCCGATAATTCTTTCATACACTACGGTAGGGCAAGGCTTTTGAATGGTCCGCCGAGTGCGAAGCCACTTTCAACGGCCTCAAGACCTACCTCCGATTAGTTCCACTCTTGACAACGCCTTCGGCAGGTGACCCACTCATTTTGTATCTGGCAGTTTCTGACCAGGTCGTCAGCGCCGTACTGATAAAGGAAGAGCTAGGGGAGTAGTGGCTAGTGTATTATGTGAGCAAGGCAATTGTTGACGCTGAAACACGCTATCTTCCGCTCGAAAAACTCATTCTAGCCCTCGTCATGGCAGCAAGAAAGCTGATGCATTACTTTCAGGGGCATACCATCGGGGAGCTAACGGACCACCCCCTCCGGTCGATACTCCATAGTGCGGAAGCATCAGGGTGCGTTTCAAAGTGGGCTCTTGAACTCGGCCAGTATGATATTCAGTTTCTGCCTAGAACCTCCATCAAGGGACAGGTGCTTGCTGACTTTGTGGCTGAATTCACTGGGGGTCTTGCCGACTTCACGTCTGATGAAATTCGACCCAAGCCAAGCTGGAGAATTTATGTTGGGGATATTTAGCAGTTGTACTGTGATGGATCATCCAATCAACGGGGCAGCGGAGCTGGAGTAGTAATCATGGCTCCCGACGGCGCAATAATTGAGCAGGCCGTCAAACTCGGCTTCGAAGCAACAAATAACGAGGCCGAATACGAAGCCCTTCTGGCCGGCTTGCAGAATGCACATCTTCTGGGTGCTCGGCGTTTGCTGGTATTTTGTGATTCAAAACTGGTGATCAATCAACTAAAGGGGTAGTACGCGGCCAAAAATGACCATATGGCGGCCTACATGAAATCGGCTATCGCCTTGCTAGCAAAATTTGACCATCATGAATTGAATCAGATAACACGTGATCAGAACACACATGCAGACGCCCTAGCTTGCCTAGCCTCCGCTATTAATTCAGAGATTAAACGGACCATTGAAGTAGGTTTCATCCCGGAGCCGAGCATTAGCCCTTTGGAGGAAATCCAGGTCAATATCATAGAGTTAGGACTAAGTTGGATGGACCCCATTGCTGCATTCCTGTCTTCCGAATAGCTCCTAGCAGACAAGAAAGAAGCGCACAGGCTGCGAAACAAAGCCCTGCAATATTACTTGGATCCACAAAGAAAGCTTTATAAAAAATCCCTTTCTAGACCATACCTGGAATGTGTACACCCGGACAAAGTCGAAGAGCTTCTGACTGAAATACATGAAGGCAGTTGTGGTGCCTATTCTGGCGGGCGCTCTTTGGCCCATCGAGCTATAACACAGCGGTATTATTGGCCGACAATGAGAACTGATGCCGAATGCTATGTGAAAAAATGTGAACAGTGCCAGAAGTTCTCCCCGTTAACCCATCTGCCTGCTGAAGAGTTAAGCTCTATCACCAGCCTCTGGTCGTTTGCCCAGTAGGGATTTGATATCGTAGGACCATCGCCGAGGGCCCCAAGGAACAAGCGATACTTGATCGTCACGATAGATTACTTCATAAAATGGGTCGAAGCGGAGGCATTAACGCACATTTGAGATGCCGATGTTAAACGCTTTGTATGAAGAAATATCATAACACGATTTGGCATTCCCAGAGCACTTATCTCAGACAATGGCACCCAGTTTGATTGCGGCATCTACCGAGAGTTGTGCAGCAAGTATGGTATCCGACCTTACTTTTCCACGCTGGCTTACTCCCAAAGCAATGGTCAAGCCGAAGCCTCTAACAAATCCATCTTGGACGGCATCAAGAAGAGGCTAGAGAAAGCTAAAGGCAAATGGGTTGAAGAATTGCCAAGTGTATTATAGGCTCATCGAACTTCGCCGAGGCGATCCACTGGAGAAATGCCATTTGCTTTGTGCTTTGAAACCCAGGCAATCATACCTCTGGAGATCGGCCACCCAACCCTGAAATCGCAAGTTTTTGATATGGGCCAAAATGACATGATGCTGGCTTTGGATTTGATTCTGATCGAGGAACGAAGAGACTGTGCCCTTGCGTCCATGGCACGATACCAGCAACAGCTCACTACGTCGTACAATCAACGTGTTCAGCTGCACCGCTACACACTAGGAGAATTGGTCTTGAAGAAAATACTTCTAGCTGCCAGGAAACCGACTGATGGAAAATTGGGTCTTAACTGGGACGGCCCCTATCAGGTTGATTCGATCGCGGGAGTAGGGGCATATCGGCTCAAAGACATGTCCGGAAGGAGTCTGCCACGGCCTTGGAATTCAACGCACTTACGAAAATTCTATCATTAAACCCGACTTGTAGGGAATGATACTAGTTTTGAATGGTTCACCATGTACACAGTCCACTTTTGTAATGCAAAGATTCCTGTTTACATATTGCGAACTCCAGTTGCAAAGTGTTCCAATAAAGCCTCCGGATTCAGAGCGCCCTTCGTGGATATCATGATTGGCCAAATAGTCTTCGGATTCGGAGCCCCATCGGCGCATGATGCCTTTGGGCCGATAAAGCCTCCGAATTCGGAGCGCCCTTTGTGGATATCACGATTGGCCAAATAAAGTCTTCGGATTCTGAGCCCCATCAGTGTATGACGCCTTTGGGCCAATAAAGCCTCCGGATTCGGAGCGCCCTTTGTGGATATCACGATTGGCCAAATAGTCTCCGGATTCGGAGCCCCATCGGGGCATAAGGCCTTTGGGCCGATAAAGCCTTCGGATTCGGAGCGCCCTTCGTGGATATCATGATTGGCCAGTCTCTGGATTCGGAGCCCCATTGGCGCATGACGCCTTTGGGCCGATAAAGCCTTCGGATTCGGAGCGCCCTTCGTGGATATCCCGATTGGCCAGTCTCCAAATTCGGAGCCCCATCGGCGTATGACGCCTTTGGGCCGATAAAGCCTCCGGATTCGGAGCGCCCTTCGTGGATATCATGATTGGCCAGTCTCCAAATTCGGAGCCCCATCGGCGCATGACGCCTTTGGGCCGATAAAGCCTCCGGATTCGGAGCGCCCTTCGTGGATATCACGATTGGCCAAATAAAGTCTCCGGATTTGGAGCCCCATCAGTGCATGACGCCTTGGGCTGATAAAGCCTCCGGATTCGGAGCCCCATCGGTGCATGACGCCTTTGGGCTGATAAAGTCTCCGGATTCGGAGCGCCCTTGGTGGATATCACGATTGGCTAGTCTTTGAATTCGGAGCCCCGTCGGCCCATGGTGCCTTTGGTCCGATTAGTCCTACGGATTCGGAGCGCCGTTCAGGCATAACACCTATGGGCCGAATAATGCTCCAAATTCGGAGCGCCCTTCGCAACGAAGGTTAAAGTGGAATGCTCCGTTAAGTTGAGCCGGCAAAAACCATTTACACATTGAAGCTTATAGACATTCAAAATGAAATGCTTAGTTAACTTGGGCCGGAGCAACAGCATAAACAAATTAAAACATGCGAAATAAGATGCCTAATCAAGCATGTAAAAATTCAAAATGAACCACAAACATTTAAAATAAACATTTTATTCAATTAGACAGTAATTACATAATCTTGCACGCAATCTATGTTTGAACATTACAATATTTATTGTCATACAACGTCTCCTTCGTCATCACTCTTCTCGACTTCGAAGGCGGAAAAGGGGAAGTGATCGCGTTGGTATAGCGGCAACGCCGAATCAACGCCCGCTGCTCGGAGAGCCTCCGCGGCTTGAAATGCCTTGATCCAACCGTGCTTAAATCCACGATTTTCACATCGGCAAACTTCCTCGGCGAGCTTTTCCCGGGTCTTCTCTATCCTAACCTTCTGGCCGTCATGAAAGCCTTTTTCATAACCCATGGTCCTCGCATTTTCTACGGCAAACATGCTTGCCGTATCTCGGTCAGCAATCGCGTGACTCAACAGTCATTGGGTCACTCTCTCCTCCACGACCGGGTTGGACTGACCTGCTGCACGCGGGTCGGTGGTTTGAGCCTTCCTAAGCTCCCTAAGCTCACGCTCGGCCTTCTCCGCACAAGCCTCCAAACTTTGAATTCGTTCGTCTTTCTTCTCTATCTCTCGTCGCACGGCATGCAGGCACATGCCGACTTCATAAGCAGTATACAGCCCTTTCACCGCCCCATGGATGCCTTCTCGAAATACTTCGACATCCTGACGACTAACCATCGACTGCTGGACTTCCGGTGGAAAGATCTGTCGAGCGAGCTCGACTACTACACCTGGGTCGTTGACGATAGAATCTGCCTCCGTCATTGGTTTATTCCCCACAAAAACTGCAAAACTCAATGGTCGCAGTGTCGCGTCGGGCTTGTTTCTCGGTCGCAGTCGCGGTCGCGGGGAGCTTCCCTATTGTTGTTTTTCTTTTGGGGGTGATCTGCTCCGACGACTTGGGGGCTGACGTTTTTCCTGTTCCCTGGACGTCCTTCCTCCCGTACGCGTAGGCTCACTACTGCGATTCATTGTAGTGTCTAGCTCAGCCAATGTTCGTTCCTCTCCTCTGCTATTGAAGAGCAGTCTATTTGATATTCGCACTTGTCTAAAGCTAGTTTAGATTGAGTCTGAACGCGATAAGTGGAACCACTGGCGCGAAGAACTCACCCCATTTATTCCTAATGTATGCAGTGCACCCGAGGCGACTTCATTAATGCCAAACTCCAAAAGCCCGATGCCGATTGGATCACTCCATGAACTAATAGCATTCGGCTTTAGAGCTCATGCACTGGCTGGGGCAAGGGCAGATTTATTAATCTGATCGGCCAAATACCTAAGCCTGACGCCGATCGATTCATGCCATAGCCACTCTATGAACTAACAGCATTCGCTTTGGAGCTCATGCACTGGCTGGGGCAAGGGCAGATTTATTAATCTGATCGGCCAAATACCTAAGCCTGACGCCGATCGATTCATGCCACAGCCACTCCATGAACTAACAGCATTCGACTTTGGAGCTCATGCACTGGCTGGGGCAAGGGCATATTTATTAATCTGATCGGCCAAATACCTAAGCCTGATGCCGATTGATTCATGCCACAGCCACTCCACGAACTAACAGTATTCAGCTTTGGAGCTCATGCACTGGCTGGGGCAAGGGCAGATTTATTAATCTAAACTGCCTAGCCATCTAATTGGCAAGTATACGTGAATGTTTTATCCAAAGTATAAAGGAAATTAGGCAAAAACTGTACAAAGGAAATTTAACAGCAAAGTACATTCATCCATAGCAAAATTAAGCACAAATAATAGCAAAGAACAAAGAAAATTTTCATTAGGAAATTGGGCACAAATTGTAGCCATTTTACATATGAAAACTACTAAACAAAAAGTTACAAGTTCGCATGAAAATGCCTAGCAAAAACTATAACTGTAGCAATACATGAAAACTACTAAACGAAAAGCTGTAAGAATACATTCAAAATCCTAAAACAAAAACAAGTGTTGCCCAAATTAATCCTCAGAGTCAGACTCCAGCAGCTTAACATCCACTTGCTCTTATGGAATCGGCATAGCCAATGTCACATCAGCAGCAGCAAGAGCTTTGAGCTAGCCGTGTTTGAATCCCTGATTTTCAAACTTGGGGACCTCTTCCACATAGTTTGCGAGAGCAGCACTTTGCCCGACCTCGAACGCCTGGGAAGCCTCCGAGTCAACTGCTTCCTTCACCTTCTTTAATTCTTCCAACTCAGCCTCCAGTTTGGCGATCGCCTCTTGGCCTAGCTTGAGTGCGTCTTCGCTCGCTTCTACCCTCTTCTCGGCGTCCAATCTCAGCTGATCCATATTTCTTGCCCTCTTCATCTCGGCCTCAGCCCTGGTACTTTTCATTTTTGCCCTCGCCGCCTCGAAATCAGCCTTGCTCCTTTGGCCCTCTACTTCCGTTTGTAAACGGCCAAGTCGTTCGACGGCATCATGCTAGCGACAACCTATCTCGGCTATTCTCCCAACCGTCTGCGAAGCAGGAAATTAAAACCAAAACAATATTTGCATAAAAGGGAAAGATAAAGGCAAGGTATATACTAGGAGAGCCGATTGAGCGGCTAGCGCTATTGCTAGTAGATCCGGCTCTGCCTGGAAAGCCACCTTGTCAGCCGGCAATGAGACAGACGTAGCCATGCTGAGTGCGATGGTGGGGTCTTTAATTGCCGAAGCATCAGAGGAGATCGGCATGTTTTTTATCTTCAGCTGAATGACAAAAGGCACAATCACATCTGATTCCTCTATATGAGGCCGTTTGTCGGCGCGATTTTCTTTTGAGCCGGACTCGACCTCAGCAGGACGCTTCTCTGCCTTTTGCTCAGCCTCTTGATCGGCCTGCACAACCACCCCGGTCTTGGCACTTCGGTCTTTTCCCGTTTCCTCCTCAATAACAGGCAAGGAGGGCTGAGATTCGCTAACTGGCAGGGAGGGCTGAGATTCGGCAGCAGGTGGCACTCCAGCTCGAATGGCCTCTGCTCTTCGCCGCGCGGCCATCCTTTCCGCGTTCACCTTCTTGGCAAGTTGTGTGAGGCTTAACCCAGCCATGTCTTCGGGGTATGCGCCGGGAAGGTCCTCTAGACCGTGAAAAATGTCATCAAGTGGAAGGTCCCTTCAGCCCGAAGTGGACGGAGGGTTGGCTGAATTAAGGCCGGCTTCCTCAAAGGCCAACTTCAAAGCCTCGTCGACTTCGGCTTCGGATTGATCTGACTCGGCGACCTCAGCTACTTCTGCTCGCTCTAAATCGGACCCCTCGAAACCAACTTGCTGCAAGTTTTTGAAATCAGTCAAAATAAGAGCGGTAAGAAACTCCTCACCCTTTGGAATTGGGATGTTTTCTGCCGCTGAAAAGGTCGTATAAGTCGGCTCGTAGCGGAATAGAATGTGGGCCGCCCTCCCCTGTTTCTGAAGACTCGGACGATTGAAATATTTGAGCGTGACTTTGATTTCCGAAAGAACGGCGTCGTCGGTTGAAGTCAGGACTTTCTTCAAATCGTTTCCTGCACAAGCAACCATGAGGTCTCGAAAATGATGCTTTATAAATATAACAAAAAATAAATAAAAGAAGCTACACGGCCACCTGGTTTGCCCCTCCGTCTAGGAATAGGATCGAGGCGATCCTCGCCTTCGCTGAATTCCCAGTTACCTTGGACAACGACCATAACATCATTGACTCGCTTCCCATAACTGGAAAGCATAGTCACTAATTGATGGTCGGTGTCCTTGGCCCTAAGGAAATAATGTCTGTGCCGACCAGAAGACTTGGCCAAGGCATAACAATGCCGAATAGTAGGAATGCCGAGGTTAATCCTAAGGCGATGGTTTAGTGCTATAATTCCCATTACGATTCTAAAAAAGTTGACATTGGGTTGGGAAGGGATCAGACCCCAATGGCAAAGCACAACCCTAAGGAATGGGTAAAGGGGGTAACAAACTCCACCATCTGCGATTGATAGGAGAGGGAAGACGATCGTGGTTTCATCAGCCCTCTCCATATCAAGGGTGCCATCTGTCACGAGTGACAGACGGACGTCATCAGGAATGGAAAAATGGCGTTGGAAGCCAGAAATTCGATTCGAGGAGAGGAGATCTTTCAAATGTTTTGCCATTTCCTTCAGCCTATAGGAATATGCTAAACTAAAACACACCAGGAAAAAGGATTCAAAATAGAGAGGGAGAGAACTTACAAGAGACGAAGAGGATAGTGAATGAAAGGAAGTTGCAGCGGTAATTCGGAAGGCAGTCCAGCGACAAGCACCTAAAAATGGGTATGTATTTGAAAAGACGTTGAAATTTTAAATCACAATAAATAGAAGTGTACGAAGAGGTGGGAAGTTGAAATGACAACCGAGAGGCATGTGCTCAGACATCTGCATTGGAATGAGGTCAGCCGCTGAATTTCGGCTCTGACTTTTTGAGTTCGAAACCAAACACTCCAGCCAACTGTCATTAGAGGAGTGCTTGGGGGGCAATTGTGGGGGCCGAATATTGGGAGTCGTAAAGAGACCGAAATATATATATATATAGCATTTGGCCCCGTCTCGCACGTTCAAATCCTACTCTATTCAGCCATATAGCCAGTTGAGCAAGGGGCCGAGTGCAAAGCAATTTGCTACAAAAGAAGCCGAATGCCAAATTGAAAGTGGGCCCAATCCCGAGGCCCAAGAAAGAAAAGATATAAATAGAAGAACATCAGCTAGAAAGAGGTATGTGAGAACCATTACGCTTAACTTAAAATACAAGTAATCCAGAGTGTAGAGACTGACTTGCCCGTCGAAGTGTTTATTCCTTTTCAAGTGATTAGCTGAGGATTGCGAGCGTCTCCTAAGATCAGAAGAGTATTTCCAAACCACTTCTCCACAAGTTCGTTTTTAGGTTTAACGCTTCTAGATCTGTTTTGGAAGCTCTATGGTTTTCTTTTAGAGGATGTTTTGCTAGTTTTCCTTTGATATTTACTTGAGTATTAAACGCACATGGTTTGATAATTCACATCAAAGGGTTGTTTGAGTGATCATCTTCAAGAGTGTTCTTCTTTGGTGGAATCCGGAGATTCAAGCGTGGAGTGTTCCAAGGTGTTCGAAGTTGTGCGCGATCGTTGAGTCGACGTTGATGTTGTGGAATCAACATCAATCTAATCAATTCTAAGATGAAGGTTGTGGTGGAAGATATACAAAGCGTTGAAGATAAATTGACAGAGTTTGGGTAATTTGTTTGGGTATTTTGTATTCTTTCTTTCCTTCATAGTGAATTGATTTGTGGCGTTTCGCCTGTGATTTTTTAATCATAATTGGAGGTGCTCCAATAGTGATTTTTTCCACGTAAAAATCATTTGTGTCTATTTATTGTTTCTGAAATAACAATCTAAATCACTTTCGTATGTGCTTGATGAGTTAGATTGTTAGTTTTAATTGTTTGGGAATTGGTATAATCAAATCTTGATCGAATCACGAATCACTTAGGTTTTTCAATTGGTATCAGAGTAGGTCATTCTTTGTTTTTATCAAAACTATAGGAGTGTGATTTTGTGTGATTGGTGATATGGATTCAATTCGCAAAGGTGACTCGACCCATAGACCTTCGTTACTTGATGGTACAAACTATTCTTACTGGAAAGCTAGTATGAGAGCATTTTTAAAATCTATCGATGAGAAAGTTTGGCACTGTGTGATCTATGGGTGAAGTGAACCTGTTGTCACCATTGATGGTGTTGATATTCCCAAACCTCTTGATAAATGGGATGCATTCGACTATCAAAACTCGAGTTGAAACAGTAAGGCTCTCAATTCCCTCTTTTGCTCCGTCACACCTGAAGAGTTTTGTCGTATTTGCACGTGTGAGGTAGCAAAAGAGGCTTAGGACATTCTTGAAACAATCCACGAGGGTACTACTTCTATTAAAAGGTCAAAACTTCAACATCTCATATCTTTTTTTGAAACTCTTTTTATGCGTGATGATGAGACGTTTGATGATTTTTGTGCTAAACTTAGTGACATCGTGAATTCGTGTTTCACACTCGGTGAAAAAATCCTTGAAGCTAAGGTTGTTGGAAAAATTTTGAGGTCTTTACCCAGAAGGTTCCAATCAAAAGTTACAGCTATTGAGGAGGCTCAGAATGTTGATACCCTCAAGCTTGATCAGTTGGTTAGAAACTTGCAGACTTATGAAGCCCACCTGATTTCTAAGAAAAAAACAAAAAAATAGTGTGGCTTTTACTAGTGCTCATGAGACTGCAAAGACCCCTGAGATTAAGTTTGATCTAGAGTCTAAAATGACGGCTATGTTTACTAAACAGTTCAAAAAAAATTTAAAGAAAAAGAAGCCTAATTTCAAGGACCCTATTTCAAAAGATAAGAGTAATGAAAAACCCAAAACTTTTCCACTAAAAATTGAAAAGAAGAATGTAAAAGGGCAAGGTGTCAAGTGTTACGAATGTCAAGGGTTTGGACATATTGCTTTTGAATGTCCTTCGAAAAAGAACCGAAAGAAAGTCTATACAGTGACTTGGGATGATGAAAGCGGGTCAGAGCAAGAACCTGAAGAAACCTAATACGGTGAAGACAGAGATAGTACTTACATGGCACTCTAGTCTACTGTTACTCAATCTCCTCCAAAGCCAGTGGAATTTGCTTGTAGTCAGAATCTGCACCGTGCTCCTACCTTTGATGGGAGTAATTACTTGTTCTGGAAGATCAGAATGAGGATGGTTTTGAGAGCTCACGACCCTGAGGGCTGGCAAGCCATTGAAGAGGGTGTTGAAAGCGTGACAATCCGAGTAATCAAAGAGTTCTGACTACCATTTGTGAAGCAATTTCTGACAAAGAATAGCAACGGATTGCTCACTGCACAAAGGCCAAAGATGCATGGGACATTCTGAGTCAATTTTATGAAAGAGGAGAGTCATCTTCACCATCATTTATCAATTTTCATGCCTTAGTTGCTCGACTAGACGAGGTCCAGGAGCAAGAGGAGCAAAAAGAAGATGATGAAACCTCGGAACACAATGATGAGATTGATGGTGATGACCTACAACAAGCTTATAAAAAGCTTTACGATGAATCTCTGAATTTGTCCAAGATCAATGACAAACTCACTCTCAAGCTTAAAGCATGTGAAAGCGAGAATGTCAAGCTAAAGGGAGAGTTTGAAGCTGCGAAAAGGGATGTCATCAAAAGCTCAAATGACAAGCAAGACCTCTGTGGAAAGCTTCTAGCTTGTGAAACTGAAAGGAATGAACTTCTGAGCATCTATGCTACATTTGAAGAGAAGATTGGAATCCTTGAGATGTCACAAGCCACGTTAGAAGAGCTGATTGGTCAGAAAAAGGAAGAACTCAAAGTTGCTAGAGCCACAATTGATATGTGGAACAAAAAGTCAAAGACACTTGAAGGCATCATTGGTTCTCAACAACTAAGTGGTGATAAAAGTGGGATAGGCTACACTGCTACAACACTTCAAAAGGGATAGGCCTCTACATCACATGACCTGAAGACTCAAGCAAAGGGAAAGCTCAAGAGTGATACTTCTCTTCATCAACCCAAAGGGAGTAAGATTGACAAAGTGGAGGTAAAACCTGTGTTTGTTTGTCATCATTGTGGGAGTTATGGCCACATTCGTCCTTATTGTTTTGAGTTGTTTGGTAAAGTGTCTAAAAGGGGTAGAAATTCTAATACTCCATAGGTTAGGAGACAACCTTACATGTCTAGGTAGAACACCAAGATTCATGAGGGTGTTCACAACACTAAGACGTCTACCAAGACTGCCAGTCTTGCTTCCACTAAGACCAAAAAGATATGGGTTAGAAAGAGCGACTTAACATGTTTCGTGTTTCGCACTGCACTGAAAGCACGTGACTCACATATGTGGTATCTTGATAGTGGGTGCTCTCGTCACATGTTTGGTGACAAATCCTCCTTCACATCTCTTGATAAATATGTAGGAGGAATTGTTACCTTTGAAGATGGTGGCACTTCTAGAGTCATTGGTAAGGGCTCTATAAGTGTTGCTGGTCTTCCTAAACTTGAAAATGTTTTGCTTGTTGACGGCCTTAAAGCTAATTTGTTGAGTATTAGTCAAATGTGTGATTCCCATCATGAAGTATTATTTTCAAAAAATAAATGTGAAATTTTGGATAAGAAAGGAAACATTGTCATGCATGGGGTTCGTACATCTGATAATTGCTATGGGATTGTTACCACTAATGATCTTACTTGTCACTCGGCCGTCATAAGTAACATTGACCTGTGGCATCAAAGATTAGGTCACATGAATTTCAAAGACCTAACTAAGATTGCCAACAAATAGCTTGTGAGAGGAGTACCCAAAATGGGTAAGAATGTGAACCATGTGTGTGATCCATGTCAACTTGGGAAGCAAACTCATGCTCCTCATAAAAAGGTGAACAGTTTCATAACCAAACGTCCTCTTGAATTGGTTCATATGGATCTTATGGGACCCACTCGCACTAAAAGTATTGAAGGCAAAAGATATATTTTTTAACCATTTATATTTACTCTCGTTTTTCATGGGTAAATTTTTTAAGAGAAAAATCTGACACGTTTGATGCTTTCCAGGCCTTAGTCCTTAAAATCCAAAATGAACATGGTGTTTCTATTCGGCGTATCATAAGAATCCGAACTGATCATGGTCATGAGTTTGAAATAAGTTCGTTTTTGGATTTTTGTGATATGTATGGAATTAAGCATGAATTTTCTGCACTGATTACTCCACAACAAAATGGAGTTGTTGAAAGGAAGGACAGGGTTGTTCAAGAGATGGCTAGGGTCATGCTCCTTAGTAAGAAAGTTCCTTCAAGGTTTTGGGCTGAAGCCTTAAATACTATTGTTTATGTTGTAAATTATGTGTATTTAAGGCCCGGCACTTTACAAACTCCATATGAATTGTGGAAGGGATTGAAACCTAATGTAAAATACTTCAAAACTTTTGGAAGTAAATGTTACATTTTCAAAGATAGAGAGCCTTTGGGCAAATTTGACTCCCGAAGTGATGAAGGTATTTTTCTAGGGTATTCAACCTCTAGTAGAGCTTTTCGTGTCTATAACCTGCGTACTTTGTCTTTAATGGAATCGATCAATGTGGTTATAGATGACACAGGTTCTCCTACTTCAGCGTTAAATGAGGAAGAAAATGGTGAGTCTCCAATCCTGGATACCGAACCACAAAGTCAAGAAGAAGCAGAAGACCAAGCTCAAGAAGGTGAGCTAGCATCAACTTCTAAGGTAAGTCCGAGTTCAAAGAGTGCACAAAGAGACACCTCTTCTGATGCTCCTGTCACTACAAGTCCAGAATTCAAACCATCAGCAAGCGTGAAACTGAATCATCTGATTCAACAAGTGATTGGAAGTGTCTCAGATCGAATGAAAACCCAAAGACAAATTTGGGAAGAGGTATCTCATATGTATTATGTTTCCTTAATTGAACCTAAGAATATAAAAGTGGCCTTACTAGATGATAGTTGGGTTAATGCTAGAGTTAGGTCGATTTGAACCTAACAAAGTTTGGACTCTTGTTCCCAGACCTACAGACATGAATGTGATAGGTACCAAGTGGATCTTTAAGAACAAATCTAATGAGAATGGTGCTGTTGTTAGAAATAAAGCTAGGTTGGTTGCTCAAGGCTATACTCAAGTAGAGGGTGTTGACTATGATGAGACGTTTGCCCCAGTTGCACGTCTCGAATCTATTCGTATTTTACTTGGTATTACATGCTTTCTTGGGTTCAAATTGTTTTAAATGGATGTGAAAAGTGCCTTTTCTGAATGGGTATTTGAAAAAAGAGGCTTATGTTGAGCAACCAAAAGGGTTTGAGGACCCAAAATTTCCAAACCACGTCTACAAGTTAGACAAGGCATTGTATGAGTTGAAACAAGCCCCTCGGGCTTGGTATGATCGTCTTATTACCTTTCTTCTTGATAATGATTTGCAAAGGGGTAGTGTGGACAAAACTTTGTTTGTGAAACATACTAAATCTTATATACTTGTTGCTCAAATTTATGTTGATGATATTGTGTTTGGATCCACTGCTGATCATCTGGTGAAATATTTTTCGGATTGCATGACACATGAGTTTGGGATGAGCATGATGAGAGAGTTGTCTTATTTCTTGGGTCTTCAAATTAAGCAATCTCTTTCGAGTATGTTTGTCTTTCAAACCAAGTATGCCAAAAATCTTGTGTCGAAGTTCAGTCTCGAGTCGGCCAAACATGCACGCACTCCCATGAGCACCAGTCTTCACCTTTCCAAAGATTCCTTTGGTATTGATGTTGATCCTACCCTTTATAGGAGTATGATAGGGAGTCTCTTATACTTCACAACCAGTCGTCTTGACATTGCATTTAGTATAGGTGTTTGTACCCGTTACCAAGCCTGTCCTAAAGAGTCTCATCTTTTTACAGTCAAACGCATCATTAAGTATGTTAATGGGACATTAGGTTATGGGATTTGGTTCTTGATTGACACTACAACTGAAATCATTGGTTTTTCCGATGCCGACTGGGCAGGGTGTGCCAATGATTGTAAGAGCACATCTAGAGGGTGTTTTTACCTTGGGAATAATTTGGTTGCCTGGCATGGCAAAAAGCAAAATGCCATCTCTCTTTCGACCACTGAGGCTGAGTACATGGCTGCAGGGAGTTATTGTGTCCAAATGTTGTGGATGAAGCAAATGCTTCACGATTATGGTATAGACCAGAACACTCTCACCCTCTTCTGTGATAATTCTAGTGCCATCAATATTTCTAAAAATCCAGTCCAACACTCTCACACCAAACACATTGACATTCGTCATCATTTTATTTGAGAGTTAATAGAAGAGGGCCTTGTTGTTCTTGAACATGTACCCACTAAGCATCAAAAAGCTAATATTTTTACAAAACTCCTTGATCTTCTCAGGTTTGAGTTCCTTAGAAAGAGCTTGGGTGTAGTGCTCAGTCACTAGGGTGTTACCTATTACTTGAGTGGGTGTGAGTGATTGGCTTTATGTGTGCTTGGATGCTATAATCTCATTGTCATTGATTCTGTCATCTCTGCATTTAGACTCATATGAACACCTCTCATGCTGCTTGCAAGATTTCATTCTTCTTTGTTCATAGCTCATTCTGAATGCCCATGCTCATTGACTTCATGATCTTATTATGTACACATTCTTGAGATAAGCTATTACAGGGGTTTCCGCATAAGTGATTAAAGTTCTCTATGAACCTCTAGCAGTGTCACTTTTACATTTTCAGAGGAATTGACCTATACTGGCATATCATGGGTGATGTTGAGTCTCTTAACCATCTACCATCATTTTTCACTTTCACAATTCCTCCATCAGTTCATTGAAATCCAGGCATTAGGAAAAGGCTACCTCAAAGGCACCAACCAGGACATCCTTATTGATTTCATGCTTCTCTGGTTTGGTCTCCATACTCTTGAGTATGCATGCCACTAGTGAGTGCCCACAGAAAAGAAAAGTCAAATTAAAAAAAAAAAAAAACAGGGACTCATTAATTGAGGAGGAGCCTCCACGTTTACTTAACAAATACCTCTTGATTCCTAATGGTTTAACTTTTCTCAGTGATGTGTAGTTACTCTTACCGGAGGTCCAGCCATCAGATCACTACGAGGATTAACTCTAGTTTTGTGGCCTCTCAACGATTGCACACACAGACACACACACATTCATTATGTGAGCTCTCATGTTTTTCTTTAGGTTGTGCATTCCCATGTAGCTTATGCTTAGTGATCAATTTTTATCTGATTTGCTCACGTTAAATAGGATTCATTTTCATAAGGCTTGGTTTGGTTTGGTTTGTTCATGTTATTGTGGTTCAAAATGTCAAAATTGCGAGTTTATGGGCTTCATGGTTTATGGATCATCACATCTTAGTGTCACATTCTAGCTATTTTGCTCACCTCTAATTGTTTCAGGTCCCAATTGGCAGTGTGAGTTGGTTTTAACTGCTCAGAAAGGTGTTTTTTGGTCTTTGGTGTTTTTTCTTATCCGCTCAAGCGGACCTCCTAGCACTCGAGCGCTTTTTCACTTCATCCAGCACTGTTGCAGAGTGTGCGAGATTCTGAGAGCAGGTTTTTTACGCTCAAGTGTTCTTTTCTTCACTCAAGCGGAGAGACGCGCATAAGTAAGTCTACTCGAGCGTTGAGTCTCACGCTTGAGCGGCATGCCCTAATATATATTCTGCAACCCGTCCTTTCAGTCTCATTTTTTCCCCTCTTTTAACGATTCTCTCTCTCTCTCTCTCTCCCCTAGGGCTTTTATTGCGACTTGTGTGGACTGTGATTTGGAGTTTTTCTTTTCATTTTCCTCCTCTGATTCATCTTTGGTAAGTCTCTCACCCCAAATTTTTTAGTTATTTCCTTTGCTCTCTCTTTCTCTCTTTCGGTCTGTGTTAGGGTTTGTTTGTGTCTTGTGCTTTGATTTGTTTTGTGTACTTCGTCTGTGGTTTGTTCACTTGTTCATATGTTTACACAGTCGGTTTTTGAACTAGGCAATGTCATTCTATGCTATATTGGTGAGATTAGGCATGTTTTTTATCCATGATAAGCTTATTTTCATACTTATCTCTTTGTCAAGTTTTTTCTACCAATTGTTTGCTCATTTGTTACTACTGAGTTATTGTGATTATTTTTTCCTTCCTCATGGCTTATGCTTTGTTGGGTTATGCATCTTGAAATTTGGTTTTATAGCTCTGGGTATTACTATTATTTCATTGCATTTTGTCTAATTGAATTTCGTTACTAATGGTTTTTTGTTCTTATTGTGGTTTCTAGTTTGTGTTTTGGGAGGGGGGGGGAGGGGGATTGTTGTTGGTTTGGGTGTGGTTGGTTTAGTCATGTCTATATCTAAACGCTGGAAATCCACCGCTACCTGTCCACAGTTTAACTCTTACAAGTTTCCTTCTGTTTCTAAAGCCAAAACTATAGGGAAGCCTTCCTATCCCGAACAGTCCATCTTGAGCGTAATGTGCAGTCTAATACTTTTGAGACCATTCCGATTCGGTCTATCTTTGAGCCGTTAGGAGGTGACCTAGTTCTTTCCTTCTCAGGGCATCAAAACCTGGATTGGGTTAGGGAATTTTATTGTAACATCGAAGGTGTTGATGATATAGGACCATATTTTAAAACTTGGGTTTGGTCTAAAGAAATTTTTGTTGAAGAGGACCTAATTCGTTCTCTCCTCGGCATTGGTCATGTTCTTCCTTCTGGGTACCCTTTCTTTGTTCGACATGATTGTGACTTCAACGAGGTGGCCACTGTATTATGTGGTACACCTCGCACCTAGGTTTAAGGGATTCTCATCAAGAAACATGAGCTCCTTCCTAAGTTTAGGTTGCTCAATCTCATAGTGTGCGCCAATCTTATAGTCACCACCCATAGCTTTGAAATAAATCAAAAGCAAGGTTATGCCCTATATTGCATTGATCACTAATTTCTCATTAACCTTTCCACCTTTATCCTTCGCAAAATGATTGTTGTTATTGGGAACAAACAGTTAGGGTTGCCCTATGGGTGTCTGATCAACCATCTTCTGTCTCGACTTGAGGTCCCAATTTTTGAGGATGATGAGTTTGCCTTCCCTAGTAAACATTTCACCAAAAAGACCGTCTCCCAAAGTCGAGCACATGTTAAGGGGAGTTGTCGAGGGCAGGTCCATCTTCTACAGGTGATGATGATCTTATGGCCGAGGAGGCCGAGTTTCATGCCATTGCAGCAGAAGTAGAGGAGCCAGATGTACCTCCCCGGACTATGCATGACCAGTTTCGCTATTTTGAGCAGTCCATGACTCAACGGTTGGTTCACATGGATGCTCGTTTGGATGCTTTCAATGGTCGGCTTGGCCATATTGAGCAGTCAGCTTCACAGACCACTCTCCAGCTAGATCAGATTATTTCTTTGCTTCAGTTGCAGCCGTCTCATCCACCACCTGCTGATCCTTGATTGTGATTTTTCTTGGGCAGTTTTGTTTTTTGTTCATGTTTGTCTCCCAGCCAAAAAGGGGAAGAATTTTTGGATACATTGTTTAATTACATTGCTTCATTTGGTTTAGAACTACTACTGTTGGATTTTTGAGTTTTCATATCTTCTATACATTGGTTGCTTTTTATTATCTTATTGAGTTCCACAGTTTTGTTTTTTGTGGTATGTTGATCGTTGTTTCACAGGTGGATGGTTCTACATTGTTCAAAATGTTTCTCAATCAAATCGGCTTTTGTGGTTTTGTAGATTTTGTTTTGTGTTTGTGTTATTTAGTGTGTCTAATACATGTGTTTGCTAGGAAAAAGTTGTTAAAAAAGTTTTGTCCGGGAATCGATGAAATGGGAGATTGTTAGGTCCCTACTTGTTGCCAATTCCGTGACCAAACTTAGTTTAATAGAGTTGTAATTTTTTCTTGGTTTTTGCTTGTCCTGCTCTAGTGGTCAAAGTTGCGCTTGAGCGGAGTTTACACATTCTCAATAGTTTGGCTTGTCTATAAAACTATTGGGAGGTGTGTTTTTGCGCTCGAGCGTGAGTTCCAACGCTCGAGCATAGTTCTGTTTTATCCCACTCATTTTAGTGACTTTGCTCGAGCGGCAAGTCCTGCACTCGAGCGGGGTACGCAGCCCCTATTTTCTATATATATGTGTTTAAGTTCGTTTTTAGGTTTAACGCTTCTAGATCTATTTTGGGAGCTCAAGGTTTTCTTTTAGAGGCTGTTTTGCTAGTTTTCCTTTGATATTTACTTGAGTATTAAACTCACATGGTTTGATAATTCACATCAAAGGGTTGTTTGAGTGATCATCTTCAAGAGTGTTCTTCTTCGGTGGAATATGGAGATTCAAGTGTAAAATGTTCCAAGGTGTTCGAAGCTATGCGCGGACATTGAGTCGACGTGGATGTTGTGGAATCAACATCAAACTAATCAATTCTGAGACAAAGGTTGCGATGGAAGATATACAAAGCGTTGAAGACAAATTGACAGAGTTTGGGTATTTTGTATTCTTTCTTTCCTTCATAGTGGATTGATTTGTGGCGTTTCGCCCGTGATTTTTTAATCACAATTGGAGGTGCTCCAATAGTGATTTTTTCCACGTAAAAATCGTTTGTGTCTATTTATTGTTTTTGAAACAACAATCTAAATCACTTTCATATATGCTTGATGATTTAGATTATTAGTTTTAATTGTTTGGGAATTGGTACAATTAAATCTTGATCAAATCACAAATCACTTAGGTTTTCCAACTATCATAAGATTAATTCATATATAATAATTCTACTATTACAGGTTGAAGGCTCCTATGAAGTTCCAAAGAAATGAAGACTTTTTAGTGTGTTTTCAAGTGAATCAAGTCAAGAAATTAGTGGTTTAGTTTTTGGTTATTATGTTTGTTTAAGGATGAATTGTGTAATGTCATATGTAATGTGTTTTATTTAAGGATACACTGTGTTTTTGGCAATTATGTTTTGTTCAAGGATGCACTATTTAATGCATTGTGTAATGCACAAATTTTTTTATTACTAGTTGTATATAATTTTTTTTTTTTTGGGTTTGATTTTTTGTGAAAAAAAAGTGTGATTGAAAAGTTTATTAAATTTGTCACAGAATAGTGTACATCACTCTCCATATATGAATTGGAATTTTATTTTTTGAGTTATAGATGGGAATTGGAATTTCGAGCTCGTTTGAGCTCGAGCTTGAGCTCATTTACATTGTCGAGCCTAGACAAGCCGAGCTCGAGCTTTTAAACTATCCAACGAGCCGAGCTCAAACATAATTTCTGAAGCTCGACTTAAGCTCGAGCCGAGCTTGAGCTTCCCCTATGTTGACCCAGCCTAGCTTAAACATCTGAAAGCTCGACTCGGCTTAGCTCGACTCGTTTGCAGCCCTACTAACTAGCGAGCTTGAGCCTAGGCCTGGGCTCGGGCTTGGGGCGGACCTAACCATTTTTTTAATTTTTTCTATTTTTTTTATTAAAAATGACATTGAACCATGGACGCGTTGGACCGGGCCTTGAGTAGACTGATAGATCGGACTTTGGACTGGGCCTAGCGGGCCAGGCTCACAGAGCAGGGCGGGCTTCAAAATAGACGGTCCAAGCCCAGGGTCTTGGACTGGGCTAGGGGCTGAGCCTGGATGGGCCACACCAGGCTGTAGGCGAACTTTGAATGGACTGCGTACCGGTGGGTCAAATTTACACATAAAGTTCTTTAACTTGGAATTCACTGATTTTTTTTATTTTTTATTTTTTTAAATGCAATTGAATAAGAATTGCCCCATTGTTTGGTGGGGACATGAGTTGGCAGAGAGGGACAAGGATCCCATACTTGAATTGGGAACGGTGATGTGATGTCTATGGTGCACCACACAACATAACACAACAAAACAAAAATGTGTGTTATTTATGTGGGGTTCGGATCCTCTACAATTTCCTTTTAAAGTTTTCTATATATTCTTATGAAACAGTACCATTTTATAAAATTATAACAGTGTTGTTTTATAAAATTGTAAAAAAAAAATTTTAAAAAAAACTATAAAGGATCCAAACGCATTTGTGAGAGCTATATGGGGGCGAGGCTCGTAGTCAACATATGGTGGATAGGAATTAATGATTAAATTGATGTCTAACACTACAAGTTGGGTATTGGATGTACATAAAAAAATGATTGGCATGTGAAAATTTTAAGATGAAAGTGTCCAAAACAAAAGTTTTTTTTTTTTTTTAATAAATGTTATATAGTTTTTATAGAATTATATTAATTTGTTATTTAAAAATAAAATTATATATTTTTGTAGTAATGTTACTCCTTTTTGTAGTAAAGTTACATTTTTTGTGTTTAAAAATATTTCAATAAAAAAAATGTGTAGGGTAATTCTATTTGAACCATAAATATACCTCATTACACCTGTTTTCAATAAATATAATACGACTCACCTCAAACTTGATCCTTTACTCTCACTTCTGACTTCGACTCGCTTTCTCAAATTCCCCTCGTTTGTTATTTTTGTGTTTCATTACCATGCAACTCACCTATTTATAAGTGAGAAGACCCTTACTATGCTACACTTTGTAGCATTGTGCAGCCATGTCCACAAGGTTCCAATATACTTGAGAAAAGCTATAAAGCAAGTAAAAGAAAAGCTATCAACTCAAACGTATTGGCGGCTATATCCTAAACACACCAAATCTGTGAGGACTATTATGCTATTACAACAGCGAAACTGTAGTATTCAACTCATAAATAACACGATCAACTCAAGTCGATTGGCGGCTACATCCTAAACACACCAAATCTGTGAGGACTATTATGTTATTACAACAATGAAACTATAGTATTCAAAGCATAATTAATAAAAACAATAAACAGCCCATAAACACAAAGAAAACAATGCTAAAACAAAGAGAAAACAAGGGGGAAAAAAAACTATAGAGAAACAATGGTTAACAACTAGTAATTAAGCCTAAGGCTTCATTTGCCAATGACTTTTTTAATTGGCTTTTTCGCTTTTTTGACTTTTTTAGCTTGAGACTTTTTTGTTTGTTTGGTTTTCTTGTTTGGCTTTTTTGACTTTTTTGGCTTTTTGGCATTGGAAATGATGTTCCCAAAAGTGAAATGACAAAATTGCCCTCAAGTGGCCAAATCCAATAACATCTCCAATTATATACAGATTTTGCAATGGAATTACACAATTTTTTTTTTTTTCCATTTCCCTTTTTTTACATTTTTTTGTAAATTGCTTCATGGAATTTGTTTTTGGTAGGTTGCTGATTTGGAATAGGGAAACTATAAAATAAATCAAACACTCTGTCAACAAAACTTGTACGGAAGTAACGGAAAAGTTTTGCAAAATTTGTTGCACTTGTAGTATGGCATTTCCACCAAGCCACTGTTGCAAATCCCAAAAAGAAATATTACAATCTGTCAGATACATTAATAAAATAAAATTTTCAAGTCCACAATAAAGGTTTATACAAACAATTGTCCCCTCAATTAATACATAATAAGAATAATTTGTTGGTAATTACCTCTCCAACAATAACCAATTGCTTGAGCGTACCATAATGGGAACGTACATACCTAAACATGGTGCTACAATTTCATACAATGTCAAACAAACAACAATAAAAATGAACTTGGGTTCGATGTAACTTACCGAATTCCCCCTATATATTTCCCAATATGTCGTGGTTGAACATATGGACCAAACAATCTCTTACGAGAAAGCACATGCTTTCCATATGTGGGTCATCATCCCCAACCATTAGTCCATCCGCCCCATATGCTGGCAAAAGAAAGGCATTGATTATGGTTGCAGCGTCGGCCACTGTTATTATGGGTTGAACAGTGGTTGGATTACCCGTATTTCTGCATACGTAGTTATGCAATGCCATCGACGCACCAACTAAATGCACCTGCGCAGTCGCAAAATCATAACGAGGCATATTTTCGATAAACCCTTATCGATTTTACCAAGCCCCAAAGGTTCGTTCAACGACATTGCGTAATGAGGAGTGTGCCTTGTTAAATAATTCCCTTGGGTTCATTGTGTTCCTTGCACCTCGCTGAAAATCTTCTTGGTGGTAACGATAGCCCTTGTACAGTGCGAGGTAACCCGTTCGGTTAGGATAGCTCGACTTAACAAGATAATATTTCCCTGCCGGATGTAAGCAAATAACGGTATAAGCTTTGTGTGCATATTTGTGCATACAAGTTTTAAAAAATAATTGTCTATACCTTCCTCCGAGTGTGGACACGACACATTTTCATTGTTGATTATTTCAGCAAAAACTCTACTGTTATGCATCCTGTCTTCCCATCCAATTGATACAAAGGTAAAACACATGTCGAAATCAACCACGGCCATGATATTTTGGGTGTGACAGTATTTGCATCCAAAATATGTCGTTGCATCAAGCCCTTTCATTTTCGCAACAACATGCGTGCCATTGATTGCGCCGATGCAATCCTAATTTCCAAATTAAATAGCAAAACAAATTTCAATATATGCCAAAACTTTGACATAAAGAAACAATATGTTCTGAAAATATGAAAGTTGTACCTTGAATGGTAGGTATTTCATTTTGGACCGCAAGTGAGGATGTTGAGCATTTTGATTTGTTGTTGGCCTACAATGCACAACCGTGAACTTCTTCATCGCCGCCAAAACGTTATGAACGTGGCGTGATACAATTTCACCCGAATGTTGAAACCATTCTTGGATGGCTCTGTTCTTAAACCCTCTCAACACATGGATGAACATTGCAACGCTTTTTTCCATGGCTAATCCATGGCTACGTTGGTTAACACATAAACCAAATTCTCTAACTAACGTGTCACACAACAAAAAAAATACTTCTTTTGGCATACATTCATTTTCTTCAAAACGACCAATGTGTCCATCATATAATTCACATATCCATGCTCGTCTTGTCAATATTGATGTTCGACATGAAGTTTTTAACATGTATTTTTCGTAATACTTTTATACATACCGACATGCTTGCACGTACGTCCAATTATTTTATTGATATATTTGTATAGCCATTTGATTTATTTGCTCGACGAAGTCATCGTTGCTACTACCTTCCCCATTAGACATGGCTACGACTTCGGCAAGGCCTACAAGACATATGTCCAATGTTAAAATCATTATTGTCAGTTTGAACTTGTTCAACTATTTAACCAACATAAATACATACATCAACATCATACCATGCATAACCAAGATAAAAGAAAAGCAATTTGCCAAACCCAACATGCATAAACCATCCATTCCATACACACTAAGAAATTAAAAAAAAAATTGGTCATATTGTTCCACCAAACAATCTAACCAAACCATCTTTCCAAGTACTGCAAACGAAACAAACCAAAAAAAATAAATAACAGTAAAACAAAAATAAAAATTGAAACACGTCCTAAAAACCCAACACAGTAACAAGTTCCCATAAAACATCAACACATAACACGAACAAGTTCCCATCAGTAAACAGAAGCCGCCCAACCAGTTGACCCATCCTAGCAGCCATCAAACCCGCTGTGCACCACAGAGGTTCGCAAATGGAGCTCCAACATAGCTTTGTAGTTGTTTCTGCATAAGCCATCCGATAATATAGTCATCATTGGGCTGGCACATCATAACCTCACAGTAATCAACGTTGTCCATAAGAGACAATGCAAAGTGGAACAACAGTATACCAACTAGGGAAGGAAAGGATTTCAGCTTCTCCATGCACTCTAAAATGGTGTACAACGACTCATTGCCAGTTAAGTGCCTGACAATAACTTGTTGGTTTTGACTCCGGACAACATTGGTCAGATTGTTCATGCTATCGGCTATAGTAGATGCTCCACTAGTCGGCTTCTGCGACTTTCCAGAACTTGCGGGAGTATTCTTTTACCTTTTTGCCCCAGGTTCAACCCCAGGTTCAACACTTTCCATTGAGGAATCAACCTCCACATCAATACCAACTGAAGGGATTGGATCTGCGAGTAGCCGCATACCAGGGCTCTGAACCAAATCAAAAGAGCCCTCGTTATCTTTGATAGTTCTCTCCCCCGGTGTCCAATGATGTTTGCCGGTTGCAGCAGCCCCTGTGAAGACAATCTCCATTAAATCCCGGTGCTCCAAAGTTTTATTCTTGAACTTTGCACAACTCTTGTTTATCTGCAGCACAGGGAGCACAAAACAATTAGTAAAAATATGTTACCAAATAAAAATAAAATCAATGCAGAAAAAAAAATGTGTAAATACTTTATCAGTTCCACCCGATCCCACCATTTATCAGAAGCCTGAAACATGCCTGTTTCTGCATCAAATCCAATTTCGGTAATTCCTTTGGTACGGTCCATCAACTTCATCCACACAGTCCAATCTTGTTTCATGCTTGCGTACTTGTTCTTCAATTGCTTGACATCACGTTTTCTACCTTTTTTTTTTTTTTTTCAAACTTCTTCGCCAATGACTTGTACCCAGCGCTACTCAAAACCATGAATGGCCGGTTTCTCCCAAGAATCTCATCGGCAATAAGCTCTAACAAAAGCCTTGTGGATTCAGTATCCCACATAGTTTTGTAAACATTTTGGGTGTCCTCAGTAACGATTGCTCCACCCCTTGCAATCCCTTTATTTTTGGAAGGGGTACATGGTGAAGTTTGTGTGGAAGCCATAACAACAATGCAATTGATAAATTAAAGCATAAGTACCTTATACATGTATGTGTATTACTCACTCAAATCAATTTTCACAATAAAATAGATTAGGCATTGTGACATTCTATAAAAAAAAAAAATTACGAGAAAGTAAAGAGAAACATTTATCTAGATCCAAGCCACCATTCCATTACATGTCATGCACAAAGCTATTGCTATCAAGTCCACAACAAGCATAAGTCATTACAATACTAGCTTTGTTAAGGTCCTACAAGACACTTGGAACATTTTCACATACGCAACAATAAGATTACAATGACAATGCACAACACGGAAATAATGGTTTTCAAGATACGTAACGTTTGTTGAATGTGAATGACATCATCCCACAAGTGCATGACAATGTCGTGTGTAGCGGAGTCATAGTCGGTGTTCGGTCACCTAGGTTTGTCACACCAACCAATCCAACTTAAACAGGCTGACGAAATTTATTTACAAAGGTATTAGTTGACTGGTTTAAATAAAATGAAATATATAACTGAAAATGAAGGGTGTACTCACCACAGGATTTGGACACGCGTAGTAAGCACGTCCTAGATTTTTGTGAGATCTGAAAATCTTGACAAGACATTGACCATAGCCATATGCACACGTTCGACGTGGCCATGTAGTAGATGTGCCAGTTGACATGAAAAAGCCATGCTTTGTTTTTTACCGTACAAGAATAGAAGAAGAAGACAAAGTGTAAGACAATGTGTTTTGGTTTTGTAATTGTCAACGTTATTCAATAAAAGTGTGCAAGGTAACACTAGTTTCAAGCGTTTCATAATTTGTGGTTGTCCTTCGCAAAATGTCCCTCAAGTTGGAAAAGTTATCAAATGAAAAATTGATTATAATGTAATCTATCAAGATACAACCTTGAAACATAAAGAATCATAAAAGAATGTAACCAGAACGTAAAAGAAAAGTATGACTGTTCCGAACTCATAAGAGCAAACTAATGTCAAAAATGAAAAAAAATTTACGACAGTAACAAACAATTACAAATAGAAACCTAAAAGAGACAGCAGATATGTTGATTCGATATTCGGAATGGACAACAATGAAGTAACAAATTAATCTCCAAAACCATGTGATTGAAATTATATGTCAATGGTAAGAAAATAAGTGTCACAATTACATCCCCAAAAAATATATAACATAAAGCAAACTAGTATAAATCCTAATAAAAACAGAGAGAAGGAACAAAATTCTAAAGAAATCATCAACCATCCAAAAGCAAATCACCCAATACACATTAATCTAAAAGAAATCATCCACTATCAACCATCCACCATGTAAATTTTATGTATGTGTATATTAACAACTGGTGAATTCAAAGTTGGTTAGTAAAAAAATAAATAATATACCCAAAATGTTCTTATTACAAAATTTCAATCTGGAATGATATATATAGAACAAGGGTTAAACAAAAAAACAAGAACTACGTCATGCCCTCAAAATAATTACATAATACAACTCCAAACAACTACTACAAGTGATACAGGTGGAATACGAAGCTTTCATTAATTGGAATTAATATACAAAAGGTGACATATGCAGTGTACATTCATAAACAGTTCATCCTGAATCTACAGCATGTATTAAAAGTGGTAATAAAGAATGAAAGCTAAACAGGTATTTATATGCCCTAAAGGCTTTCATCTTTCTAAGACTTTGCTTGGTTACAACAAAATGAGTTAGAAGCTCAATACACATAAAGCCCTAGGCTTAAAAAGAAAGTAAATACAAGATGAACAAAAGTGAGCTTCAGTTCCATAGTCCTCTCAGGCTAAGTCCTTGGCGGAGGCATATCACCAGCACCTGAAAATGGTTTTTCCTAAGTAGGGTGAGCCAAAAACCAGTAAAGACAATCTAATACAATATATGAATCTTAACAAAGATATAAATATGAAGTGTATATATAATGCCTGTGACAAAAAAATCATTAACAACTCTTTCGCAAAACCATGCCATGTCAAATTTTATATCATTACCCATGTTATCTTAACCCCTTTCTAACTTAATTCATTTTATCTCAATTCATGAGTTACCTCCATTTATTACAGACGACCAAACTGAGGATACAATTCAAAGGTTCTCGAATCAATATAGTCATCAGGCAAACACTTCTCTTTGCCATTTTACGAAAATTTCATCCGCGGAAATCGGCACCCATGTATACACAATGTTTTCGAGACTTTCACCCTGGATGCGCGCACAAGCCAACTTAATTCAATAGAGTCTATCACATTTCTCCTCCCAAACATCATACATATACAATGTATTAAACACGGTCATATTCAATGACAATCAATAAGAGATTAGTTTTAATTCACCTAATCCTCATGCAATTTCTATAACAATCATGGCTATCCTCCACCAATAGCCCAAAACAGATATTTCTAAATAGATATACAATCTCTAAAACAAATAAATTATCCAAATTTTCATAGGTGAGAAGTAATACATATCCAACTCCACCAATTATATAAACATCCATCCAATTTTGTATTTCCATTACCAATTTTATTATTTATACAAAATAATCCTTTAAGAAGTTTTAGAGCAAAACCCCATTTTCGTCCAAAACCCAACCCATATGCCAAAATCAACAATTTCAACACCACACAACCTCATATCTACACTCATAATCATTCTCAACACATACACTTGAAAACCCCTCTTTTGATTTTCCCTAGGTTTGTTCAAAATCACCTCAAGTTTACACATCAATGAATAACCAAGTTAAAAACCATACGAGAGTGTAGAAAAATCCCCACCTTAAGTTTAGAAGTCGAGAGAGAGAATGCAGACACTTCAAACATGCCAAAATCCAACTCTATTCGGATGAGAATAAAGCCCTTGAGATGCTCTATCTTTTTATTAAAGAGAGTAAGGTGTATAAATTACTAAATCTAGGTGAAAAAATAGAGAGAGAGTGAGTTTTAGAGAGAGGAGCACTAAATCTAGGGTTTTGAGGAAGAAAGACATGAAAAAGTAAAGAAAAAGGGTGCTACTGCGAACTGATATACGCACAGCCTGCTCGAGTGCAAGAAGTAACGCTAGAGCATCAGGCACAATAAGTTGTTCTGCTCGAGCACAAGAAGTGACGCTCTAGCGCAGAATACACACTTCCAGTAGTTTTGCAGAGAGCAGACCATCGCTCAAGTGCAAGAAAGGCCGCTCAAGCGCAGAAAGAACCACTCAAGCGTAGAATACACTCTCCTAATAGTTTTGCAGACCTACAAAAGTACTAAGATTTTGCAAATCCCACTCGAGCGCAAGAAGTGCCGCTCGAGCGGAAGAGCAAAAATCTAGGCAACAAAAGTTTGAAAACTAAGCAACCAACCTGTTCCAAACATGTTCCAACTAACTCAAAAGCCAAACTCAAGTAAGAATAAAGGAGAAAAGATATGAACAACACTTGGAAACCATAAAACCTGAGTTCCAGAATATCAAATGGGTAGGGTCAAAAATCAGAATTGCTATAAACCAACTAATTTTACAAAAGAACTCCAATACATTCATAACATTCATATCAAAATCATTTTACAAAATTCCCCTATTATCCTAAATTTCCCTTTTCTTTAAATTTGATTGATATAAAATTTTATCAAATTCAGTTTGATGAAGAATTGTCGTTCACCTTTTCTCAATATATGCCAAAATTCATTACCAATCCTTAATCAAATCAAAGGCCAGTCATTTTTCCCTCAAGTTGACAATCCATCCATTTTGATGAAAAGAAGAAAGTATTTCCTCAATTTGGAAGCAACCACTTTATGGACAGTAGGTCTAGTGAGTTAAAAAAAAAAAAAAAAAACGGTAACAGATTTTTTTTTTTTTAAAAAAACAATGTTTATTGTTGATATGCTGTTCTTCGTTGAGTTCATCAAGAAGAAAAACGAAAGTGAATACAAAAAAGAAGAAAGTATTTCCTCAATTTGGAAGCAAATCCCATTTTATGGACAGTATGTCCAGTGAGTTAAAAAAAAAAAAAAAAATGGTAACAGATTTAAAACAAAAACAAATAAAAAAATAAAAACAGTATTTGTTGTTGGGTATGCTGTTCTGCGTTGAGTTCATCAAGGAGAAAAACGAAAGTGAATACAAAAAAGAAGAAAGTATTTCCTCAATTTGGAAGCAAATCCCATTTTATGGACAATAGGTCAAAAAAAAAAAAAAATGGTAACAAATTTAACAAAAACAAATATAAATAAATAATAAAAACAGCATTTGTTGTTGGTATGTTGTTCTTCGTTAAGTTCATCAAGAAGAACAACGAAAGTGAATACAAAAAAATAAAAAATAAAAAAAAGTTCCTATAATCAAAGTTCACACAATCTGTACAGAAACATTCGAGTTGAAACCTCCATTCACACCAACAAAAGCATTTTAGCACTGATCGAACAGAACAACGACGGGTTTTGAACATACACATAACAAATAAGTAAGATCTGGTGCAAGAAGAGGAAAACCCCAAAATAAATCAAGTTATGCATACCAGAGATGCAAACACGGAACAATGTTACGAGTAGAGGATGGTCGAGGCGTTACGGAATAAGTGTTAGCCTAAATCGGTCATCCGATCTTGTGCAGTCTTCTCTCCCTCTTCCATTCTTCTTCGTCGCCGTTTGCTTCGTGTGTGAAGAAAATGGAACCCTAGCATCCACACAAAGATGTGTATTGGTGTATATGGGGTAGTTTGGTAATTGTCCATTCTCCTCACGTGCCTCACAACTCACATGTATCATTTTTGGCAGTTTGTGATTTTGTAGCCAAATTTGTCTGTATGTGATTTTTTAGCCTAAAAACGATTGCCAAACCTGGGCTAAGGAAGGGTGGGTAACCCCTCCACTTTTTGTAACCTTAATCACATATTTTAGCCCTAAAACAACTCAAAAATAGTGTACAAAATAAGAAAAAGAGAGGAAGAGAGTAAAAGAGAAATAAAGGAACATATGCAAAGTTATACCTCTTAAGAAGAGAGGTAATTTCTTAGTTATCAAACTTCAATCCCAACATCCTCAAGTATTTGAAATATAGTTTAAAACTTTAGCAAAAAGAGAACAAGCTCTAATGGTGTATGTATTGTGTATGTATAGTTCAAGAAGGTTTGAAGATGAAGAAAGGCTTCGAAGATGAAGGTATATCTAAGCTCCTACAAATATCTCCATACCAACTCTCTAACCTCTAGGTTTTGAAAATATGTCTTGAATTCTCCACAAGAAAGCTTCAAATCGAAGCTTTAATGGTGTATAGAGGATAAGAGTTAATTTGAAGAACAAAATAAGCTTGAAGGTTCAAGGATAGGTCTAAGCTCTCATCAATGTCTAAGCCCCTTGGAAGGTTTTTCTAACCCTAAAATCTAAAGTGGGAGGTCTTATTTATAGAATTTGAGATATTTCAGTCGAAAATATCGTCAGAAATGGTACATTGGCAAAATCTAGTGCATGAGAAAAAAACTATTGTAAAACACTTTGCATAGCGCTATTGAGACCCGGCCGAGTCTTAAAAACCATGGCCAAGCCAGGTCTAAACAAGCCACGGCCGGATCTAAACAAACCTGGCCAGGTCAAACAAAATCTGCTTTCGAACCCGACTTCAAATGGGCATATCTCTCTCATCGGGACTTGGTTTTAGGTAATTCTTGAGTCTAAATTGAAGCCCCAAAAGTCTACTTTCCAATGGTAGTAGCCTCACATCTAAATTCCAATTGTAAAAAAAGATATGCCTAATTGAGTGAAGGCCGTTCATTCTTTTCTTAACGATTTGATGCTCAACCTTTTCCCAAATTAGTTTTCTTCCATCCCCTCTTATTTCCTAAAACTCCAAACTTATAAGATGTTTTTAAAGATTTTTTCAAAGAGTTCATCTCCCTTCCATTTATTTCCACTTTGTCCTTACTCAGTTTACTAAAAAGTGCAATATTTTAATCGAAATGCGAGCCTAGGAATATCGTAGAAACATTTGAAAAAATATTTTGAAAAGAGGGTTTTAAGGTCTAAAATAGTTTGGCCAAAATAGGGCATAAGGTTTGGGATTAGAGCTTGAATCCAAATTTCTTCGCTGAGAATTCAAAAGATTGCACAGTGTAACTTTCATCGAGTGTTCGGAATGAGGCGCCCGAGTCTTAAGGGCAGTCAAAAATGGGGTGTCTACAGTGGTCTATTTGTTGCTTTCCCTTCTACAGTGGTTGCCATAGATCAAAACTCAAATATGGTTAAGTCTTATACAAGAGTCTAGGCTTAGATAGCAATTGTTACCCAAATGACAACCTAAAGGCGGGGTGAATTAGGTTTTTACAAATAAAATGCTAACAATTACCTGATAAAATTAATTAACAAGAGCAACAAATATAATAAGTATAATAGATGGTAAAAAGAGTAGATTATGACAATGAATAATTTTGATAGATTATATTTGATAAGTAAAAGAAGGCTAGATGATTAACACAACAATATCAAATAGTTATTAAAAATGAATTGGTAATGAAATATCAGTTAGCTATAGCAGATAGGTGAAGAACTTGAGATGAAATCAACAACAGATAAAAGTGACAATTATACCAGTAAATGAAATGTAAAGAGATAAGGGAAGATGAGACAAACAGATTTATAGTGGTTTAGCTTTAATCAAGCCTACATCCACACCTCAAGCTTCACTTGAGATTTTTCACTATTTCTCTAGCTTCACAGGGGTGCTAGAAACCTCTTCTCAAATAGAGCAATCCTCCACAAATTTTACACAGGCTTTACAGGCCTTCAAAACCTTGAAATCCTTAGATGATCTTCAATTACTCTCAAGGTTTCAAGAACACTGTGTGTTATACTTTTACAAATTATAATGGTGTTTTTTCTTTCAAGGAAGGCTGTAATGGAACTCTCTCAAGAAATATTGCAAAAATTGAAGTTCTGAGTTGTATTAGTAAAAGGACCTCTCACAGGTGTATATGCTTAAAGCTAAAGCTCAAGACTAATTTCTGAAAAAGAAGAAATACAGATGAAGACGTACTTCAGAGGGTTAAGAGAATGAGATTGATGAATGATCAAGAAGATTTTCTAGCTCGTTGTCTTGTCTCTATGTACTTCATAGAGCTCTGTATATAATATAGAGTTGAGTGCTTTGTTCTTTTGTTCTTCTGACAGTGCCCATTTTGTTCTTCCCATTGAAGAGATGGGATGGTGATGGCTGAGTATGATATACAATTCATTGCTTAAAGAATCTCTACTGCCCATGTGTATTTTGCCCATTGAATGATAGGTGTATAATACAAAATCTTTTCTTTTCTACTCTAGGCATCTTTTTGATATATTGAACTTCTCTACATAGTGGGCGTCCACTCGGATGTCCTCAGTGAGGCTTTGTGTCTGTGGATCGTTTGCCTGAATGTCCTCCTAGACGTTCGCCCGGATGTCCCGTGAAGTCCCAATCATCAAGGTTGTCGTCTGTAGTCATCAAGCATACTGCCTGTTTGATGTACGAAGCAAAGCAAAGCTGCACAAAATCGAAAATGGGACAAACGGACTTGCTTGGTCATCCCCCCGGATGTTCAGCGCCTTTTGGGTTGGGCTACTTCGGCTACTGCTCTCTGCTGCTGCTACTGTTTTAGGCTCAATTCAACATCTATTTGAGCTTTGTTTTTGAACTCAAAAACAACAAAATTAGAGTATTGACATAGATTAATTTTGACCAATTAAACTTATTCAAATAAATCAAAAAACAAAATCAAAACAAAAACATAAACATAAACAATCATCAAAATCAAATATGTCTAACAATAACAATCTATACAAGTAATTTGAATGAAGGATTCATGAAATCTATTTAGTAGTAACCACACTTAATGTCAAATTCTAGTTATTTCTACTCTTTTTTCTTTCTTTTTTTTTTTTCAAATGAAAATGATTTGGGACCTTTTATTGAAATGGATTTGTTATCAACCAATGAATTCCTCAAAATGGTGATCACTACCCAATTTAAACCTAAATTTCAATTTTAGAATATTTTTTTTCTCTCATTGGGGTGGACAATTATTTTCTATCAAAAAATTGTTTACAATTCATAGTTGGATTCCCCACTAGATTCAAGTTGACTCAATTTATTATTATTGTTAAGCTGGAATATATGATTATTTTATTTATTTATTTATTTTTGTGAATATTCACAAAAAATTAAACTATGTAGGAAAATAACTAACTTCTCAAATTATTTACAAAATTAATAATCGACTTTTAAAATCCTAGGTTTAAAATGTGATTTCACCATGACATACTCCATGTCTACAACACTAGTGGGTCATGTCAATATGAAATTGCATTTTAAAATTGTGATTTCATGGTAAAATTACATTTAATTCAGAAAAACTTACTTTTTAAAAAAGTCATCTAGTTTGCTAAAAATTTTAAAAATTAGGTTACTTAAATAAATAGTGTAATTTTTTGAAATATTTAGAAAATAAAAAATTAAAAAAAAAGCCCCTGTAATATATATTGTTCAGAATGATAAGTAGATTGATTTCTCTCACCTAATGCGGATAACATTTTTTTTTTCTTTTTTTTTTTCTTTTTTTTTGCACCATGCATTTGGACACATTTGACATGAATAATAACTACTTTATTCTTTATTTTATTTTTTAGGATAAAAGAAAAAGAAGCTATATTTATAAAATTGGAATACAGACATTGAAGTAAATAGAACGGTGAAAGAAGAGTGCCAGAGAGAGGCGACGAAGAGCGCCAGAGAGAGGCGACGAAGAGCGACAAACAGTGCCGAATAGAGAACTGCAGAAGAAGAGCGAAGCAGACAAAGACGAAGTCACGAGCACCGTTGTCTCATCTAACTCTCAGGTTGTACCGCCACCATCCAGCACCATCATACGACCTCCTCACAACACTCACACCTCCAGCGACTATGATTGGCGATCTCTAGTGATCTCCTCGGCGTTCAGTGGTTCACCGATCGACAATCTACAAAGATAGAGAGTGAGCTGTAACCTATCATGTTATAGGTTTCAAATCTTTCCATTGTTATTCCTCCCCATTTTTCTCAATCTGCTTGCTGAAAATGGGTAAGAAATTAAGAAACAAGAGAGGTAGCTCATCCAAAATCTCACTTAAAGAATTCCAATCTAGCTTGGTGAAAAAAAAATTGGGCCCTAATAGTTCAAATCAAGTCAATGATAAAAACCAGAATAATATGGACTATATGCAAAGGCAATTAGAACTTGAGTTTGAACATGATGATTTTGACATTGAAGAGAGTTATTGTGATTCCCCTGAAGCTTACAATGCCATGGTGGGTTCTAGTGTTGACCATGGCTCTTCCTCAGAACAAGACTTGGGCAAAACAACCATACGTGAACCAATGAGGGATATTGAGACAGCAATAAAGGGAAGTACTATCACTACAAATGTGCAAGACTGTACTGAGACAAAAGGGCATGCTCAGATTTAGATGTCATGTGTAGAGGAGTTAGTGGGTGCTATGGACTCATCCGATCAGATTGAAGCAGAAATGGTCCAAAGCCATAATTCCAATGGATTGGGTAAGTCTTCTTCCCATAATGTGAATGTTATCTCTATGCCCTGGAGTGGTTTATTTAAATCTAAGATTGCTAAGAAGAAAGCATTTAAAAGCCTCAAGAGATACTCTATGGGTTATGAGAACGATCAACTTCAAATCCCACTGGAAATCTATAAAATTGGGTTTAAGCAATGGGAACATGCTCTTGTAGGTTATTTTATTGATAGAAAATTGTCTTTCTTCCAAGTGAAGACTTGGGCTTACAAGTTGTGGAAGGAAAATCTTGAAGAGGTTATAACCTTAGATAATGGCTACTTTCTATTCAAGATGAAAAATAAAGAAGTTTAAAAGTCCAGTCCTGATGAGGGGCTTTATTATATTGGGAGCAAATTGATTGTTACGAAGAAATGGTACCTCGATGTGACCCTTACTAAAAATGTCTTCTCAAGTGTGACGATATGGGTCAATTTTTTCAATGTCCCACTTGAACTTTGGATTGAGGAGGAATTGAGTTTCATAGCAAGTTTATCGGTAATCTGCTGTACCTTGATGAATTTACTCACAACGATAGCCGGTTAACATTTGCTAGAATTTGTATTGACATAGAAGCCACTAAAGAGATTCCACCCTCCTTTGTTGTAAACTTCGGATATGGAGAACCGTTTGAAATCAAAGTAGAAGTTCCTTGGAAACCCCAAGTGTGTGGAGAATGCAAATATTTTGTCATGCTACAAGTTTGTGTCCAAGTAAACCGGTAACTCAAGCTCCTAGTAAACTCAAACAAGAGTGGAAGGCCAAAGAAGTGGTCAACACGAAGGAGGGAGGCAAGCCAAGTGAATAGGTTGAAGTGAAAAAGAAAAAAGGCAAGGACGTCGTTAATGCTTCTATGGGTAACTTGTTGGGCAATCTTCACTGTATTATGAATAAATTCTGTTTGTTTACTCAACAACAAACAGAACACAGAAGAAATAAAGAAAAGGAGAAAGATTGTTTGATTACAAAAATAAACCAGAATATAAAATAAATAAATAAAAACAGATTTTTATTTTGTTACAAAAACAAAATCAAAATCCGAAATAGAAAAATAATAAAACAGAAAAGTAAATTAATTACTTACCTTATTAATTTGTCGAACAAATTTTTGATCAAGTCTAGTGTTTAACATTGTGTCCTTAAGACAAATTTTTCCTCTCCACGGTGCTTTCAGATTGCGGACGTCTATCTCCCAGGATAAAATGATCAACAATGAATAATTGCAGCACTACAAATTATTCGCACAACGAACACACTTTGTGTATACACTCTTTCTCACAGAAAATTAATGCAGTGAAATGGAAAGATTAATGGCACTAGAGAAGAACGAAAATTGAATGCTAAATCCAAATGAGGGACTGCCTATTTATAAATGGAAAGGTGGTTGTTCGGTTTGAATTAAACAGGTACAAGACCTGTTCGGTTTGAATCCAACAGATATGGCACTGTTTAAGTTTTGAATTTAAAAAGATTTGAATATGTGCAGACAGAATTTAAATAGATATAAATTTGTTTGGAACCTGTACCAAAATTCTAAAGAGGTGCAAACAAATTTGAATGTTTTCCAATCAAAATTTGAAATTAAAACTAGACAGATTTTATTTTACCAAAAAATAAAATTAAATTCAAATGTTTTTGGCCCAAAAAGAATTAGTATTGGGCCGGACAAGCCCAACCCAACCTCACACCACGCACCCATGCCCAAGCCCAGGCCCAGCCCAGCCCAGCCCGCCCGACCGGACGGACGGACGGCGGCGATGCACGCTTATGTGTTTATTTTTTGGTCCAATGGGTCTAGCCCACTTTGCCCATAACCTCTCCCTTTTACAAACTTGGGGTGCCCCTTGGGGCCCTTCCCAAGTTGCAAACTCAAGCCTTATAAACCCATAAAAGTTTTCCGACCAAACCAATGTGGAACAAGCCTTTAATTCAAACCTTAAGGAATTTCCACCAAAAACTCCATTTCCATAGGGCTCACTCTGGCTTCAATTTCCCATTCACCTGATAATGGTTTTGAGCAACCAAATATACTACGTGAATCACAACGCGGCATAGAAAGCGTTACCACTTAGACCCGCCAACTTTGGCACATGGATCCCACCTAAAAAAGAGACCAATGTTGAGGAAAAATCTATTTTTTTCCAAAACCATTTCTAACAATCTCCCACATGAATGGAATTTGATGACAACGGAAATGCAACAATATGCAAAATTTGTCGAAAAAGTATAAATCGAAAATATCTTGCATCAGGATAGGTAGCTTTCGGCTTTGAACCTTTCCTAGTGATAACCTATCGGACTTACTAGCTAACAAATGGACGTGATGCCTTGAATTCTTCAGCCATTTGTGTAAGCCAAGACAATAGATTTCACACAAAATATTTTCTGACACATTGTGGTTCTCACAGTTGTGTTCATTTTGGCCTTGAACGCTGCTGGTTGTTCATGAGTGCTTCTAGAGAAGTTAGCCTCTTCATTCTCATAGAACCGGCCCCAGTTTGACACTCATATAGGTGATTCTTATTGTGAGTATCTCTTATACTCGTCTTGATTTTCATGCCTAAATCAAGATATAAGTAATCATTAAAAGCAAAACTTATCCTTAAACCCCTGCATACAACACATGTTGCAGATATCACTCTCACCATAGGAATGGGTCGGGAATTTTAATCCCTTGGTGATTTCTGGCGAGCCACACATAACTTAGTTGTCCTTTTGAACTTAGTTCTTGGGATCTCTAGTCATCTAAGTAGGGTTACCATTATGATGACTCTTATGTAATAGGCTTTAATCCTATCCTCTTCGATGAACTATACACTTGCCCTTTAGTCAAACCTTTTGTTAACAGATCCGTAATATTCTCTTTAGATTTTATATAATCTATTGAGATTATTCCATTCGAGAGCAATTGCCTTACGGTATTATGTTGACGACGAATATATCGTGACTTACCATTGTACATATGACTCTGTGCCCTGTCTATTGTAGATTGACTATCACAATGAATGCAAATAGCTGGCACAGGTTTTAGCCACATTGGAATGTCTTCTAGGAAGTGGCGAAGCCATTCTGCTTCTTCTCCTACTTTGTCTAAAGCAATAAACTCAGATTCCATTGTGGATCGTGCAATATATGTTTGTTTTGTGGATTTCCAAGAAACAACAGCGCCACCTAGAGTAAAGACATGTCCACTAGTGGATTTTGAATCTCAAGTATCCGATATCCAATTTGTATCACAATAGCCTTTCAGTACTGTAGGATATCAAGTAAAGTTCAAACCATGATCATGGGTAAATCTTAGATATCTAAGAACCCAAGTGATCGCTTTCCAATAGTGTTCTCTGAGGTTACTAGTATACCTACTCAATTTACTAACAACATAAGCTATATCAGGACGAGTGCAATTCATTAGGTATATTAGGCTTCCAATGATTTGGGAGTATTTTAGCTGAGACACCACATCACCTTTATTTTTTTTCATAAATAAAGACTGATGTCTATAGGTGTTCTTGCTATATTCATATCATCCTTGATATATTTACCAAGAATTTTCTCAATATAATGAGATTAAGATAATGTATACCCATCAAATGTTTTAGTAATTTTCATTCCTAATATTACATCTGCGACTCCTATATGATCGCTTTCCAATAGTGTTCTCTGAGGTTACTAGTATACCTACTCAATTTACTAACAACATAAGCTATATCAGGACGAGTGCAATTCATTAGGTATATTAGGCTTCCAATGATTTGGGAGTATTTTAGCTGAGACACCACATCACCTTTATTTTTTTTCATAAATAAAGACTGATGTCTATAGGTGTTCTTGCTATATTCATATCATCCTTGATATATTTACCAAGAATTTTCTCAATATAATGAGATTAAGATAATGTATACCCATCAAATGTTTTAGTAATTTTCATTCCTAATATTACATCTGCGACTCCTATATCTTTCATATCAAATCTTTTGTTCAGCATTTACTTAGTTGATTTGATCATATTTTGACTGCTTCCAGTGATAAGCATGCCATCCATATAAAGACAAATGATGACATAACCTTTGTCAGTGTTTTTAACATAGATGCACTTGTCACATTCATTTATCTTAAACCCATTAGTAAGCATAGCATGATTAAAATTTTCATGCCATTGCTTAGGTGCTTGTTTTAATCCATAAAGAGATTTCACAAGTCGACAAACTTTCTTTTCTTGCCCTGGCACTACAACCCCTTCGAGTTGCTCCATATAGATCTCTTCATTTAGATCACCGTTTAAGAAAGCTGTCTTGACATCCATTTGATGTATCTCTAGCTTATACAATGCTCAGATAGCAATAAGCATACAGATGGATGTTATTTTTGTCACAGGGAAATATGTGTCATGTAGCGACCCTAATTTTTCATAGATCATTATTTATTTATTATTATTTATTATTACTTTATTTTATGTTTGGCTTTATTAGTTGTGTGGATTCATGAGAATTTACTGTGGTATTTAATTAATTTAATTACGGGTAATTAATCCGAATATTGATATATTTATATTGTTTAAAAAAAAAAAAGGTGTTTATATATTGATAAAATATATATATCATATTTATATATATTGTATTTATTTTGTATTTTTATAATATAAATATAATAGTCAATTAGGTTATAATATACTTAGACTTAGGTATAATGTGCTTGACCTATATTGAATCACAAAGTGAAGTTCTCCAAGAAAAACAGTAGTCGTGAGAAAGGGAGAGAGACAAAGAGAGAGAAAGGGAGTAATCAAGAAATAGAGCCGAGAAAGAGAGAAACAGTGGGGAGAAACGGGAAAGAAAAAAAAAAGAGGAGAAAAAAGAAAGAAAAGGAAAAAGGAAGAAAAAGATTAGGGTTTTGTTTTGGTGGCTCCATTAGTTGTTCAAATAATTCTTTGATCTTTAATAAAATATTGTGAGTACAAAACCCAATTCACTTGATCTATATTTAATTCGTTGTTTTTATTTATTTATTTTTATTTATTTGATGTTGAATTGATTTCATATTTGCATGTAGATGATTGATCAATTTTAATTATTTTGATTAGTTGTGTATGTAAGGTTTAGAATTTTTAGATGATTGATTAATTTTAATTATTTTGTTTAGTTGTGTATGTAAGGTTTAGGGTTTTAGTTGATTGATTGATTTTAATTATTTTGATTAGTTGTGTATGCCAATTTTAGGGTTTTTGTATGGATTTATTTTATGGTTGTAATCATACTCATGGTTATACGAAATTAAAATTAATTAGGAACCTATAGATAAATTCCTTATACTCCACCATGACTCCATGGATTGTTGTTTTATTTGAGTGTTGGTGAAAAGGAGTGTATAAAAAAAAAAAGTGAGGATTATGAGATTTATTTGAATGCCTTAGGTTTGGCATTATTATGTTTGTTCTCATGAGTGAGATGTTTTGTATATGTATATTGTTACCTCGTTCTCATGAGTAAACGAGTGCTTTGATTTACACGCGTACGTATATGCTAACCATCTGAGGAGTGTGGGTCAAACTCGGGATGATATCCCCGTGCAAGTTTGGCTTCGGAGCGGTGTTAGGTATACGGGAGGCACATGGGATATATGTGTAGTCCAGAAGTGGAGGCCGAAGTGGTGGAGTTAAGATACAAAGAATTTAATTATGAGTTTATTAGTATACTGTGAATTGTATTGATTTGTACATCTTGAAAAATAGTAAACGACCTCGATAAATTATGAAATTTGAGCAGAGGCATGTATACGTGATTCTAGATAACTTTTGTGTTTTAAATTTTTATTAAAAAGATCGATTAGAACTTATAGTCGGATGATCTTGGTTATTGTAGTTTTGATTCATTTTAGCAATGCAAATTTTAGAGGCTGTTTTAACCCACGAAACGAGCTCATTTTTATTGGTTTCGTGTAAACTGAAGTAAAACATTATTCTGAACACTTTTGGTGTTTTGAACTTTTCCGAAAAAATTCATCTTGCAGCAATTTCTTTTCGTTTTCAGTTCCATATTTTTCGATCGAAATTCGGTTAGGATATTCTATTGAGTTTTTCTCTCAACCTGTTCAGTTTCTACTAAACTTGTTCACTTTGTCTTTTAGGAAATTTGATTCTGTACAACTTTTGTTCTTTGAGTTTAGGTCAATTCGAATTATTTAAGCATAAAACGGTGCATTTTTATACTTCTTCAGCAAGTTACTTAGGATTAAAATATACTAACTTTATTTTTTTTCAGGATGGTGAGTCTTACTAACTTTTTATGCAGGGCTAGCCCACCATATTTTTATTTCTATTTTGTTTATTTTATACTCAATTTATATTTCGTTGTGTACGGGTAAGAAACTAAATGCCACCGTATCTCAGGAAACTACCCATTCGTCTCGGTGCAGATGGAACTACTTGTTTTGTCCCGTAACAAGAATTAAATGTATTTTTGTTTGTGTCTGGTGGACACGTGGGTGTTAAATCTTGTACTCATACCAGTATGCCTGTATATTGACCCGTTTTGTCTCTTGGTAACTCGGGTGCGCTCTGTTTAAGCGCAGCCGAGCTTCCTTTGCAAGATTAGTTGGGGCTACGGTGGTGACGTGGATTAACTATAGGTGCTGGACATGTCTCTTGGATTTCTTTTATTTTCTTGAGTTTAGGGTTGATATTAGTTTATGGATTTATTATTTTTTTTTTTATGACTTTAGTATTGGGATAATTTGGCATGGTTTGTAACCGTACATTATTTAAGTTATTTTGACTATGTATTGTTATTTTAATGTTGGTGGCATTGGTTAGTTATGAGATTATAGTGGATGGTTTGGTTGGCGTTTAGTTTTTTTTGTTTCACCCCTAGGATTTGGATGATGGAATATTGATTGGGGTTTAGTCCTAATTTAATATTTAATTGTCTAAATTTTAGGACGTGACATGTCAAAATAATCTAGACTTCCTTTTGTCTGTAACCTTTTACCACAAGTCTTGCTTTACACTTGTCAATTGAACCATCTGCTTTCATTTTTCTCTTGAATATCCATTTATATCCAAGAGGTTTAGAACCGGGTGAAAGATCCACCAATTCCCAAGTATGATTTTGCATAATGGATTCAATTTCATTATTAACAGCCTCTTTCCACAAAGGTGCTTTAGGACCTGTCATTGCTTTCTTAAAGCTTTGAGGTTCATTTTCTAACAAGTATGTCAGAAAATTTGGATCAAAGGATTTTGATGTTCTTGCTCTCTTACTTCGTCTTGGTTCATTATCAGTTAAATTCTGCTAGTTGAGACCATTACTAGTCTCTTGTGTTTGATTGTCATTAATCTCTTGACTTTGTGTACAATCATAAGTTCTTTTTTGTGAACTTAATTCCTATCATTTCTTGTAAGGAAAAATATGTTAAAAAAACACACCATTCCTTAACTCTATAATAGTGTTCACATTTATATCAAGTAATTCTAATTTATAAGTCAGAAACCGATAAGCACTACTATTCTGAGCATAACCAATAAACACACAATCCACTGTTTTTTGTCCTATTTTAGTCTTTTCGGAACATGAACTTCTACCTTTGCCAAACACCCCCACACTTTTAAGTATTTATAGGAAGGTGGTCGACCTTTCCACAATTCATGGGAGTGCTGCTAGTTTTCTTGTGGGGTATTCTGTTAAGAACATAATTAGCAGACAATATTGCCTCCCCCCACAAATTTTGCCGTAAGCCTGAACTTAGTAACACGGCATTCATCATTTCTTTAAGGGTTCTATTTTTCCTTTCAGCAATTCCATTTTGCTGTAGAGAATAGGGTGTTGTAGTTTGGTGTGTTGTGCACAAAATTCATTTAATGGTGTATCATATTCACACCCCTATCACTTCTAACCATTTTAATGGTTTTACCAAGTTGATTTTCAACTTTAGTTTTGTAGAGTCTAAACATTTCTAAGGCTTTATCTTTATTTCTAAGTAAGTATACATAACAATATCTTGTGCAATCATCGATAAATGTTATGAAATACTTATTGCCTCCTCTAGTTTAAACAAATTTAAGATCACACACATCAGTATGAATTAATTCTAGACGTTTGGTTTTTCTTTCAACCAATCTAAATGGAATCTTAGTTAGTTTCGCTTCTACACAAATCTCACATTTGTGATTAGGATCAATTTCAAACTTTGATATATAATCCAAACAAATTAATCTACGCAAAGCATCAAAATTTACATGTCCTAATCTACCATGCCATAAATTTGACTCAAGAATATAAGCAAAAGATGTGTTATTCTTATTAATAGCAAGTTTTGGTACAATTGTCATTACATTCAACTTAAAGAGACTATCACTCATGTATCCCTTACCAACATACATACCACTCTTTATTAATACAAATTTATCATACTCAAATACAAGCCTAAAACCATTTTTACTTAACAAAGAATCAGGAACTAAATTCTTTCGGATGTCTGGTACATGCAGCATGTTGTTGAAGGTCAGTTCCTTTCCCGATGTCATCTTCAAGACTACTTTCCCTTGTCCAGCCACAGCAGAAGTAGATAAATTTCCCATGAATAGTTGCTCACGATTTGCAACCCCTTATAGGTAGTGAACATCTTCTTGTCCGCACAAATGTGTCGAGTTGCCCCAATGTCAACCCACCATTCCTTGGGATTTCCAACCAAATTAGCCTCAGACACCATAGTTGAGAAATTTGTGTCATTTACCCCGTCAAAGATGTAATCAAGTTCTGTCACATTGGCTTGATTGGTAGTCTTCTTGCTTGTACTTCCGCGATCCTTCTTAGGGTGGCGACAATCAAAGGCTCGATGTCCGGTCTTGCCACAGTTATAGCATTTACCTTTGAACTTTTTGTTGCCATTGTTGTCGCCTTGTTTAAGACCATCTCCAGCAAATTCCTCTTTTTGTTATGTGGTTTGGGCACATGTTCAACCACATTAGCCTTAGACTCAATAGGATTTTTACCATTCCTCTTTTCAGCCTTACGGTTATCTTCCTCAATTATTAGTCTTACAATCAATTCATCCATGGTCATCTCCTCACATTTATGTTTTAAATAATTTTTGAAATCTTTCCAAGCCGGTAGTAATTTTTCCACTAACACAATGACTTAGAAAGACTCGCTCAGAGACATACCCTCAGCATAAATATCATGCAAAATTAATTGAAATGTTTGAACTTGAAAAATTACCGTTTGGGAGTCTACCATAACGAAGTCCAGAATTTAACGACAACAAATTTCTTTGTGCCGACATCCTCTGTCTTGGATTTTTTCTCCAAAGAATCCCACAATTCTTTTGTTGTTTTCAGAGGGCTGTAAACATTATACAGCATGTTGTCAATGCCATTGAGGATGTAGTTTCTGCATAGAAAATCAGAATGTTTCCAAGTGTCTACAGCGGCAACAACTTGCCAATCACTTTCATCCTCTCTAAGTACTGGAGCCTCTTCACAAAGAGACCGGACAAGATCAAGAGTTGTTAAATAAAACAGCATTTTCTGCTGCCATCTTTTAAACTCTGTACCGTTAAATTTTTTCAGTTTTTCTCCATGATTTATTGAAACTTGAACATGGTTCTGGATAGAGACTGGAGTCGGCTGGATAGAGACTGGAGTCGGTGTAACAATTAGAGTTTCACTTTCAATTGCAGTAGCCATAATATCTGATTGCAAAAAATCAGAAAAGACCAAAACCAAATTAATTTTCTAGTTACTCAAACCAGAAAAATAAAATGCTCTTCAATAATTTTCTGTAACACTGCTACACAAAATAATATTCTGAAATTGTTAATGGTAAACAGTATACTACTACTATTTGCCAAAAAAACATATAGTATATTACTACTATTTATCAAACAGTATATGATTACTATTTGTATTTTCCAACAAGAATATCAATTTTGAAAAAAGACAAAAAATTTATACAATGAAGACATAGAAAATAGGTCTGTCTTATGATTGTTGGACAATCTTCACTGTATTATAAATAAATTCTGTTTGTGTACTCAACAACAAACAAAACACAGAAGAAATAAAGGAAAGGAGAAAGATTGTTTGATTACAAAAATCAAACCAAGATATAAAATAAATAAATAAAAATAGATTTTTATTTTGTTACAGAATCAAAATCAAAATCTGAAACATAAAAATAATAAAACAGAAAAGTAAATTAATTACTTACCTTATCAATTTGTCGAACAAATTTTTGATCAAGTCCAGTGTTTAAAACTGTGTCCTTAAGACAGATTCGTCTTCTCCACGGTACTTTCAGATTGCGGACGTCTATCTCCCAAGATAAAATGATCAACAACGAATAATTGTAACACTACAAATTATTCGCACAATGAACACACTTTATATATACACTCTTTCTCACAGAAAATTAATGCAGCAAAATGCAGAGATTAATGGCAGTAGAGAAGAACAAAAATTGAATGCTAAATCCAAATGAGGGACTGCCTATTAATAAATAGAAAGGTGGATGTTCGATTTGAATTAAATAGGTACCAAACCTGTTTGAACAGGTAGAAGACTTGTTCGGTTTGAATCCAACAGACATGGCATTGCTTGGGTTTTGAATTTAAACAGATTTGAATCTATGTGGACAGAATTTAAACAAATATAAATCTGTTTGGTACCTGTACCGAAATTCTGAAGAGATGCAAACAAATTCGAATTTTTTCCAACCAAAATTTGAAATTAAAACTGGACAGATTTTATTTTACCAAAAAATAAAATTAAATTCAAATGTTTTTGGCCCAAAAAGAATTAGTATTAGGCCGAACAAGCCCAACCTAACCTCACATCACACACCCAAGCCCAGGCCTAACCCAGCCCGCCTGACCGACCGACCGGCGACGGCGGCGCGCGTGTGTTTATTTTTGGGTCCAATAGGTCTAGCCCACTTTGCCCATAACCTCTCTCTTCTACAAACTTCTTCTACAAACTTGGGGTGCCCTTTGGGGCCCCCCACAAGTTGCAAACTCAAGCCTTATAAACCCATAAAAATTTTCCCACCAAACCAATGTGGGACAAGATTCAAACCTTAAGGAATTTCCACCAAAAACTCCATTTCCATGGAGCTCACTTTGGCTTCAATTTTCCATTCACCCGATAATGGTTTTGAGCAACCAAATATACTATGTGAATCACAATGCGGCATAGAACGCGTTACCATATAGACCCACCAACTTTGGTGCATGGGTCCCACCTAAAAAATAGACCAAAGTTAAGGAAAAATCTGTTTTTTTCCAAAACCATTTCTAACATAACTTTGTTCCTACACCTCCTCCATCTTCATCGAATGTATTTGATATTCTCAAAACTTGTGTAGCTAATGATGAGGTTCCTTTTTGTGCAGATCTTAAGAGCATACTTAATGCGAATTGTTCCTCTTTGAAAGTGAGTAAGCCCTCAAAAGATATTCCAAATGAAGAGGCTTCAAAGGAAGAGAAGGAAATTGTCAGGGATATGGGTAATATAAATGTGTTAGCCCTTAGACAATCTTCACATTCCCAAGGAGCTTTTCAGTCCCTTTTAGATGGAACATTCGTTGTTTCATGGACAAACCCATCTTCAAAATAGAAAACAAGAAAAAGCTCATTGAAAGAATTGCTAATCTTAAACTTGCTCAAGAGGTGAGCCTCTCTATCAAGTTTAAGAAATCAAGTCGTAAGACTTCTATGAAATCGTAGGCATGTCTGTCGATTGTTTCTTGGCCTAGCTTTTGGATTCTCTGTCACGACCAAAACCCAGCCCTATGGGTTTAGCACCGTAACCGGCCAGTAATCCGAGATTACCGAAGGCCTGCCTAACAGTAAAACAGTAATACAGAGTACAGGGGCTGGCGGAAGCCAAAACAGTAATTAAAAGATGTCCAATGAGCTGTGACAGTCTGTATGCAAAAAGACTTTTCATATCATATTCACATTCATAACTGAAAAATATTTACATCATATACGGAAGCATTCAGTACAGTATAATTCTTAAACAGTCGGTACAAAACAGAGACGGATGGGTGAGACTAAACACCCCAAAAGCAGCCTTAGCTTGAACAGATCTGGAACCTCGAAGTGAGGCACAAAGGTTGGCTTGACAAAACAAGAGCTTAGCCTGACGCTCCTAGCAACGATCCAGTGCCTGAACACCTACATATATATATGAGCAGTGAGCTAAAGCCTAGTGAATAACATATGCGTAAAGAGGTTAAGAATGAATGTCCTTTCAGTATTTAAAACGGTCATTTATATCAGTATAACAGTCATTCAGTCATAGCAGTCATATGTGGTACATCCAATAGCAAAGCAGTACAGTAGGTCTTAACAGACCGAACAGTCAGTTGATGGCCATCATATCAGTAAACAGTAGTAGTTCCAACCATGGGAACCGACAGAGATCTCTGTAACTGTAGCAGTAACAGTAAATGCTATGGATGCCACGAATACAGTTCGCAATTAGGACAAACATTCATTCAGTAGACAGTGTTATTCATAAAGCAGTTCAGTCATTTGTTCAGAAAATAATCTCAATTGAACATATCTTTACGACAGTGTTACTCACAGAGTTCTGGGCTAAGTAGCTAATGAGCGTCCTCAGATGCCAACCCTACACAGTTACAGAACGAACACACACTAAGCTACACAGTTGGGAAGCAATAACTTAACCCCTAATTTGCCTCGGTGTGGTTCTACATCAATATCCTCCTTAAGATGCCTTAAACAAGCCCTAGGAATGCCTAGGATGAAAAGAGGATGCAAAGATGCACTTTTAAGCACTTTTCAAAATTTGCTGAAACAGGGGTCCACGCTCGAGCGTGGCTTTCTACGCTCGAGCGGACATGCAGACAAAGGATCCCCGCTCGAGCGTCACTTTCCCCGCTCAAGTGGACTGCAAAACATGGCAAAAGTACTGGATGCATGAAATTCACGCTCGACGGGCGCTCGACCCCCGCTTGAGCGTGTGACTCAGGTCCCCGCTCGAGCGTGCATTCCCCCGCTCGAGCGGACTGTAAAACAATGCAAAGTGCTGGTTACCCGTATTCCATGCTCGTGAGCCACTTTCCCCGCTCGAGCGTGAGTCCAAATTCTAGAGATTCCAGATTGAACCTTCAAGCTCAAAATCAACTTTTAATGCATCAAATTCGATCCTTTTGGGCCAATTTTCTGGAAAACACTTGTAAATTCATAGTATAACATGATTCAAAGCTCAATTTGTAAAATCAAGGCCCAAAGGTGAGTCAATTAAACACAATTTCAAACAAAACTTCAAGAACATAAAGTGTATGCAACATGCAAGAATTTAAACAACTTTAAAGCTTTAAATACTTGTTCAAAAGAGTCAATTTCCTCAAGAACATGATGAATTCATGAACTATACTCAAGATATGAACATGCATGTAACAATCCCCTTGGAAACAACCTCAAAATGCTAGAACATGTACATGCATGCATGGATTAAGCTTCAATTCCACATTTTTAGACCAAAACTTGACTTAGATCACTAAACTCCCATGAACCATGCAAGACAATACATAAATACATCAATGAGAGGTTGCATTCTCTACCTTAAACCTTGTATTTCAAGTGTAGAAGCTCAACTATGCAATTAGCCTTCAAATCTCTTAATCTCCAAGCCACAACAAGATGAAATCACTCTATCTCCCTATCCTCCCTCTCTCTAGTCGGTTTTGTCTTTCAAAGATGAACAAAAGATGTATTCAACATGAATGAGGTAGAAAAGGGATGGTCTAGTGTCAAGCCACTAAGTGGCAAAATGGTAGTTAAGTCCAACTCATGCAATTTAACATTATTTAAACCAATTTATCATTAATTAATCTAAATTAATCATACCAAATCAAATTTCAATTAAACATACCATAAATTCACATAAATTCTAATTAATATAAAACACTAATCAGTTTCAGATTCGGCCGCCGACAAGGCCTTCAATTTGCAATTTAAAACATAAAACACGAACAGATCATTCAATAATCAAACAGATAGAAATGCATTTAATGCCACATACTCATGCAATTAGTTCAGAATTTCAGTTCAGTCAGTTAATTATCATGCTTAATCATAGATTAGCACTAATCAGTGGTGAGGGTTGTCACATTCTCCTTGTATGTTAATCTACTTGTTAGCTATTAGTATAGAAGCTAGGCATGTGTTTTCCCTCCTCGAAGGGTGTGTTGCCTCTGGGCGTGTAATGAGCCTCACTGTAATATCTATTTTTTGGTACAAAATTTATGACTTAACTACAAAAAAAAAAAAAAAAAAAAAGAAAAGAAAAGAAAGGAATCTAGACATCACATGTCTAATAAGAAAAATCGTGTAAAAAGCTTCAAACACATTGCTCTTCGACCTATCCATAACGACAAGAAATTTTTGTATACTCGGAGAATACCACGTGATACTACCAAGTGGTACCTTTCACTAATCACAAATATATATACTTCCTACTATCTCTCAAATGTAATGGATTATATTGTCAAATCCATTCATAATAAAAAAATATATATATTACATGACATCTACCCTCCTAGAACCCAAAAATTCCTCACGATAACAACCAAAGGACACCCATCATAGATACAAATACGACTACAAAAGGCTACATAACTCATGGCATTTTATGTCCTCTGCAATTCAAACAATTTTTAATGTATAGGATCAATGACGCTTTTATGTACAATTTGGGCAAGCTCAACCTATGTAACCTTGATCAAGGGCATGAACATTTTTTTTTGGATCAACAAATCAAGCTTAGGCTAAAATTATTGAAACCAAAATGAATTTAAATTCTAACTAGTGTAGTGTAATTTTTCAAACATTGGGAGAGAATCTATATTAAAGGTAAACCTTGAGTGTGTAAGTATAATTTATCCTTTCAATTAAGGGATTGTGTGGGATGATCTAAATAAGTATACTTTTTGACTTTTTATGAAAAGCTTTACAAAAAAGTAGAGAACATATTTAACTCAAATAAGTATACTTATTTAATTTATGTCAAATAGTACCTTATTAGTGGTGACAAAAAAAGTTCCCTACCATACCAAAATTTTTACCAATAAAAAGGATAAAATATGGTCATTCGCTTGGTGTCGATAGCAAGTTGTGATAGAAAGTCATGCTTTTGAGCAATTCTTCTCTAGCATATTCGTCATTTCATAACCATACAAATAAAGGTTTAGCTTTTTTTAAATTGGTTATTTTAATTTGAGAGAGCGTTTGGGTTTGATAGCTAATTTTAGTGATCCAGACTATTCACTTTATAGGACTCATTGAGTATAATATTCATATGAAAAATTAAAATGAGTAGATATCGGTAGCTATATGTTTAAATCATATTTATTTTAAAAAAATGAATGATAAATATAATTTTAAAAATAGCCAAATTTAATTCAAACATATAACTATCAATATATGATCATCTTGATTTTTATTTTATTTTTTATGAATATTCTTTTTAACGAGTCTTAAAATATGAATAGTTTGGATCACTGAAATTGGTTCGGAAATGAGTCTACCAAGCCCAAATACTCTCTCAAGTTTAAATGTCAACTTGAATGAAACCAAACCAAACCCTACAAATAATTATTGGGAATAGCTTATTGATCAGGACTCATGTACCTTTGTGGGAGGTAAGAAGATCTACTCCCGCCTTAACCTCTAATGTATCAAAAAATAAAAAATAACGCTACAAGTATAAAAATTTTGACTTGGATTTCTCTCAAATTCAAATTAAAAGTTGGATGTGTTGTTCAGGCCCATAGGGTCCCCTACGGCTACAATTTCGATAATCTGAAACGTTCATTTTGTAAAGTCTTTCGTGTATATCATGTATGAAAAAAATTAAGTTTATCAAGTAGATGAAAAATTAGGAATAGACTATTAATTGGTGGTTACAAAACAAAATGAGTTCCTCAGTAAAAAACAAAAAATTTATAAATAAAAAAAAAATAGTTTATTGTAGGTTAGAATACAGTGTGCCTTTCAGATGCTCTTGAGTTTCTCGGTCTTTCGTATATATCATTTATAAAAAAAATTAAATTGATCAAGTGGTTAAAAAATTAGGAATAGACTATTAATTAGTGGTTACAAAACAAAATAAGTTCTAATAAAAATATAAATAAATAAATAGACTATAGTAAGTTAGAATACGGTCTGCCTTTGAGGTGTTTGGACTTTGTTGGAGAAGTTGTCCATGATGTCTTTACGATGTTTGCTGCTGAAGAGTATCCAACGCCACATGTTTTAAGCCATTTGAAGGTGCCACGCCACTCTTGTAGTCTTTAGCTTTGAATTATAATTTGAGCCTAACCACTCTAAAATTGATAAAAGTTAAACTCAAAGTGGTTAAAAATGCTAAAATTGGCCACTTTAGGCCAAGTTAAATGAAGTGCCAAGTTATTAAGGACTTTGGGCTTATTTCTAGAGTGGACCTTAACTATTAAGGGCTATAGCTTATTAATATGTTGACTCCAAGTGTAAAAAGTGCCAAAGTGGGTGTTTGGGAAGTGAGTTTTTATGTAGATTTTAGTAGATGTAAGTTTTTATGAGATAAAAAATTTTTAGTGTTTGGGAAGATAGTTGGGTTTTTATGTGGTTGGATGTGATGTTTGTGAGAGAAAAAGTGAAATGATTATGGGGTTGGATGTGATATTTTGTTTGGATGTGTTTTTTTTGGTTTTGCAAAACTTTTGTCTTTTAGTGGTTTTTATGAGATAAAAAATTTGGGATGGTGCTTCCCAAACACCAATAAGTTTATTTTGGGCTTAATTTATCGAGATGCCAAGTCATATGGAAACTTACGCCTTTTTAGGAATTTAAACCAACTAAATAGGACTTTAAGAAGTCTAGAAAGCTAATTAGACTATGAGTCCATGAATTAAAGGTCGATATCAAGCCAATTTTTATATGTAGCGTAAAATTGGCCAATTAGCTTTCTATTTTCGTTACTAGACATATAAAACAAACGTTTTCTATTGGATTTAAACACATATTTGTTAAAAATGAAACAAATAACGAAAACAAAACCAATCCATCCTAAATTTGAATTTTCTATTGGATTTATGAAATTTAAGTTTCTAATTGACATCCATGACAAAAACAAAAAGAAAAATTTATGGAGTAGCCATTGGTAAAACTATTTATGGAAAGCTTGTGGGTGTTTTGTGAGCAATATGCAAACCCTAGCATTATTTAAAAGGAAGAACATTTACAGAGAACCATCAGTGTTGATTTTGAATATTATGAGTGTGAGGTCAAATTTGTGTATTTTGAGTGTGAGGATTGATTTAGTGATTTGTGTTCATAGAATCAATGGGAATGGCTTTGGGAGGTTTAATTTTAATTAGTTGTATGCTTTATTGCAGAGTTTTATTGGCTTTTCTCTATATTTTAAAATTTTATTTGTTATTTTTATAATTTCAGATTACCTTGATAAAGTAATGTTGATTCGGAGAAACACCTTTGTTCTACTTCGTCGAGTTCCTAGAAGGCCTTGCATGTCCATAGTCATTGCACCAGTTACTAAACATAAAGAGTACTATCTCTATCCTGGGAAAAAAAAATCTTTCAACCACTTAATTGTATTTCATTCTCTTTTTTTCTTAAAATATATAAGTTATAATATATATATATATGTGTTCGTAATCTAAAAGCTTTTTGTATGTTTTATGACAAGTTTTGAATGTTGGTTTAAGTGTGTTATATGTATATTGTTATGTAGGGAAAAGGTGGAAAACATGTAAGCTTTTTTAATTTGTTTTCTCATTTTTCTCTTGAAAAATTGTGGATTTGGCATATGTTTTTTTAGCATGGTTCTAGTCCTTTAGCATAATTACTTAATCTATTGTTTCGCTTTGCAGTTTGAAGATTCTGAATGGAATGATTTTGGAAATGATATTTATGCAATCATTCCAATTCAAAATGCTACTTCTCTTTCAAAAGCCAATGAAAAGATTACAGGTTTAGCCAGTACTCCAGTCCCAGATTGGCAATGGTGATTTATTTTGTACAAATATTAAGATGAGTCGTTACTAAGAAAGCAATTAAAAAAATAATTGTCATGCATGCTTAATGACATATTAAAGAACTTTGACGAAGCTATTGTACAATTTTACGAAGACCCCTGTTTTTGGGTTGACAGTATAGATAAGATTTAGTATTGCAATTCTCTAATCTTCACATATAGATTCAATAAAACACACTCAGTATGAGTCTTCTTTTCGTTTTCTTTTCTTTTTCTATGTAAAACATATAACTTTTGTCGCTGTCTCTATAACTTTTGGTGAATCTGATTGCAATTTATATTTTGATGCAAGCATGTAGACTAATGAAGACTACAGCTTCTATGCTAAAACATGATTTTTGGATATGTTATTTTGTACAACACTCCTCTGCTACACAGCTTCAAGCTTAATTACTACATGGGAAGTCAGCATTAGAGAAGGAACTAGTAGTAGTCAATCTAGCCCTAGAACAGAATGCAAAGAAATTACACTCTTCTCACCATGGGCTATCAGACCGCAGGAAGGAGATGAACACTGCCATTCAGTTGTTCCTAGCCCTTAGAAGTAGAGAACTCATTGTAAAGGAACAGTTGAGACATTGCAATGAATTATGGACCAAATTATGGGAGAACGTACTTGACTCATTGTGAAATGAAATATTTTTATTTTACACCAATGTGTTCTTATCTCTTTGTTTGTGCTTTGTATGATGATCCTATACTCCTTGTGTTTTCCACAAAGTGGGGTAATAATGTTTCAAATACTTATTAATTTTTCGAGAATGCACATACCCATTTAGGTTCTTCAAATGGTTTGCTCCCCCAGGCAAGACTCTATGGACTTGGTATGGCCCCTCCCCATTAGGTGACCACTTGCCAAACTTGTGGCATTTAATGCCTACTGGAAGTATTGTTTTCCAAACCAAGTCCTTTCATCAAAACTAGGGTGTTGGACCCTTTTATTGTAGCTCTTGGCTACTTTTCTCTTTTGTAGAAGGATGTTGTTTAGTGCCAACATTCTGGCCTCGTCTACATTTTCCAATTCCAGACACATGCTTTGATGATACTGATCAGTACGTAGGTGATCCTGGCATTTGACCCTTAAGGACTTTATATTGATCCCAACAGGTAATACTGCATCATGTCCATATACCAAGGCAAAAGGGGTAATTCCTATGCTTGATCTTTGGGAAGTCCTATATGCCCATAAGACATCTAATAGTAAATTATGCCAATCTCTTGAATTGCCCTCAACAACTCTCTGTAGTTGGAAAGGACCTGCTTTAAACTATCCGACCATTAAACCGGAATGTTTAGCCATTGTTAAATGTGTTTTAAAATTCCAGGATGATCTTCTCAATCAGTATTTCCTTATTCGAGTTGATTGCTTTGCAACTAAACAGATTTTTTAAAAAGTTGTTTTAAACCTAGCATCTAAACATATATTTGCTACATGGCAAAGTATTTTATCAGTATTTCACTTTGAAATTGAATATAATAAAGGCGAACTGAATTCTTTACCAAACTTTCTAACTCGTGAATACTTGCAGGGCCCAGGAAACTCATGACTAGTAGAGGCCGTGGTCAGGGATCCAATCCCTACCAAACAGAATTTCCACGACTCCAAGCCTCTAACAGTAAAGGTGAATCTAGTCAAACAGTTAAGGATATTCTCCTTAAACCAAAAGAACAGTATACCCCTAACAGTATTACTAAGGAAACAGTCCTCTATATTAAACCAGCAGATGAACAATGGATGTCTGATCCATGGGAAATTAAGCACCGGTATCTTACCAAGTAACAATTTTCTCCTCATTTTGACCAGTATCGTTATGTCTATGAACAGATCCTTATCGAAACTACAGTTGCTGAGATCAAGCATACTTTGCATGATCCCTCTAAAACAGCTAGCCCTATCCAGTATAGCAAAATAACTATCAGAAACATTATACCCATTACCACATGGGGCATCCATCCGCATACAACTCGCCAACTTGACATCCGTAACAGAGAAACATGATATAATTATTGGGACTATATCGATGCTTTTACTCAAACTTTTTACTACCAGAATCCCATTAACAATCATTCATGGTTTATCCGTATCTACCTTGATGTCCTTAAAAATGAAGTCCCTTCTTGGTTCCTCGTTTGGTGGGATAAATTTAGGTTACAGTTAGAAGTTCTACCAGCACCAATCAGGGAAGCATATAATGAATGGCGTGTGGCATATTCCCATTTACCAGTAAACAATGATATTTCTATCACAAAATCCTTAGTCCACTTCACAATCCGTTTTGGTATTCCATGGATTTGGAAATGGGACTTTCAGTGTGATTATCAAAATAAGATCCCACGTCTCAAAAGGGTTTTCTTTGTGAGATGGTGGGATAAGGGTATGAACCCTACTTTACCAGAAACTGTCCAAAAAATCAAGGCACATTCTCAAGCCTATTGGGATGCTATTCCAAAAACTATTCCCAGCCAACCAGTTACTCAAAATCCGTTTTTACAAATTCAAACAGAATTAATTATTAAAAGTATGGATTTTATGAAGGAACAATTTCTCCAAACTATTTCCAGTAATGATACCTCCATGAAATCTGTTACCAGTAGCCAAGATCATGAAGATCCTGACTAGAATGAAAATAAGTTTGTAGTATTAGCTGGAGAATCACAGGCACCAAAAGATGATGAACCTAATTTTGGAGATTTTTGGGATTCACTCACCAGCATGATTGCTGACAAAATTAACAAAGAAAAAGATAAAAAAGGAAAAGGCAAAGCATGATAAACTTTGTCTCCCATCAGCAAAATCGTCAGTATAAAACGACAAAAACCAATATATCAACTTTTCAAAAAGTAGATGTTTGGTCTACCAACCATTACTGAGACTAACATCTGTCTCATTGCCGACACTTTAAAGATAAGGATGCTGACTCAACAATAATATCTACTCAGCTTGAGGATAAGGAAGATTGATTCCAGCCATCTAGGACACGCCACCTATCCTCAACCTTATCTTATCTTTTCTTTTTTGTATTATAAAAGGGAAGGACCTCACCCTTGTTGAGGTAGAGGTTTTAGAAGTTTGTTTTCTTTTCGGAAGAGTGTTTTTAGTCTCCATTAAAATATATGTACGCTTTCTCTCTCTCATCTTGTAAACATTTCTCCAATATCTAAATTAAGTATTGAAGAATTAAGCTGCTTTGAAGATTGTGATTGTAAGTATTCCTTTCTTTAATGTATGCCCTCTGTAGATATACTTGTTGATTTATTAAAATTTTTAGAATTTTATACTACAAGTCGTATTAATTATTTAAGTTTTCTTCAAAATCTGTATCTTCAGCAGTGGGCTACAGAACAGGTAGAGCTCTATGAATAACAAATACACAGAATCTAACAGTAAATACAGGAACATATCTATTTGTGGGCGGCCGCCGTTAGGCATCCACCCCAATAGTAAATCATGAGACCATATATGTCATAATTTGCTGATTATATACTTGTATTATGTGTATTTATATTACTGGGTTTGTGCCAAATCAAGGTAGAATGGATTAGGAAGATGAACGCAAGGAAGTTACTTAACTTTAGCCTTAATTTTATGTACTGCTTGGGTATGTTTTATAGACTAAGGAGGCGGATTTTTCTGTGATCTGGTATAAAGAATAGCAGCATCGCAGGATAACTGATGATAGTAGTCTTGAATATAATTTAAACTACCAAGAAATTACTGTAATTGAGTTTTATCTTTGATTTCATCAGGAAATTTAGATGCAAACTTGATACTGCGGTTAATGGGTATAATACTTCCATTTTGAATGTTATGACCCAAAAATCGTACTATTGTCTGGAAAAGTTTCATTTTTGGTGTAGAAATAACTAAACCATTTCTGATAATAACATGCTTCAATATATTATGATGTTTAATATGCTGATCAATAGAAGATGAAAAAATAAGAACATCATCGATATAATAGACAGCAAATTCTGTATAAGGAGTAAAAATGTCATTCATGATATGTTGAAATTCTGAAGGAGCATTTTTTAGACCAAATGGCATAACATTCCATTCAAAATGCCCAAAAGGTACTGTAAAAGCAGTTTTATAGCAGTCCTATTCAGCAATTTGTACTTGCCAATATCTTGATTTAAGATCAAATTTAGAGAATATAACAACATCCTATAAACGATCTAAAAGATCTTTTTTATTCTTAAGTGGATATCTAATCCATTTTAAAACATCATTAAGAGGTTTGTAATTAATTACCAATCTTGGCACACCTTTTTCTATTTCTGCATTTTTATTAACGTAAAATGCTGTACAACTCCAAGGGGAGTGGCTGATTTTGATTAATTTTTTCTGGAGGAGAGAATCAATTTCTGTTTTGCAAAGTTCAAGGTAGTCTTTTTTCATTTGACTAGGTCGAGCTTTGGTGGGGATGGATTTTTCATCAAAATCAGGTTCATAGGGATGAGAGACAATATGACGCTTTCTTTCCCAAAAAAGCATTCAGAAGATCACTCAAATATCTGTTTGAAATTCTTTTTCAATAAGCTTGATTTTATTCTGTAAAGAAGGTTGTTGTAACCGTTGTTCAGTTGTAAGAGAATGAATTTCGGTTTGAAGAAAATTAATTTGTTTTTCTTTAAAAGTAATTAGGTCACGAATTTGATCGAGCTCTTTTGTATAGGGTTTTGTTATGAATTCAAAAATAAGTGGTTGATTACTGATAGTTATGTGAATGCCTATATGATCAATCTTAGTAATAGGTATCAAGAGACATAAAAATGGTGTTCCCAAAATAATAGTTGGAGACATATTTCTGATAAGGACAAAGGATGTAGATAAACATATGCCCTGGTTATAGATAAGAGCTTCAGGTATTTTATACTTGATATGCATAGAATTACCACTAGCACTGGTAAGTGATTGAGTAGTTTTCTGAAAAATATCTGGTTGGAATTAATTCTTCCTGTATACAATTCATGTCAAGGCCACTATCAACAAGGGAAATTGCATCTTTGACAATAAAATCAGGTTGAATGACTATAGTGATACGAATATACCATTTTTGAAATGTAACCTGATTAACAAGCATCAAATACTGATTATCTTTCTATTCAGAAGGTTTGGGAACAATATCTTTACCTTTTTGTTTTACTGTTTTGAGCTATTGAATATCGGCTTGTATAGCTTGGTTGGCAATTTGAAGATGCCTAATTTTAGTTTTTAAGACATTAATTTCCATTTTTAAGTCTTGAATGGTAACAGGTTTTTCAATAACAGGTGTAGACTGTATTCTATTTAAAATTCCTTCATGCTATAAGATTGGATAGGAATTAAAGAAGGTTCAATAACAGCCTTCTATTGTTGATAACAAATGTCTAAGAATTTGAATTTCATTTCTGGATCTTTAATTTGCTTAGCAAGTTCTAACATTGATTTTTGATCATCAGTTAGAACATGAATACTAGGACCCCCAAGGTCCAAGCCATTCCGTTCAACAAGAGATTTCCAATAATTGATTTCAGAAATTTGATTCAAATTAGTAGAACAAGAACAATTAGGTTCTGGTGTTTCTATCTCATCACTAAAGGTAGAGGGAGAATATAGCTCAGCAATTCCTTCGGACTCAGAACTAGTATCAGATTCTTCTTCTAATAATGTCTGTAATAACTGTTACATTATAATAGGATCTAAAGACATTTCATTAATTTTCTATTTTAATTTCGATCTACATCAATTAGCATAATGACCGATGGTGCCGCATTTATAACATTTGACATCTTTCTTAAATGTTGGTCTTTTAGTGGTAGGTTTCCTGTTTGGAGGGAAAAAAAATTTCTGGTGAGAGGTGACAAGAATATGTTTAGATTTTTTATAGTATTTACGATACTGTTTGGAAGGCTTGCTGTGATAAGATTTTCTAGTTTTAGAGAGATACTGGATTTTGGTGTCATAGGCAAATTAATCACAAAATTCACCAAGTTCTTTTTTCCCTGTAAGATTTTGCTTTTTCATTTGGTGTTGGAGTTTAAGGTCATTACACAAAGAAAGACCTTTTTCTAAAATTATGGCTATAAATTGGCCATAGGTGTACTGATCATAAGGAATAGCCATACGATCATGGCGATCCCTAAGTTTTTTCTGAATCTTTTCAGCAAAAAGGGTAGGAAGACCATCAATAAATTTGACTTTCCAATGTTCACTGTTAGCATCAGGGCGCTGCATAACTTTCATCAAAAACACATCTTTATACCAACGAAAATGGGTTAAAGAAAGACAGCGAAGATTCTAGAGGAGTTCACAATTACGGTCATTGTTAACATTGCTTAGTCCAATAAAATGATATATTATAGTTTGGACTAAAGTATAAACTAAATCTTCATGGTGAATAGCAATATTAGTGGTCGGATCAGTTTTAGTTTTAATACCATTTAAAATTTCATTCTGTTGAGTGGAATTGAGAACATTATCCCACCATTCTTTCAGAATACCTGTAAATCCATTAACAATGAATCTAACTATCTGATGGTCAGAATTATTGTTCTATTTGCATATTGTGGCATACATAATGATTTGATGTATTAATGCAAATATCTGGTATTCAGAATAACCATCTAAATTCCATTCATAGATGGTTTTCCCGTGGTAAGAGTTCTGGGCATGAAAGAAATCTTCTTCATAAAGAATATCCTGTGGGGTAGGTCTATGGTAATAATACCTACTAGATCCTGTTAAGGTTGTTCGCACGGTTTGCTTAGGGAAAATGGTTCGGTTAACAGATTGCATATCTTAAAAATTATTCTGTATCTCATAAATTAGTGAAGGGGTAATTTCGTCCTCCTCCTGATTTAACACTGGAGTTTGAGTAGACAACATATTGATAGTGCTGCTATCAGGTACTGATTTTCCCAAGTTTAAATCAGTCATTTTTCTCAATAAGGTATCCATGAATTCATTATCCTGTTTGTTAGAACGTAACCTAAAGTTGGTTACTTCTACTGGTGGTTTTATGTTTACAGGTTGAAGAGTAGAGGCGGGAGACGGAACCAATTGATGATTTTTAAAAGTATCAATGGTTTCCTCAATTCTGATTAATTGTTTGCCAATTATTTGAAAACATAAATTAGTATAATTATTTTGTTTTATTAATGGTATAATATCTTTAATTTGTAAATATTCTTTCTGAGCTATTCTGAAGGGAGTTTCTACATAAGCTGTGATGACTAACGGTTGATGAGAGACATCATTAGGGGCTAACTCTAAAGACTGTGGTGGTGGATGAATAGATACTATGGCTTGACCACTAACTGTTGTCCATGTCCTTTGGATATTTTCCAAGACATTAATTTGCTGTTCTGGAATTATGTCCATTACTGTACTAAACTCATAATACCATTCTGGAAAGATCTAAGGGTTTGATTTTTCTCTAGATGATAATAACACTGATTTTTTAACTGTTGAAGTTCAAATTGAGTATGGTTATTAAAATACCATAATCTAAATTCCTGATATTTATCTTGCATAAAATCCTGGTTTAATTATTTTCTAATTTCGCTTCCTGGTGTAAAATCCATTTAAATTTCAAAATTCATATCGCTAGCGGTTGGGCTTTCAAGCCTTTTGGTTCCATAAACACCGTGAGGAATTTGGTTTTCGGAAATGTGAATACCCTGGATTAGAGTTTTAGGAAGAGGGTTAGGAGAAGACTAACTCGGAGGCCTAGAAGGCATTCCTTGGTTTAAAGATTCTATAGGTTCTATGGGTTCAGACATAGAATGTCGAGAGGATTCAGGTAAATCTACACAATAGGGTAGATTAGAATAGTGATGACTCATACTGGACAAACTTCCGCTGAGAGGTCTTTGAAACTTAAGATAAACATTACCTCCTTTTGTTTGGATAACATCATCAATAGTTTGTCGGATAATTGGTCTGACAGGCATAGCATTTTTAATTTTTCATCTGTCTGGAAATGTAATATTGTTCCATGAAATCATTTTAGGAACTGCGACCTGGCTACTGAAAAGATTAGTGTCAATAAGGACAGCTTGCCCTAACTCACTGTGTTTTATGATATACGGGTTTAAAGTACTTAAAACCTTAAGATGAATCTTGAAAATAGCAGATAACGGTGGAGACCTTGGTAAATACTGATAGCCATTAGTCAAAATTCGGAGTTCAAGAACTTTTGACAGGTTAGGGTCTATGAGTGCTATACTCAAATTCAGATAAATATTAAAATATACTGGTCCATGAGACAAACTGGTTTTAACGGCTCCCATCAAATAAGCTTTCCAATCAAGGCATCTACCATCCCTAAGAGTACAAGTAAGACTGGTATTTTGTCCTAACAAAGTTAAGGGTTTAAAAGCTATCTGGACAAGTCCTATGTGGACATGTTTATATTTTTTCAGAAAAGATACTAGATCCTGTATTTGTAGTAATTGAATTACTTCATCTTCATTCTGTAAAGGAACTTCATGTTCAAAAGTTTTAATGATTTTTCCACTGGTGAAATCAAAAGTTCCAATTTTATAGATAGTGCCTGGTTTTACTTTTGGGATTGTCCATTTATCAATAGCAATAGTATTTTTCTTTATAATATATTGCTTTTCCCTTCTAACAATTTTCACCAGCTCTAAATATCTTTGTTTTTTCATGAGTAGGTTGCCTTTGAACTCCTACAAGTGGCTAATGGAGCCACCTGGCAGTATGAGGTTTGATCTTTTGCTAGGTTTATTTTATGGGGAAATTTACAATGTGCACCTTTTCAAATGGTGCATATCGTAAAAAAGTTATGATTTTTTATGATAAATGTTATGATTGTCTATGATATGTGTTATGACATTTTGTAGTAAAGTTATGAATAACGAATTTATGATGTGCATCCTAAAATTAGGGATGATAATGTTATGATATTTTGTGATTTTTGTTATGACACTTTGAGATTTTGTCATGACATTTTTCAATGAAAAAAAGTTATAACTTTTGTAGTTAAAAAGTTATGACATTTTGTGTTTAAGTCAAGAAATTTTGTAAAAAAATTATGAAAGACATATCATATGAACCTTTTTTAGGGTGCACATTGTAACATCTCCCTTATTTTATACTTCGATTATCAGGCTTGCGCTTGCTTTGGGAAATGGATATAAACTTGATGATGTTTCCATGTCCATGTTTTCCAAATATAAAAATAATATTTTGTGCTATATACTAGAACAACTATTTTTTTCAACATTGTTCAATATCATTGTATATTATGACTATTAAACACTCGTCAGAGAACTGATCTAGGAGCTGAGCAAAACATTATGTTCTCAAGCGTCTCTTCCTCTTAAAATGTTGGTACTAGCACTTCTGAGTTGGGGATTACAAGCCAAAATGTAATGCCTTCAAGCGCCTTCTCCATAAACTACAATTCTCAGAGTGGCTTTATTGGTGATGTCCATCTATCTTCTACTCCCGGGTTTCCCCTGAGAAATCTGGTCAAAGAATATGAAGAGAGGCTGTCAAATTTTCTTAAGCCGGTCATTTTAAGGCTTGTAGATTCAATGATGAGAGAAGCAGAACATAATGCTACTCTCCCTTCAATTATGGCTGCATTGGAGCAATTCAGTGCTGATCAGCAGAGTACTCTACGGGTACTTGAAATTTACTTATTCCCTTCCTATGGATGATGTTGTTGCTATTTTGTTTGAACTTTTGTTGATGCATCTTAGAAACCATGATTTTGGTTTTAGTTAATTTGTTTCTCTTATTGATTCTTTTATGGGATTATTACAGTTAAAGCAAAAATTAATAAATTATTTATCAAGAAGTTTACTTAATGAAAATATTTTGTTTTGAAGTGATGTATAGAAAATTATTTGTATTGTAGATAGTAAAAACAATGTTAGTAAAAGTCGTTTTTGTCCATATCCTCAGTTTCTAGGGCAATGTTGCAACTCTCTTCCCTCTCTCACAGTCTCGACCCCCTCCATTCTTGTTGATTTATTCACTCCATCATATCACCTATTCAAGGAACTGTATTTACTAAAGATAGATCTTCACAAAAATTAGTAATGGACATAATTCCAGAACAGCAGATTAATGCCTTGGAAAATGTCCAAAGGACATGGACAACAGTTAGTGGTCAAGCCATAATATCTATTCATCCACCACCACAGTCTTTAGAGTTAGCCCCTAGTGATGTCTCTCATCAACCGTTAGTCATCACAGCTTATGTGGAAACTCCATCCAGAATGGCTTTTAGAAACAATCTTTACAGATTAAAGATATTATACCATTAATAAAATAGAATAATTATACTAATTTATGTTTTCAAACAATTGGCAAACAATTAATTATAATTGAGGAAACCATTGATACTTTTAAAAATCGTCAATTGGTTCCGTCTCCCGCCTCTACTGTTCAACCTGTAAACATAAAACCACCAGTAGAAGTAACCAACTTTAGGTTACATTCTAACAAACAGGATAATGAATTCATGGATCCCTTATTGAGAAAAATGGCTGATTTAAACTTGGGAAAATCAGTACGTGACAGCAGCACTATCAATATGTTGTCTACTCAAACTCCAGTGTTAAATCAGGAGGAGGACGAAATTACCCCCTCACTAATTTATGAGATACAGAATAATTTTTAAGATATGCAATCTGTTAACCGAACCATTTTCCCTAAGCAAACAGGGCGAACAGCCTTAACATGATCTAGTAGGTATTATTACCATAGACCTACCCCACAGGATATTCTTTATGAAGAAGATTTCTTTCATGCCCAGAACTCTTACCACAGGAAAACCATCTATGAATGGAATTTAGATGGTTATTCTGAATACCAGATATTTGCATTAATACATCAAATCATTATGTATGCCACAATATGCAAACAGAATAATAATTTTGACCATCAGATAGTTAGATTCATTGTCAATGGATTTACAGGTATTCTGAAAGGATGGTGGGATAATGTTCTCAATTCCATTCAACAGAATGAAATTTTAAATGCTATTAAAGCTAAAACTGATCCGACCACTAATACTTCTATTCACCATGAAGATGTAGTTTATACTTTAGTCTAAACTATAATATATCATTTTATTGGACTAAGCAACTGTAACAACCCTCGTACTGATTACCGATTAACCACTGAATTACGTACTGATTACTGCTAAACTGAACTGATAATGACTAATAATTGGATTAGCTGAAGTACTGAATGAACTGATTGAAAACGAAACTGAAATTGAATAAGTTATCTATTGAATTGCATATTGCATCCGTTTGATTGATTGATTATCTGTTTGAATTTATGTGTTTAAACTGTTAATTGGAGGCCTTATCGGCGGCCGAATTAGAAACCGTTTAGTGTTTTGGACTCAGTAGAATATTTGTGATTTAATGGTATACTTATCTGAAAATTTATTAGGAATGATTAAATTAGGTTTAAATGAATTAATCACAAGTTGTAGCTTATTTACGGGATTGCCATTGAGTGGCTTTTGTTTATTCTTGTTATATTAGAGCCTTATACACTTGACCAAGGCATTTCATCAGCCCATTTTTCTTCACTCTAGCCGACCTTAGTGAGAGGGAGAGTGAGAGATTGACTAGTTCTTGTGAATTGCTAGAAGAACTTGAAGATTTGTACCATAGATTGCTAAATTGAGCTTGCAAGACTTGTAATTGAGACTTAGGTAAGGAAATCCATCTTCTTCTTGTTGTCATTAAGATTGATCTTGCATGATTCATGCCCAATTGTAGGATTAAACCATGTTTTAGTGCTAAAATGTTGAATTGGAACTCCATTGTTGCATGCATGGCCATTTTAGTGTATTTTGAAGTTAAATTCTTGGAGAGTTATACATGCATGTCCATGTTTATATTATAGTCCATGTTTTCATTTTGTTTTCCAACTATTGAGCTCATTAGAGCAAGTTTTGAAGCTTGATTTTGGTTTAAAGTTCATGCATTGCATGTTTTGAAAGTGTTCTTGAAATTGGGTTTGAATTTGGACTTAATTGACTCACCTTTGGGGCTTGAATTCTCAAATTGGCTTTTGAAACTTGTTATACATTGTTTTAGGATGTATTTTCCAAAATTTGGGCCCAAGAGGTCGAGTATTGAGTTGGGAATGCTTGGTTTGAGCTTGGAAGGCAAATCTGGAAATTCCAAATTTGGCTTATTCGCTCGAGCGAAGGATTCCTCGCTCGAGTGAGCACCTTTGTTCAGGGCTCCGCTCGAGCGAGCATCGAGCGTGGTATCGCGCGTAAAAAATGAGCATCCAGTATTTTTACTGTTTCTGCAGACCGCTCGAGCGAAGGATTCCTCGCTCGAGCGAAGCCTTTGATTTTGCAACCTCGCTCGAGCGAAGGAAGGCTCGCTCGAGCGAGCCCCCTGTTTTCAGCAACTTTTGAAAAGTGCCTTCCAACTGTATTTTTGCATCCTCATCTCATTCTAGGCATTCTTAGGCCTAGTTTAAGGCATCTTAATGAGGATTTAGACATAGAACCACACCGAGGAAATCTAGGGATTTAATTATCATCCTTCCGACTGTGAAACTTAGTGTGTGTTCTATTTGTTAATTGTTTAGGGTTGGCTCTCGGGGACGCGCTCTAGCTGCTATTAGCCCAATCTCTGTGAGTAACAGATTGTGTAAAGATATGTTCAAAATGGTTATCTTTTGAATACCGAACAGAACTGTTTACCGAACTGATATTGTTTATTGAATGAATGTATGTCCTGTATTGTGAACTGTACTGTGGCATCCTTAGCACTTATTGCTTACTGTTAGTGTTACAGAGCTCTGTCGGTTTCCTTGTGGAACCATACTGTTTATTGATTGATGGCCATCACTACTGTTGGGTCTGTTGAGGCCCGGTCCTTTTGGACCTACTGTTTATAGGCTAATGGATGTACCACATATGATTGATTGACTGACATACTGAAAGACTGAAATGCTGTTTAATGAACTGTTTTCATTACTGTAAGGACATTCATTCATAACCTCTTTACGCATTATGTTATTCACTGGGCTTTAGCTCACTGTTTATATATATATGTAGGTTCTCAGCAGCCAGACCGGAGCTAGGAGCGTGGGTTAGTCCCCAGTTTTGTCAAGCCAGCCTATGTGCCTCACTGCGAGGTTCCGAGACGCCATGCTATGGCTTGGGGTGTTTTGTGTTCCCCACCTGTCTCTTGACTGTACTGTATTATTGTATAAACTGTTTACTGTTTGACTGTACTGTTATCGAGGGATTAAGTCCCGCACTGAATGTTGTAATGATTGTATAGACTGTACTGTTTGAACTGTATGAACGCATGAAAAATGTTTTTGGCATACAGATTGTCACAGCTCAATGGACACTAGTTACTTACTGTATTGGCTTCCGCCAGGCCCTGTACTCTGTTTTACTGTATTACTGTTCAGCAGGCCTTCGGTAATCTCGGATTACTGGCCAGTTACGGTGCTAAACCCATAGGGCCGGGTTTGGGTCGTGACAGAGTGGTATCAGAGCCAGGTTAACCACGAGTTATACCGCACACACGTGTCCAAATGAGCTATAGAGTGTCCTAGGAAAGTGATTAGGGCATCTCATGAACTTGAAAAGTGTGTGCTTATGACTGACTGATTATATGCTACATGTTAAACTGTTTAATTGTACAACTGCTTATAGTGAAATGGATAACGCAAATGAAACTGAGTCATCATCCTCGGAGGCCAGAATGGCCAGACTCGAACAAATGATGGGACTGGTAATTGAAAGACTAGATCAACAACAGAATCAACAGCCCCCACCTCCTCCTCCTCCTCCTCCGGTTTACCCGGAACAGAATGTACAGAATGTGAACATTAATGAGGTGGACATTATTGCACTGACTCATAAATTCAGCAAGATGAAACCGCCGTCCTTTCAGGGAGGCCTTGAACCGTTGAAGGCTGAAGCTTGGGTTTTGGAGACTGAAAAATTGTTTGAAGTTTTTCCGTGCTCAGAAGCACATAAGGTATTGTTAGCCACCTTTACATTGCAGGAAGAAGCTAGAAGGTGGTGGATGTTGATCCGTGACACCAACACTGTGGTGACTTGGGCTCAGTTCAAGGAGTCCTTCTTTGAGAAATATTTTCCTCAATGTGTCAGGGATAGAAAGGTAACTGAGTTTGAACAACTGAAACAGGGCACAACGTCTGTTGCCGAATATGAGAAGAAGTTCACCGAGCTTGCTAGATATGCACCGCATATGGTGGACACCGATTACAAAAAGGCCAAGAAGTTTGAAGGCGGCCTGAATGTTCCTATCCTTGATAGAGTTAATATGTTGAAATTGCCAACTTATGTGGGTGTACTTGATCGAGCCTTGATGGCTGAATCAAATATTGAAGCACTGAAACAAACCGAACCACCAACAACTGAATGGCACAGTAAAAGGCAGGGTTTCAAATTCAAGAAAGGCAAACATAACTCTGCAAACAAGAAATAGAACACGGGGTCAACAACTAGCCCCAGCCAAGGGAGTGGGTTTACCCCACCCTGCTCCGTATGTGGCAATAAGCACAAAGGGGTTTGCTATCAGATTTCCGGAGCTTGTTTCAGATGTGGCAAGGTGGGCCACAGAATTAAAGACTGCCCTTCTACTTCACCAGCTAGTAGTAAAGCTACACCGAGCGTAGCAGCATCAAATGTAGCACCAAAGCCTAACCCCAAAGCTACCGGGAAAGAGCCTGTGAGGCAGGGCCGAGTATTTGCCCTAGTACCGGGAGACGTGCAAAATACTGAGACCGTTGTGTCAGGTATCCTCTCTATTTGTGCTCAAAATGCATATGTATTGATTGATTCGGGGTCTACACATTCTTATGTGTCGCATGCTTTTTCACAGAAATTGAATAGACCCTTAGAACCTATGAATTACTTGCTAGCTGTATCATCACCTGTTGGGGGAGCCATGACATGTGCATATATGTATCCTGCTTGTGAGATTATTGTTGGGGACATGCATTTGTTTATTGATTTACTACCATTGAACATAGATCATTTTGATGTAATATTGGGGATGGATTGGCTACAAAAATATCATGCCACTATAGACTGTGTAACAAAACAAGTAGTTTTCCGTCCGCCTGGTTTGCCTGAATTTGTGTTTAATGGAAGTGGAGTAGTACCTCCTCCGTATTTGATTTCTTCTGTAAAAGCTGTCAAACTGATTAGAAAAGGGTGTAAAGGATATCTGTGTTCCGTACTGACTGTATCTACTGATGATTGTGTTAAAACTAATGTGGACTGTATTCCTATAGTCAGAGAATTCCCAGATGTATTTCCAGATGATCTGCCAGGGGATTTGATTGACAGGGAGATCGAATTTACTGTTGATGTGATTCCGGGAACACAGCCAGTGTCTAAAGCTCCTTACAGAATGGCTCCAACTGAACTGAAGGAATTGAAAGTACAATTGTAGGAACTGCTAGACAAGAAGTTTATCAGACCCAGTACTTCACCGTGGGGTGCACTTGTTTTGTTTGTAAAGAAGAAAGATGGCTCACTGAGACTGTGCATTGATTACCGGGAATTGAACAAGGTAACTGTGAAAAATAAATACCCATTGCCGCGTATTGACGACTTATTTGATCAGTTACAGGGTGCACAAGTGTTTTCCAAGATTGATCTCAGATCGGGATACCATCAACTGAAAGTTAAACCAGAAGACATTGATAAAACTGCTTTTAGAACAAGGTATGGCCACTATGAATTTTTAGTTATGCCGTTTGGAGTTACCAATGCCCCAGCTGCATTTATGGACCTCATGAATAGAATCTTCAAACCGTACCTTGATGATTTTATTGTAGTATTTATTGATGACATACTGATTTATTCTAAGACTGTTGAAGAACATGAACACCATCTGAGACTTGCCCTGCAAACCCTAAGAGAACAGAAACTGTATGGTAAACTGTCTAAATGTGAGTTTTGGCTTGATCATGTTATGTTTTTGGGGCATGTTGTTAGCAAAGATGGAATTTCTGTTGATCCGCAGAAAATTGAAGCTGTAGTGAACTGGCCTAGACCAACAAATGTGACTGAAGTCCGAAGCTTTCTAGGATTGGCTGGATATTACAGAAGATTTGTCAAAGATTTCTCCAAAATTGCTTTACCATTGACTCAACTGACACAGAAAGGGATATCATTTGACTGGACAGACCAGAGGGAATCAGCGTTCCAAGAGTTGAAAACCCGATTGGTGACTGCACCTGTCCTTACTTTACCTTCAGGTACGGATGGTTATACTGTTTTTAGTGATGCTTCTCATAAGGGTTTGGGATGTGTTTTAATGCAGAATGGGAGAGTTATTGCTTATGCTTCCCGACAGTTGAGACCGCATGAAAAGAATTACCCAACCCATGATCTGGAACTTGCTGCAGTGGTATTTGCATTGAAAATCTGGCGGCACTATTTATATGGAGCAACATGTGAAGTATATACCGACCACAAGAGTCTGAAGTATTTCTTCACCCAGAAAGAATTGAACATGAGACAGCGGAGATGGCTTGAATTGATTAAAGACTATGACATACAGATTTTGTACCATCCGGGTAAAGCCAACACCGTTGCCGATGCTTTGAGCCGAAAATCGATTGGGAACTTAGCCTGTTTGCTGACTGGACAGAAGGAGTTGCTTTGTGACCTTGAAAAGTCCGAAATTGAAATTGTTTTGAAGGAACAAGGTGGAATCTTAGCTGCTATTTCTGCTCAACCAGCCTTGATTGAAGAGATTAAAGGGAAACAGCAACTGGATGATTTCTTAAAGAAGATTATTGAAGAAAGAGATTCAAAACCGAAACCGGGGTTCAAATTTGAGAACAATGTACTGAAATTTCAAGAAAGACTGTGTGTGCCGAATGACACCGAACTGAAAAGAAAAATTCTGCAAGAGGGCCATAATTCAAAATTTTCTATCCACCCAGGGAATACGAAAATGTATCAAGATTTGAAATTGAATTTCTGGTGGCTGGGAATGAAGAAGGAAATTGCCGACTTTGTGTCCAAATGTCTTTATTGCCAACAAGTCAAAGCTGAACATCAACGACCTGCTGGATTATTGCAACCCTTACCCATACCAGAGTGGAAATGGGAGCATATCACGATGGATTTTATTGTTGGATTACCTCGCTCCAGGAAAGGTATGGATTCAATTTGGGTTATTGTTGATAGACTGACTAAATCTGCTCACTTCTTACCTGTCAAGACAATTTATAATGCGGACAAATTGGCTGTTATCTATATTGATGAAATTGTGAGACTGCACGGAGTGCCTGTGTCTATTGTTCTGACAGGGATTCAAAGTTTACATCGAGGTTCTAGCAAAGCCTACAGACTGCATTGGGTACTGAATTGAGGCTGAGTAGCGCCTATCATCCTCAGACAGATGGACAGTCAGAAAGGACCATCCAGACTCTAGAAGATTTATTGAGAATGTGTGTCCTTGATTTCCAGGGAAACTGGGAAAGTCATTTGCCATTGGCTGAATTCGCCTACAACAACAGCTATCATTCGAGTATTGGCATGGCGCCTTTCGAGGCATTGTATGGCAGAAAGTGTAGATCTCCAATTTGCTGGGCAGAAGTTGGAGATGGGCCGTTGCTTGGGCCCGAGATTGTGTATGAAACAACTGAAAAGATAAAACTGATACAGCAAAGATTGAAAACTGCACAGAGTAGACAGAAGAGTTATGCAGATATTAGAAGACGAGACCGAGAATATGAAGTGGGTGATCACGTTTTTGTGAAAGTGACACCAATGAAAGGCCAGACTCGTTTTGGAGTCAAAGGCAAGTTGGCGCCGAGATACGTTGGACCTTATGAGATCGTTGAGAAAATCAATCCGGTGGCGTATCAAGTTGCACTTCCTCCTGAAATGGAGCATATGCATAACGTCTTCCACATCTCTATGTTGAGAGATTATCTCCGGGATCCATTCCATGTGATTGAGCCTACTCGTATTGTGTTGAGTGATGACTACACCTACGAAGAACGGCCTATACAGATTGTAAACCGACGGATCAAGAAACTGAGAAACAAAGAGATCCCGCTAGTGAAAGTTGATTGGCAGAACCATGGTGGTGTGTATGCCACTTGGGAAAGGGAAGATGACATGGCTAAAAAATACCCAGAACTGTTTCCACTGAATCCTGTTTTCTCCCAGACTGAAGGTAACTTGAGTTTAGAGGACTAAACTCCTTATAAGGAGGGGAGACTGTAACAACCCTCGTACTGATTACCGATTAACCACTGAATTACGTACTGATTACTGCTAAACTGAACTGATAATGACTGATAATTGGATTAGCTGAAGTACTGAATGAACTGATTGAAAACGAAACTGAAATTGAATAAGTTATCTATTGAATTGCATATTGCATCCGTTTGATTGATTGATTATCTGTTTGAATTTATGTGTTTAAACTGTTAATTGGAGGCCTTATCGGCGGCCGAATTAGAAACCGTTTAGTGTTTTGGACTCAGTAGAATATTTGTGATTTAATGGTATACTTATCTGAAAATTTATTAGGAATGATTAAATTAGGTTTAAATGAATTAATCACAAGTTGTAGCTTATTTACGGGATTGCCATTGAGTGGCTTTTGTTTATTCTTGTTATATTAGAGCCTTATACACTTGACCAAGGCATTTCATCAGCCCATTTTTCTTCACTCTAGCCGACCTTAGTGAGAGGGAGAGTGAGAGATTGACTAGTTCTTGTGAATTGCTAGAAGAACTTGAAGATTTGTACCATAGATTGCTAAATTGAGCTTGCAAGACTTGTAATTGAGACTTAGGTAAGAAAATCCATCTTCTTCTTGTTGTCATTAAGATTGATCTTGCATGATTCATGCCCAATTGTAGGATTAAACCATGTTTTAGTGCTAAAATGTTGAATTGGAACTCCATTGTTGCATGCATGGCCATTTTAGTGTATTTTGAAGTTAAATTCTTGGAGAGTTATACATGCATGTCCATGTTTATATTATAGTCCATGTTTTCATTTTGTTTTCCAACTATTGAGCTCATTAGAGCAAGTTTTGAAGCTTGATTTTGGTTTAAAGTTCATGCATTGCATGTTTTGAAAGTGTTCTTGAAATTGGGTTTGAATTTGGACTTAATTGACTCACCTTTGGGGCTTGAATTCTCAAATTGGCTTTTGAAACTTGTTATACATTGTTTTAGGATGTATTTTCCAGAATTTGGGCCCAAGAGGTCGAGTATTGAGTTGGGAATGCTTGGTTTGAGCTTGGAAGGCAAATCTGGAAATTCCAGATTTGGCTTCTTCGCTCGAGCGAAGGATTCCTCGCTCGAGCGAGCACCTTTGTTCAGGGCTCCGCTCGAGCGAGCATCGAGCGTGGTATCGCGCGTAAAAAATGAGTATCCAGTATTTTTACTGTTTCTGCAGACCGCTCGAGCGAAGGATTCCTCGCTCGAGCGAAGCCTTTGATTTTGCAACCTCGCTCGAGCGAAGGAAGGCTCGCTCGAGCGAGCCCCCTGTTTTCAGCAACTTTTGAAAAGTGCCTTCCAACTGTATTTTTGCATCCTCATCTCATTCTAGGCATTCTTAGGCCTAGTTTAAGGCATCTTAATGAGGATTTAGACATAGAACCACACCGAGGAAATCTAGGGATTTAATTATCATCCTTCCGACTGTGAAACTTAGTGTGTGTTCTATTTGTTAATTGTTTAGGGTTGGCTCTCGGGGACGCGCTCTAGCTGCTATTAGCCCAATCTCTGTGAGTAACAGATTGTGTAAAGATATGTTCAAAATGGTTATCTTTTGAATACCGAACAGAACTGTTTACCGAACTGATATTGTTTATTGAATGAATGTATGTCCTGTATTGTGAACTGTACTGTGGCATCCTTAGCACTTATTGCTTACTGTTAGTGTTACAGAGCTCTGTCGGTTTCCTTGTGGAACCATACTGTTTATTGATTGATGGCCATCACTACTGTTGGGTCTGTTGAGGCCCAGTCCTTTTGGACCTACTGTTTATAGGCTAATGGATGTACCACATATGATTGATTGACTGACATACTGAAAGACTGAAATGCTGTTTAATGAACTGTTTTCATTACTGTAAGGACATTCATTCATAACCTCTTTACGCATTATGTTATTCACTGGGCTTTAGCTCACTGTTTATATATATATGTAGGTTCTCAGCAGCCAGACCGGAGCTAGGAGCGTGGGTTAGTCCCCAGTTTTGTCAAGCCAGCCTATGTGCCTCACTGCGAGGTTCCGAGACGCCATGCTATGGCTTGGGGTGTTTTGTGTTCTCCACCTGTCTCTTGACTGTACTGTATTATTGTATAAACTGTTTACTGTTTGACTATACTGTTATCGAGGGATTAAGTCCCGCACTGAATGTTGTAATGATTGTATAGACTGTATTGTTTGAACTGTATGAATGCATGAAAAATGTTTTTGGCATACAGATTGTCACAGCTCAATGGACACTAGTTACTTACTGTATTGGCTTCCGCCAGGCCCTGTACTGTGTTTTACTGTATTACTGTTCAGCAGGCCTTCGGTAATCTCGGATTACTGGCCAGTTACGGTGCTAAACCCATAGGGCCGGGTTTGGGTCGTGACAGCAACGTTAGCAATGATTGTAATCGTGATCTCCTCCAGAATCTTCGTTGTCCTTCTTTAACTCATTTTCGTTGATATAAAGATGTGTTTTTGGTGAAAGTTATGCAGTGCCCTGATACTAACAGTAAACATTGGAAAGTCAAATTTATTGATGGTCTTCCTACCTTTTTTGCTGAAAAGGTTCGGAAAAAACTTAGGGATCGCCATGATCGTATGGTTATTCCTTATTATTAGTACACCTATGGCCAACTTATAGCCATAATTTTAGAAGAAGGTCTTTCTTTGTGTAATGACCTTAAACTCTAATACCAGATAAAAAAGTAGAATCTTACAGGGAAAAAAGAACTTGGTGAATTTTGTGATCAATTTGCCTATGACACCAAAATCCAGTATCCCTCTAAAATTAGAAAATCTTATCACAACAAGCCTTCCAAACGGTATCGTAAATACTGTAAAAAATCTAAACATATTCTTTCCACCACTCACCATAAAAAAAAATTTCCTCCAAACAAGAAACCCACTGCTAAAAGACCAACATCTAAGAAAGATATTAAATGTTATAAATGCGGCACCACCAGTCATTATGCTAATTGATGTAGATCGAAATTAAAATAGAAAATTAATGAAATGTCTTTAGATACTATTATAACTCAACAGTTATTACAGACGTTATCAGAAAAAGAATCTGATACTAGTTATGAGTCCGAAGGACTTGCTGAGCTATATTCTCCCTCTACCTCTAGTGATGAGATAAAAACACTAGAAACTAATTGTTCTTGTTCTACTAATTTGAATCAAATTTCTGAAATCAATTATTAGAAATCTCTTGTTGAAGTGAATGGCTTGGACCTTGGGGGTCCTAGTATTCAAGTTCTAACTGATGATCAGAAATCAATGTTAGAACTTGCTGAGCAAATTAAAGATCCAGAAATGAAATTCAAATTTTTAGACATTTGTTATCAACAACAAAAGGCTGCTATTGAACCTCCTTTGATTCCTATCCAATCTTATAGCATGAAGGATGTTTTAAGTAGAATACAGTCTACACCTGTTATTGAAAAACCTGTTACCATTCAAGGATATTTTCCAAGACATTAATTTGATGTTCTGGAATTATGTCCATTACTGTACTAAACTCATAATACCATTCTGGAAAAGTTCTAAGGGTTTGATTTTTCTCTAGATGATAATAATACTGATTTTTTAACTGATGAAGTTCATATTGAGTATGGTTATTAAAATACCATAATCTAAATTCTTGATATTTATCTTGCTTAAAATCCTGGTTTAATTGTTTTCTAATTTCGCTTCCTGGTGTAAAATCCATTTAAATTTCAAAATTCATATCGCTAGCGGTTGAGCTTTCAGGCCTTCTGGTTCCATAAACACCGTGAGGAATTTGGTTTTCAGATATGTGAATACCCTGGATTAGAGTTTCAGGAAGAGGGTCAGGAGAAGACTGACTCGGAGGCCTAGAAGGCATTCCTTGGTTTACAGATTCTATAGGTTCTGTGGGTTCAGACATAGAATGTCGAGAGGATTCAGGTAAATCTACACGATAGGGTAGATTAGAATAGTGGTGACTCATACTGAACAAACTTCGGCTGAGAGGTCTCTGAAACTTAAGATAAACATTACCTCATTTTGTCTGGATAACATCATCAATAGTTTGTTGGATAATCGGTCTGACAGGCACAGCATTTTTAATTTGCCATTTGTCTAGAAATGTAATATTGTTCCATGGAATCATTTTAGGAACTGCGACCTGGCTACTGAAAAAGATTAGTGTCAATAAGAACAGTCTGTCCTAACTCACTGTGTTTTCTGATATACGGATTTAAAGTGCTTAAAACCTTAAGATGAATCCTGAAAATAGCAGATAACAGTGGGGACCCTGGTAAATACTGATAGCCATTAGTCAAAATTCGTAGTTCAAGAACTTTTGACAGGTTAGGGTCTATGAGTGCTATACTCAAATTCAGATAAATATTGAAATATACTGGTCTATGAGACAAACTAGTTTCAACGGCTCCCATCAAAGAAGCTTTCCAATCAAGGCATCTGTCATCCCTAAGAGCACAAGTAAGACTAGTATTTTGTTCTAACAAAGTTAAGGGTTTAAAAGCTATCTAGACAAGTCCTATGTGGACATATTTATATTTTTTCAAAAAAGGTACTAGATCCTGTATTTGTAGTAATTGAATTACTTTATCATCATTCTGTAAAGGAACTTCATGTTCAAAAGTTTTAATGATTTTACTACTGGTGAAATCAAAAGTTCTAATTTTATAGATAGTTTTTGGTTTCACTTTTGGGATTATCCATTTATCAAGAGCTTCCCTTACATCCTGATAAGCTACTAATTTTGCTGCCTCTGATGTAGAAGCTACTGTATTGGCTACTATTGTGATGGTTGCTTCTTCTGCCATAGGTTGTCTGTGACCATATATGCATAATTTAGATATCATATATATGTCTTTTGTTCATGTATAAACATGGTTCTGATACCAACTAAGTGCTCAACAAGGGCTAGACTAAGCATGTCTGGCAATGGTTTATAAGGTATAAGTGTCCTGTAAGCAATCCCTGCTGGTGGACTAACCTAAACGCGACTTGGGTGATGTCTCATTTCTCCTAACTCCATTCTACCCTTATTTGGCACAAACCCAGGAATATAAATACACATAATACAAGTATATAATCAGCAAATTATGACATATATGGTCTCATGATTTACTGTTGGAGTGAAGGCCTAAAGGCGGCCGCCCACACACAGATATGTTTTTGTTTTTGTTGTTGGATTCTGTGTATTTGTTGTTCACAGAGCTCTACATGTTGTGTAGCCCACTGCTGAAGATACGGATCTTGAAAAAAACTTAAATAATTAATACGGCTTGTCATATAAAATTCTAAAACATTTAACAAATCAACAAGTATATCTACAGAGGGCATACATTAAAGAAAGGAATATACTTACAATCACAATCTTCAAAGCAGCTTAATTCTTCAATACTTAATTTATATATTGGAGAAATGTTTACAAGATGAGAGAGGGAAAGCGCACAGATATTTGAATAGAGACTAAAAACACTCTTACTGAAAGAAAACAAACTTCTAAAAACTCTGCCTCAACAAGGGTGAGGTCCTTCTCTTTTATAATACAAAAATAAAGATAAGATAAGTTTAAGGGCAGGTGGTGTGTCCTAGATGGCTAGAGTTGGTCTTCCTTATCCTCAAGCTGAGTAGATATTATTGTTGAGTCAGCATCCTTATCTTTAAAGTGTCGGCAATGAGACAGATGTTAGTCTCATTACTGGTTGGCAAACCAAACATCTGCCTTTTGAAAAGTTGATATATTGGTTTTTGTCGTTTTATACCGACGATTTTGCTGGTGGGAGAAAAAGTTTATCATGCTTTGCCTTTTCCTTTTTTATCTTTTTATTTGTCAATTTTGTCAGCAATCATGCTGGTGAGTGAATCCCAAAAATCTCCAAAAATTGGGTTTATCATCTTCTGGTGCCTGTGATTCTCCAGCTAATACTACAAAATCATTTTCATCCTGGTTAGGATCTTCATGATCTTGGCTACTAGTAACAGATTTCATGGAGGTATCATCACTGGAAATAGTTTGGAGAAATTGTTCCTTCATAAAATCCATACTTTTAATAATTAATTCTGTTTCTAACAAATTAGGATATTTTTGTCTTAATTCTGTTTGAATTTGTAAAAATGGATTTTGAGTAACTGGTTGGCTGGAAATAGTTTTTGGAATAACATCCCAACAAGCTTGAGAATGTGCCTTGATTTTTTGGACAGTTTCTGGTAAAGTAGGATTCATACCCTTATCCCACCATCTCACAAAGAAAACCCTTTTGAGACGTGCAATCTTATTATGATAATCACACTGAAAGTCCCATTTCCAAATCAATGGAATACCAAAACGGATTGTGAAGTAGACTAAGGATTTTGTGATAGAAATATCCTTGCTTACTGGTAAATGAGAATATGCCACATGCCATTCATTATATGCTTCCCTGATTGGTACTGCTAGAACTTCTAACTATAAACCAAATTTATCCCACTAAACGAGGAACCAAGAAGGGAAATTGTTTTTAAGGACATCGGGGCAGATACGGATAAACCATGAATGATTGTTAATGGGATTCTGGTAGTAAAAAGTTTGAGTAACAGCATCAATATAGTCCCAATAACTATATCGTGTTTCTCTGTTACGAATGTCAAGTTGGCGAGTTGTATGCGGATGGATGCCCCATGTGGTAATGGGTATAATGTTTCTGATAGTTATTTTGCTATACTGGATAGGGCTAGTTGTTTTAGAGCATGCAAAGTATGCTTGATCTCAGCAGCTGGAGTTTCGATAAGGATCTATTTATAGACAAAACGATACTGGTCAAAATGAGGAGGAAATTGTTGCTTGGTAAGATATCGGCGCTTAATTTCCCATGGATCAGACATCCATTGTTCATCTACTGGTTCAATAGAGAGGAAGGTGTCCGTAGTAATACTATTAGTGGTATATTGTTCTTCTGGTTGAAGGAGAATATCCTTAACCGTTTGACTGGATTCACCTTTACTGTTAGAGGATTGGAGTCATGGAAATTCTGTTTGGTAGGGATTGGATCCCAGACCACGGCCTCTACGGCCCCAGCCTCTACTGGTCATGAGTTTCTTGGGCCTTGCAAGTATTCATGAGTTAGAAAGTCTGGTAAAGAATTATGTTCGCCTTTAATATATTCAATTTCAAAGTCAAATACTGATAAAATACTTTGCCATGTAGCAAATATCTATTTAGATACTAGGTTTAAAGCATCTTTTTTAAAAATCTAATTAGTTGCAGAGCAATCAACTCGAATAAGGAAATACTGATTGAGAATATCATCATGGAATTTTAAAACACAATTAACAATGGCTAAACATTTCTGTTTAATGGTCGGATAGTTTAAAGCAGGTCCTTTTCCAACTACCGAAGTGAAAACGTAAAAGTTCTTTTGTTGAAGTAGTAGGGTTAACTTGTTTCAAAATACCACCATAACCCTGGTTAGAAGCATCGGGTTCAACAATTTTTTTCCATGAAGGAATAGGAAGATGAAGGCAAGGAAGTTGCTTAACTTTAGCCTTAATTTTCTGTACTACTTGGGTATGTTTTACAGACCAAGGATGAGGATTTTTTTGTAATCTAGTATAAAGAATAGCAGCATCCCGGGATAACTGATGATAGTAGTTTCGAATATAATTTAAACTACCAAGAAATTGCTGTAATTGAGTTTTATCTTTGATTTCATCAGGAAATTTAGATGCAAACTCGATACTGCTGTTAATGGGTATAATACTTCCATTTTGAATGTTATGACCCAAAAATCGTACTGTTGTCTGGAAAAGTTTCATTTTTGGTGCGGAAATAACTAAACCATTTCTGATAATAACATGCTTAAACATATTAAGATGTTTAATATGCTAATCAATAGAAGATGAAAAAATAAGAACATCATCGATATAACAGATAGCAAATTATGTATAAGGAGTAAAAATGTCATTCATGATATGTTAAAATTCTGAAGGAGCATTTTTTAGACCAAATGGCATAACATTCCATTCAAAATGCCCAAAAGGTACTGTAAAAAGCAATTTTATAGCAGTCCTGTTCAGCAATTTGTACTTGCCAATATCCTGATTTAAGATCAAATTTAGAGAATATAACCGCATCCTGTAAACGATCTAAAAGATTTTTTTATTCAGAAGTGGATATCTGATCCATTTTAAAGCATCATTACGAGGTTTGTAATTAATTATTAATCTTGGCACACCTTTTTCTATTTTTGCATTTTTATTAACGTAAAATGATGTACAACTCCAAGGGGAGTGGCTGATTTTGATTAATTTTTTCTGGAGGAGAGAATCAATTTTTGTTTTGCAAAGTTCAAGGTAGTCTTTTTTCATTTGACTAGGTCGAGCTTTGTTGGGGATGGATTTTTCATCAAAATCAGGTTCATAGGGAGGAGAGACAATATGACGCTTTCTTTCCCAAAAAACATTCAGAAGATCACTACAAATATCTGTTTGAAATTCTTCTTCAATAAGCTTGATTTTATTCTGTAAAGAAAGTTGTTGTAACCGTTGTTTAGTTGTAAGAGAATGAATTTTGGTTTGAAGAAAATTAATTTGTTTTTCTTTAAAAGTAATTAGATCACGAATTTGATCGAGCTCTTTTGTATAGGGTTTTGTTATGAATTCAAAAATAAGTGGTTGATTACTAATAGTTATGTGAATGCCTATAGGATCAATCTTAGTAATAGGCATCAAGAGACATAAAAATGGTTTTCCCAAAATAATAGTTGGAGACATATTTCTGATAAGGACAAAGGATGTAGATAAAAATATGCCTTGGTTACAGATAAGAGCTTCAAGTATTTTATACTTGATATGCATAGAATTACCACTAGCACTGGTAAGTGATTGAGTAGTTTTTCTGAAAATATCTGGTTGGAATTAATTCTTCCTGTATACAATTCATGTTAGGGCCACTATCAACAAGGGCAATTGCATCTTTGATAATAAAATCAGGGTGAATGACAAGAGTGATATGGATATACCACTTTTGAAATGTAACTTGATTAACAAGCATCAAATACTGATTATCTTTCTGTTCAAAAGTTTCGGGAACAATATCTTTACCTTTTTGTTTTACAGTCTTGAGCTGTTGAATATCGGCTTGTATAGCTTGGTTGGCAATTTGAAGATGCCTAATTTCAGTTTTTAAGACATTAATTGATCATGTGGTTAAAAAATTAGGAATAGACTATTAATTAGTGGTTACAAAACAAAATAAGTTCGCAATAAAAATATAAATAAATAAATAGACTATAGTAAGTTAGAATACGGTCTGCCTTTGAGGTGTTTGGACTTTGTTGGAGAAGTTGTCCATGATGTCTTTACGATGTTTGCTGCTGAAGAGTATCCAACGCCACTTGTTTTAAGCCATTTGAAGGTGCCACGCTACTCTTGCAGTCTTTAGCTTTGAATTATAATTTGGGCCTAACCACTCTAAAATTGATCAAAGCTAAACTCAAAGTGGTTAAAAATGCTAAAATTGGCCACTTTAGGCCAAGTTAAATGAAGTGCCAAGTTATTAAGGACTTTGGGCTTATTTCTAGAGTGGACCCCAACTATTAAGGGCTATAGCTTATTGATTTGTTGACTCCAAGTGTAAAAAGTGCCAAAATAAGTTTATTTTGGGCTTAATTTATCGAGATGCCAAGTCATATGGAAACTTACGCCTTTTTAGGAATTTAAACCAACTAAATAGGACTTTAAGAAGTCTCGAAAGCTAATTAGACTATGAGTCCATGAATTAAAGGTCGATATCAAGCCAATTTTTATATGTAGCGTAAAATTGGCCAATTAGCTTTCTATTTTCGTTACTAAACATATAAAACAAACGTTTTCTATTGGATTTAAACACATATTTGTTAAAAATGAAACAAATGACGAAAACAAAACCAATCCATCCTAAATTTGAATTTTCTATTGGATTTATGAAATTTAAGTTTCTAATTGACATCCGTGACAAAAACAAAAAGAAAAATTTACGGAGTAGCCATTGGTAAAACTATTTATGGAAAGCTTGTGGGTGTTTTGTGGGCAATATGCAAACCCTAGCATTATTTAAAAGGAAGAACATTTACAGAGAACCATCAGTGTTGGAGGTTTAATTTTAATCAGTTGTATGCTTTATTGCAGAGTGTTATTAGCTTTTCTCTATATTTTAAAATTTTATTTATTATTTTTATAATTTCAGATTACCTTGATGAAGTAATGTTGATTCCGAGAAACACCTTTATTCTACTTCGTCGAGTTCCTAGAAGGCCTTGCATGTCCATAGTCATTGCACTAGTTACTAAACATAAAGAGTGCTATCTCTATCCTTAAAAAAAAATCTTTCGACCACTTGATTGTATTTCATTCTCTTTTTTTCTTAAAATATATAAGTTATAATATATATATATATGTTCGTAATCTAAAAGCTTTTTGTATGTTTTATGACAAGTTTTGAATGTTGGTTTAAGTGTGTTATATGTATATTGTTATGCAAGGAAAAGGTGGAAAACATGTAAGCTTTTTTTAATTTTTTTTCTCATATTTCTCTTGAAAAATTGTGGATTTGTCATATGTTTTTTTAGCATGGTTCTAGTCCTTTAGCATAATTACTTAATCTATTGTTTCGCTTTGCAGTTTGAAGATTCTGAATGGAATGATTTTGGAAATGATATTTATGCGATCATTCCAATTTAGAATGCTACTACTTCTCTTTCAAAAGCCAATGAAAAGATTACAAGTTTAGCTAGTACTCCAGTCCCAGATTGGCAATGGTAATTTATTTTGTACAAATATTAAGATGAGTTGTTACTAAGAAAGCAATTAAAAAAATAATTGTCATTCATGCTTAATGACATATTAAAGAACTTTGACGAAGCTGCTGTACGATTTTACAAAGACCCATGTTTTTTGATTGACATTATAGATAAGATGTAGTATTGCAATTCTCTAATCTTCACATATATATTCAATAAAACACACTCAGTATGAGTCTTCTTTTCTTTTTCTTTTTCTTTTTTTTTTTCTATGTAAAACATATAACTTTTGTCGCTGTCTCTATAACTTTTGGTGAATCTGATTGCAGTTTACGTTTTGAAGGCATGTAGAACAATGAAGACTACAGCTTCTACGCTAAAACATGATTTTTGGATATGTTATTTTGTAGTTAATGTTAAAACGTGATTTGGAAATATGTTATTTTTTGGTTAATGTTAAAACGTGATTTGTGGTGATTGGATATTAAATTGAATGAGAAAGTAAATTAATACTGCATTTGCTGTTTGAATGGGAGTTATTGTTTCATATTAATGATATTTTTCAGTTTTATTATAGGTATTTTTTTAGTTCAATCACATAAAATTAACACAATTAAAACATAAAAAGAAATCACAGAGTTTCTAAATACGCCACTAGATTTTTTTTTTTTTTTTTTAAAAAAATGATATGACGGCGTTTTAAAAACGTCGCTAAATATCATCGTGACGTCATATTACCGTTAAGTACAACATTAACCTAATGACGTTTTTAAAGTGCCACAACTCTATAGCGACGGCCGTGTCTTCGGTGTTTGGTATTAAACATCACAAAAAGAATTAGCAACGTTTTTCACACTTATAGCAGCATTTTTTAAACGCCGCTAAATGCGAAATTTCCAGCAGTGTGGTGACTATATTACTAAAATTATAACGATGAAAAGTGCCATCAATAAAGCCAAAATGTAGTTTTGTATCACTTATTGAGTAATGGTATAAAAATTGATCAATGATACAAAATTTTGTTAATAATTGATGTACCAGGTAATATAAAATTTAAAATTTGAAACATCAATCCCTTTAATAAAATGATAGGTGTTAGAAATTTTAAATTTAAAACATTACTCATCTCAATAATATAATAAGTGTCATACCAATTTTTACTAGCTAATGTAACATTCAATAAAAAAATTAAACAAAATGTAAAACATAACCCCCTTTAATAATGTGATAGGTGTCAAGAACTTTAAATGTGAAACACGACTCACCTTAATAATATAATAAGTGCCACATCAATTTGTTAATTTGTAATAACATTTCCTTTAACTTAAAATAACTTTAGTCACGATCATCTACTTTGTATATTACCGAATCTTTTTAAGAAAATAAATCCTTGTAAGATCATATAACCATAATCAGATATTTAGCTCAACTTACTTTTGTACCGACCTTCTGATTCTAATGATTCCGAAACTTGTACCTCCTCTGATAATTCTATATAGAGTAATGATAATGGTTAAGTGTTTATTCACATTAACTTACAATTTATCAATGATAATATGACCACCAGAGGTTTTTAAGTATGTCCAAAACATGTCCTAAACTCTTAAGTGCTTAAACCAGCAAAATAGACTTCAACAACCAAATTTGAACTTGGCCAATTGACTTACCAATTGTTTGCCTGACTCATCGCCCGATTGTTCGCACCCATTCTAAGAACAAAGAACGACAACCAAGGAGCTACGAATTTCAGTCTTCTTTCTTCTAATTCATATTTCTCTTATCAAAACTATTATAGTAGTACTTTAATTATATCTATATTTGTACAAAGCTCACAACTCACATATACATGAGGGGATTTAGTACGAACTAAAATCCATAAAATACCGTGGATAATTCTTATCATTCCTTGTTTAGGTTCCTTTTTTTTTTTTTTTTAAATCTCATTTCTCTCTTTCTTCTTCTTGCTTGCTTTTCCCCTTTCTTTTTTCCTCTTACTATGCAATGTGTGTATAGGACTATGTAGAATACCACTTCATTTGCTTCGCTCTAGGTGATTTGGACAAATTGGAAGAAGAAGAGAAAGAGAGGGGGCGCCGACCAAAGATAGCTCTGACAATTGTGCATGCACTAGTTTTGTTTTGCCTTTTTGTTTTTTTAATTTTTTGGTTTTGATTTGTTTTGTTTTTTCCCCCATAAGTAAAAATATATCATTTAAATCAAAATGACTCCTTTTGATCTCTTGTAAGATAAATATATAAAATTTTACTATAGAGAGGATCCGGAAGCCTTATAAAAATCATCGCAAAACACATTTGCATGATTGTGAGATAATTGAATACATACACACATAAAATGGAAATTATTATTTCACAAAATGATTATAAATTCATGAAAATTTTAATTATTAAACTTTTATCCCTTATTTATAAAGAGAAATTACAGAGTGGAATGATAAGAAAATATTCACAAAAAATAATAAATATTTAAAATTATAATTATAAATTTTTTTATTTAAAAAAAAAAAAAAAAAAAATTCGGTCTTAGTGGATGTGTGATTCCATTGCACCCTATTTATAGTTTAACTTTTCAGTATAATTCACTTTTGTTATTTCTTCTTCTTTCTTCTAGTATCCTCTGCAACGTTCCTCCGCGGTCTAATAGGATCTAACACTAACGTACGCTCGGGCCTTACAATTTTGCCACAACTCTCGTTCCACAGATCCTCTTCTGTGTCACAGCCGTGGTCAGTTCAAAACATCCAAACCCTAACCCTAGGGTTTCAAAATTCAACTGTCGATTCGCTTCAGCTACATCACCAATGGGCGAATTGAATATGGAAGAGATGTCTCTACCTGCTCTCTTCGAGCAGGCTCGCCAAATTCATCTGTCAGCTTCCGAATCTGGCATCGATCAGGTAATCTATATGTATGTATTGACGCAAGTGTTTTTCATTGCGAGCAAATCAGAGGATTTGATTATGGGGGCATTGTAGGAAACTCTGAGAAAGGGATGTGAAGCTTTGCAACAGTGCGAGGAAATGATTGGCAAATTGGGGTTGTTTTCATCGAACGAGACTAAAGATGATATTAGCACAACCAACCTCAAATATCTTTTGGTAATGATTTATTATTATTATTATTATTATTATTATTATTAATTTTTTATAGCATTTTTACAATCAAGAGATTTTTTTATTTTTTTTGTTAGGTTAATGGAGTTTTATTTCGGAGTTCTTTTCCTTTTCTTCTGTGTACATGTGTTATTTAATTAATGAGTTAAGTGAGGAAAATGATATAGAATGTACTTATCAGAATCTTAAATTTTGATTTTTGTTTATATATTTTAAGGGAGTATTTCGAAACCACCACCCAAACAGGCTTTAATTTGTTTTTAAATGGCATTCCAGCTTGCTATTAGACAGCCATTGAGAGAATTGGATTCATTCTGTTTATCATAGTGCAAAGAAAGAAATTGATCGACTTGAATGGGTCCATTATGGCATGTATAGACATTTTTTACAGCCAATAATCTAGGAAGCACAGACACTTCTAAAAAGGGGTATTTGTGTCGGACACTTCCCAACACTTGTCTGACACTCATCCAAACATGTCTTATTTTAAAAAATAAAAATAAAAATAAAAATTAGACTCCAACACTTGAAGGACACATGTGTCTATTACTTAAACGCATGTGTCAATTGATTAGACACAAAGAAACTAATTATAAGTTTGAACAAATTGACTTAGAATATGATGATAAAAGAAAGTCACTTTATAGATATTAATGTTATATTGCATTTATTTATTGTTGTGAAATGATATATTCATATATATGTATAATATATAATAAATATATAAAATTATATATTTTGTGTGCTCCCTATGTGTTGTGTCTTGCATTTTTTTTAAAATTGTAGTGTTGGCATGTCTGTGTCCATGTTGTGTCACGTGCCCATGCCCCTACTTCTTAACCAATGGTAAAACTTCAAGCTATTATGTTAGTTGTTCTAGATGTCAAGGTTTACAATTTGGGGATTTAGACCACACTCTGAGATGAAAAATCCAAAGTTTGTGCCTTCGGACCAGCTTGTAGGATTTTCCTTGTGTAACTGAAAAAATGGGGAAAAAACATTACTTCTTGTGGCTTATCTTTAGGGAGACGTCAGGGAGGCTATGAAAGCTGATAATTTTTTCAATAAGATGGAAGCTTCACCTCAATTATACCAAATCATTGTATTTGTCTTATTTGAGTGAAGTTTTTCTTTTGGGTCTCAAACAATGGTAAATTTAAGAGTTATAATTTCAATGAATGTTCTTTTGTTCCACTTTGTCAACAGCCAAAATGAGCCTATTGGTTTTATATTGGGCACTAAAGGCTTGCTATTTGATGTTTGAGCGACTTCAAAATGCTCCCTTAGTTATTCAAAATGTTAAAATTAGGAAACCTGACTGATTTGGAGGGAATGTACCATGCCCGGGGATTACCTGTGCGCGGTAAACAGTTTCGGACCTTCAATTTCTTTGATTTAGTCTCACGAGTGCAATGTGACACATAGATGAGAGTCCAAATTTGACAATTTTATAGAAAATCTATTTTATTGCAAAACCACTTGCCAGAAATGGATTGCGTCATCTGATCTCAGAGTCGTCACCTAATGTTTTGGAAAAACTAGGAAACTCGTGCCTCGTGCCAAGGCTACTGTTCATCGTAACTAAGGATGCTTGGCTCGGAACCTTAGGTATGAGAGGGGAAGGTCATTAATTGAGCACCCTAACTCACCCGATCAAAAGATCGGTCTCTATTAAATTATGATATGAGTTTTATTTCCTTTATATGTTCATATTCCGATTATTTAATAAATCCTAAAATTTACTATGTGAAGCATACAAGTATAGACTACTATTTATTTTGAAACAATTTGATTTCATGTGTTTTGAAAAAGTTTTGAAGATGTACAACTCAATGAAATTGAGTTTACAAATATGAAAATCAATATTATTCCAAATTAAGCGACACAGCCTCCATCCACCGGCATTCATACAGTTATATCAAGTAAGCAAATAGTCTCATGATAGGATACTAAACATAGTAAGATAAACATTTACAAGCAGGATGCTAAAGCATAAAAACTTACATATTTACCGATGTTCCGCGAACAGCTTCAAAACAAAGTTAGTAAAATATGCATGATTTTATATACAAAATCCTAATGCAATTCATTCATGAAATGCAACTAAAGATTCAACTTCTATTATATGACATGTGAATCATCTCAAGAATATGAGGTAGCGCACATAATCATATAAGAGTTGATTAAAATCTATAGATGCAAATTTAGCCGAATTTTATGGCATGAAACATGGATACAAAGTATGGATATAATAAGAAAAATATACTACATATTTAAAGATATGGAAAGCAAATAAAAGAACAGGATAGAAAGAAGCGGGGGTGGGGAATTATTACACCACTTTTAAATATTACAAACCCAAATAAAAAGAGAGGAGAAAATAAATATTACAAAAAAAATATAAAAATCCTCACAACTCTCAATTAAAATAATAAAAACAACATAGAAAACAAAGTCTTCATATGGAGATCACCGGAAACATGTTCGGTTCGCCGATGGAGACTGGTCGGTTTTGTCTCAAGGTCGCGGCCACGGTGGGCTAGGGAAAAGGGGCTGGCCAGCCAAAGAGGCGAGATGGACATCCAAGAAAATTAGTCGGCCGGTCAGCTAGGCTAGGCGAAAACTTTGTTTTGTTTAAAAAAACCAAAGATAGAACAAACAAAGGATATGGGAGCAATTCAACTTATCACTTCCAATTAGATTACAACAGATTATAACATGAAATTAAGATGAGAACCAAGATGGAAATTAAGGCAAGAGACTTGAAACAAGACGGAAATCAATACAAGAAACTTAAAACAAGATGGAAAATAGAAGGAAATTAAAGTGTGCGAAATTCACCTTCTAAGGAGAGATGAACTTCTTGATTCACAAACTTCCTTTTTGATCACCCTCAAGTTTAGGAAGTGTGTTCTCAATCCTCAATTCAAAATTAGAATGGAGCTTTGGGAATGTTTGATGGTATATGTGGTGGAAAAGTGGCTAACTCTCTTATTTTTCCTCACTTCCAACAACATTCACTTTTTTCTTTGATCAATCACTACTGAAATTCAGTTATTTCAAAATTTTTGGAGTTGTTTTGGATGTATAAAAGGTGGAATTTCAGTGCGTATAAGCCATGAAAGGTGTATATGGAAGATGGAAGTGTTTTTGGCTCAAAACTTTAACTCTCTCTTTTTTTTCTCTTGTTCTCACTCTTTTCTCTTCAATTTTGTGGTTCTTTCTTTTCTCTATACAATCTGATGATGTATATAGACAATGAGGAAGGGCTAAGGTCAAAGAGAAGGTGGGAGACAAGAATGTGATAGGAGGGCAAAGTTTTCAAGGTGGTTAGATTGGATCCATCTTTTATGGATGCAAATAAATTTCTTTTTGACAATGGGGGATGATTAGGTATATATTTGGTGATATATGGGTCGGTTAATGGGGTAGAGGAGGGTCCTATACACAAAAAAAAAATGCAAAAATACACCTTTTCCGCCTGTTGGTTTGAAGTGGTCAAATATTATTTAGGGAGAAATATAACACAAGGTGATACTTTGGCATAGTGGTTAAGGTTTAGGATGTGGAGTCTTAGATTGGGGGTTCAAGCCCTCTTCACCAGCACTTTTGTTTTTTTTGTTTTTTTTTTGGGTAAAGATGTCAGTGCCACATCATCAGTATGGACAAATCTAGTCATGGCACGTCACCAAGACCATCACGTCAGTGTCACAGTCAGCATTGACGGAATATTCTGCATATAGACGGAATATTCCTTAACTTAACAGAATATTCTCTTAATAAAATATTCGTCTCTCTGATTGAATATTCTCCTAGAAAGGTAATTTGTGACTATTTTTTAGACGGGACCATTTGTTCCTAATCAAAACATTTGGCCAAATCAGGTTTAAGGTTGGAAATAAAGCTCAAATTCTATTTTCTTACTGAGAATTCTATGAGAAACACCTTCTTGTTTTCATCATCAAGTGATCAAAAGAAAGCGCCAAAGTCTTAGGGTTGGTCAAAATGGAGTGTCTATAGTTTCCCCTCTTTGACAGAGCTCAGAATCATTTTTTGGCGTGAGTGAATGTTAAAGCCCAAAAACGATCCTTTTGACAAGACCATAAGACTTTGGGCAAACAAACAAAATGCAATGCAATTGGTTGAACCCGAGAGTTGCCTACATATCCCTTTGTAAGGAATCAAACCAGCGTAGTTCAGGGACAAAATGCAATTGATATGCTCGAAATATAAAATGGACTTGCACACTTTGCGAAGTCGATTTCACGATGCTAATGAGATGATGTAATGCAACAAGGCAAACTTTAAATATGCGTTCTACATGATATAGCTAATATTTAAAACAAACTGGGTCACAAACTTGCGTGTTCTAAGATGAACCTGCTCGAGGACATGTCGTCATGTTTTTTGAGATAAAAATCGCTCAGGATCGCGTCTCACGCATCCCAAGAAAAAACCACTCAGGGTCATGTTCTTGCACGCTTCAAATGTGTCTCACATGAGTGGAGGGAACTCAAAATCCAAACGCGTCTCATGCGAGTGAAAGAGAGACGAATCCCCAAGTGGTCTTTGGAGAGACGAATATTCTGTTAAGGCAGGGAATATTCTGTTAAGTCAGGGAATATTGCGTCCATATGCAGAATATTTCGTCAATGCTGACTGTGACGCTGACGTGGCAGTCTTGCTAACATGGCATGACTGGATTGGTCCGTACTGATGTTATGGCGCTGATATGTGTTTACTCAAAAAACATAAACAAGAATACTGGTGAAGGGGCTTAAACCTCCAATCTAAGACTCCACATCCTAAACTTTAACTATTATGCCAAAGCATCACCTTGTGTTATATGTTCTTCCAAATAATATTTGACCATTTCAAACCAGCAGGCAGAGAAGGTGTATTTTTGCATTTTTTTTTGTGTATGAGAGACATTTCCCTATCCCATTGGCTATCCCATATATCCTCAAATACATACCTAATCATCTCTAATTGTCAAAAAGAAATTTGTTTGCATCTATAGAAGAGGGATCCAATCTAACCACCTTAAAAACTTTGCCCTCCTATCACATTCTTGTCTCCCACCTTCTCTTTGACCTTAGCTCTTTCTCATTGCCTATATACATCTCCCACCTTGTCTCTTCCTTATACCTAACCTTGTCTCCCTCCTATCACATTCTTGTCTCCTACCTTCTCTTTGACCTTAGCTCTTCCTCATTACTTATATAAGTTTTTATGCTTTAGCATCACGCTTGTGTATGTTTTTCTTACTATGTTTAATATCCTATCATGAGGCTACTTGCTTACTTGATATAACTGTATGAATGCCGGTAGATGGAGGTTGTGTCGCTTAATTTGGAATAATATTGATTTTCATGTTTGTAAACTCAATTTCATTGAGTTGTACATCTTCACAATTCTTTCAAAACACATGAAATCAGATTGTTCATAGTCTATACTTGTATGCATCACATAATAAATTTTAAGATTTATTAAATAATCGAAATATGAATATATAAAAAAAATAAACTCATACTATGGTTTAATAGAGGCCGATCTTTTGATCCGGTGAGTTGGGTTACGGCGAACAGTGGCCTTGGCACGAGTCATGGGTTTTTTAATTTTTCTAAAATATTAGGTGGTGGCGATTCTGAGATCTGATGACGCATTCCATTTCTGGCAAGTGGTTTTGCAATAAAATGGATTTTTTATAAAGTTGTCAAATTTGGACTCTCATCTATGTCTCATTGCACTCGTGAGACTAGATCAAAGAAATTGAGGGTTCGAACTGTTTAACTTGTGCGGGTAACCCTTAGGCATGCTACAGTTTCTGGCCACTATGCTGGGGATTTTATGAAACCTTGACTCGAACTCCATGATATGTCTTTTATTTTCAATTATATATTGCATTGCATGCATTAGTGCACTTAAAGTCCCTGTGTTGCTTAGATACTGGTGGGAGCACAAGCAAACTTTTTGTGACACTATATCTATCTCTATGTTACTTTTGAGGCCTTGTGCTATAACCTTTTGAGATCTGTCAATAAGATAGCTCTACTATCTAAGGTTCTCAAACTTTGAAGAGAGGCTATATTGACTCTTCTAACTTCCTGGAATCTTCATTGGTTATTACTTAAAGGACTCTTTGGTAATGCCACCTTGGCTTCAACCCTTAGAGTAGAGCCAACCTTGAACATGTAGTAAGCTATAGTACTTTCCAAAATTAGGACAAGATGCTCTCCCATTTCTAAGATGTATGATACCGTTTGTTTGAATAGTAAAACTCCAGATCATTTCAAGGCTAGGACAGGATAACCCTAGCCCCCATAGGGGTATTTGTTCTCTTTCCTGCTATGTGTTATGTGCATTGTATATTTTCAGATTTAGATGAGTGGTTTAGTCATTTCAATTTGTGGGATTGAGTTTAGTTTTTTAGCATGATTTAATAGTAGTCAGTTGAGCCGAGATTCTAATGAAATTCTGATTGGGGGTCTCGTTTTGTTTTTGCAAGGTAGTCGTAGCACAATAGCTTCAAAACGGCTTGATATCTCTCAAGTTCTTTGGATTCGCGCTAGTAGACTCTGTATGGTCGCAGATCTAATTGAGAGACAATCAGTGTTAGTTTCTTTGCCACCGATTACACAAAGGAGAAGAACAAAAGCCTTATCAACTGTCCATAATACCCCTTCACTTGCTAGATCATCACCACTCAACTCACTAGAATCAGTGATGGCTCAGATTCCAGAAAATTTAGTAAGCATACTTTTGGCTCTTCAACGGAGCATGGATACCATTGCTACTACGGTTGCCGCCCAAGGCACTACTCTTGCCGCTCAAGGCAATACTCTTGCTGAACTGCAACACCCACATGGGGTGCCCACTACTCAAACACCTCCAGTGACTCATCCAGTTCCACTCCCACCTCCACTAGCTGACGAGTTTCCCAAACCCAACTCACCAGAAGATCTGAGGGTTCCCGCGCAATCTTCGAGGGGACCTTTTTTCCTTGCACAACCAACGGGAGGGCTCTTTCCCCTAGAAACGAATGAGGTTGATCCGACTGTGATGAAACTGGCCAGGTTGGAATAGATGTTTAAAAGGTCGCAGGGAATCAACTTTATCCTAGACATTGAAGATGGGTATACGGAAACAGCTGTCAAATTGCCAGAACGGTTTAAAATGTCACATATTGACACATTTGATGGAGCTGGAGACCCTATGGTCCACATTCGCCTCTTCTTGAATGTCTCAAAACCCATAGGCTTGACTTGACCTCAAAAACTCTACTTGCTCGGAAGAACTTTATCTGATTTAGCTGCCATTTGGTATGCCAAGTTAGAGGACTCAATGAAACGAAGCTGGGAAGAATTAGCTGAGGCCTTTATTACCTAGTGTGCCTGTAACACTCAGATTGAAATGACAACTCGGGAGTTAGAGGTAACCCGCTAGGAGTCGAATGAAAGTTTTGTAGCCTTCATCACCAAATGGAGGGCTAAGGCGGCGATGATGAGCACTAGACCACCAAAGAAAGGTCAAATTCGAATGGTGGTAAGGAATTTGCACGGTAAAATGCTACAGAAGATGATAGTTCTCCTACTATTCATTTTTAAAGAACTATATGAAATGGGGGTCCAGATAGAAAATGCCATCAAGTAGGGAATCATTGTCGATGACAAAGTATCTGTACGAAAAACCTTCGAGCATAGTTCCAATGCTACTACCAGTAGTAGCACAGCTGTAAAGCCTTCTGAGGTCAACTTAGTCACTACCGCCGCCACCAAAATAGCAGACCCTTTTGCCCATGCCGGTCCACAAACAACAAACTTAGCCTCGAGCCTCAAATAGAACATTCACCACACTCCATATGTCCCTTACCAAAGCCATGAAGATCCTGGTAGAAAGAAGGTATCTCAAACCTCTTGACCCACAACCTCTTCCAAATCCTCTCCCAGCCAAACACGACCCCGCCAAATACTGTGCCTTTCACCAATAGCCTGGATACGATACTGATCGGTGTTTCCATCTTTGTCGTGAGATTCAAGATCTCATTGACAACAAAATCATAGCTCTCCCACAGCCGCCAAAACCTAATGTCACAACCAACCCATTGCCACCCCGTGACAAAACCCCACCACCACCTCGCCTTAACTGTATCCATATACTTTCGCCCACTTTTGACCCCAATATCTACATCACACCCACCCATTTACAAAAACCCAAGGTACATATTCTTGAAGGCACCGAGTTGTGCATGATGGATGCACCTCCAATCCAGCCGAAACCTAAAAGCCCTATCGTGGTAGTGTTAAAGGAAACAACCGAAATACATGTGCTTAAGGTCGGCGAACTATTAGAGAAGGAGTATGATCCTAGCCAATATATTGTTCCTAGTGGTTAATTAGAGCCTGAGGTTGATTTGCCTAACTCATTTTCTATCAATGTTGTCAGAGAGGATGTACTTGAACAGGGGTTGGATGATTTGGCCGACCTAGAGGAGGATTTGGCCAATCTCCATTTCTTTGAAGAATTAGACCTTGAGAATGTGCAGATGGGATAGTGGGAACCGAAGAATTCCAGTCATGGTTGGTCAAGCGGTGACGAAGTTTTTGATGCGGAAACTGAGAGAAAAAGGGATGAATTGAGACTTGATTCCGGAAAACCTATTGAAAGTGGTAAAGGAAAGAGTTCCAGAGGAAAAGAAGAAGAACCAGAAAGCCATTCAGAGTATATTGTATGTAGGCAATGAGGAGACAATCTAATGATGATTGTCTTCCACCTTGTCTCTACATAATTTGATGATGTATATAAGCCATTCACATTATGTACAAATATGATGACCTTAGCTCTTCCTCATTGCCTATTACATTGTGTATATAAGCTATTCTGGGTATACTGTGGGAATGATTCGAGCAGAGCTAGATAATTGTCTTTCAGTCAACGAAGGCGAATGGTGGGATGATAATGACCTACAGCTCGCCCACACAGATGATGAATGGGTAAGCAATGTGCCGGATGAGACTTGGTATGCAGATGAAATTGATCATTTGACCAGGACTGGGTGCTACTTCAAGCCTCCACATCTAGACCAAGGAGAGTCCTTTGGCAAAGATAAAGAGGTAGAAAAAGAGAGAGAGAAAGAGAAAGAGGTAGAAGAAGACCTGGTTCTAAAACAACTGAAAAAGATCCAGGCAAACATTTCTATCTGGGGGCTTTTATGGCTTCCCGAGAACACCGACAGACAATGTTATCAGCTTTAAGCAAGGCTAAGCTGCCAATTGATACAACTTCTAAACAATTAGCGTCACTAATCACCCCGAGAGAAACAGTCCCAGTAATAACTTTTGCCGACAAAGAGCTACCACAAGAAGGGTCAGGACATAATAAGCCTCTATATGTGTCACTGGAGTGCAGAAAGAAATGGGTCCCGATCGTTCTGATTGACACCGGGTCAACCATCAATGTCTGCCCTACGCGCATTGCCTATGCGATAGGGCTAAAGCCGGTAGATTTCACGCCCACTACTCAATTGATCCAGGCCTATGATAATACTAGTAGGGAAGTGATGGGGACAATCAAAGTACAAATAATAGTGGGTCCATCTGAGCACGAGGCTGAATTTCATGTCATGGATGTTTCTACAACATTTAACTTGCTATTAGGAAGCCCTTGGCTTCATCAGATGAAAGCCGTATCATCCACATTGCATCAATTGGTAAAGTGCCTGTATAACGGAGGAGTTGCCACTGTCTTTAGAAACTCATCCATTCATTCTCCCCTAGAAATCACAACACCACTGCTAGAAGTACAACATAGGGAAGAGGATGTGTTCCTATCGGGTTTTACATTGGCAGAGACCCTGCTAGTTCAAACACTCATGGCAGAAGACGAAGGTGTATACGTCAGTGTCCAATCTATCTATTTCATGAGTAAGTTGGGTCACATTCCAGGGATGGGGTTAGGACAAAGTGGCAGGAAGGGTATTACTACAACCGGTGAAGTGCCTCATAACCCGCATGCATTCGGACTAGGGTATGAACCTACAGCAGTTGACTGGAAAAGGAAAAGCGAAGAAATCAAAGAGAGGATCAAGGCAAAAAGAATTGGGCGACAGTTTGAGTTGGTCCATAAGCCAATTCGTGGAACCTTGAACGGGTGCTTTGTCCGGGAAGGAGAAGATTTCCCTTTCTGCGGGTTTCCGGAACCATGGATTGACCAAGAGGACAAGAAGAGATCTCCCGGGTTTGAAATCTTCTTCAATCATCAGCTTTCTGATAGCGATGAAGAACCGGCAAATCCCAGCATTGACATCAGTCAAGACAGTGATGTTAGTTCCAAAAGCAGTATAGAGGACGTCCTGGGTCTAACACTTGCTGATTTGCTACAAGAGTTTGATACTAGAGCTGAACTAGTGAACTTGGGAGATATGACTCTTTCTGTGATTGGGAAAGGATCACCTGTCGATTGCTGAAGCGTCATCGTGGATGCAGTGAATGGTACCCAAGCAAATTGGCATGTTGAGAAAAGTTTTATTAAGAATTTTGAATTGGTTATTGAGCCTAAGTGTGTTGGGCTTGTTGGTTTGGAGTCAGATTTGAGTTTGTCTGAGATGTTAGACTCATCTTTTGTTTCTCTTTTGAGTCTGTTGCCATAGTTGAGCCTGAGATTATAAATGAAGATGATATGAATTCTGGTTACTTCTCTGTGCCTATAGTTCATAGCATTGACTAGAATTTTCAGAATTTTGATGAAAACGAAGAGGAAGAAATTCCTTGGGCTTCGAAAAACTTAATCAACTAGGAGGAAGAAAGGCATGCTAAGCCATTGGTTGATGAAATTATTTCCGTTAATGTGGGTATTGAGAAGGATCCTCGCTTAGTCTAGATTGGTTCTACTTTATCTTCGGAGGAATGCGAGTAATTAGTTGCTTTATTAAAGGAATTCAAAGATGTTTTTGTGTGGTCCTACGAAGATATGCCTGAAATTGATTCTAAGATTGTACAACATCGGATCCCTCTTAATCTGGATGCTCGACCTGTCAAACGGAAACTTAGTAGAATTCGTCCGGATTGGGCACTAAAAATCAAAGAAGAGGTTACTAAACAAATCAATGCTGGGTTCTTGCTTGTATCCGAGTATCTAACTTGGTTAGCCAACATTGTGCCAGTTCTGAAGAAGACGACATAATCAAGGTGTGTTGATTTCTAGGATTTGAATAAGGCTAGTCCGAAAGATGACTTTCCATTGCCACATATTGATGAATTGGTAAACTTCACTACAGGGCATGCCTTACTGGATGGTTTTTGGGGGTATAATTAGATCCTTATGGCTCCAGAGGACAGAGAAAAGATTGCATTTACTACACTATGGGGGACGTATTGTTACAAGGTTATGCCATTTGGTTTAAAAAATGCCGGGGACACTTATCAGCGAGCCGCTACCACATTGCTGCATGATATGATCTATAAGGAAGTTGAGATGTATGTCGATGACATGATTGTCAAGTCCAAAAACAGAGAAGGCCATTACACCGCATTAAAGAAATTCTTTGAGAGAATTAGGGAATACATGCTGAGGTTGAATCCATAGAAATGCACCTTTGGGGTAACTGCGGGCAAGATGTTAGATTTTTGATCACACAGCGGGGAATTGAAGTTGATCCATTCAAAATTAAGGCCATCTTAGAAATGCCACCACCAACGACGGAAAAGGATGTGCGGGGTTTTCTGGGAAAAGTACAATTCATAAGGAGGTTTATTTCTAAATTAACCTTGACTCGTGAATCACTATTTGGTCTATTGAAGAAAGGGAAGAAGTTTCAATGGGATGATCGGTGTCAGTTTGCCTTCGAGCAAGTTAAGCAGTATTTGCAGAATCCACCTGTGTTATCGCCACCTGATCCAGGGAAATCGCTGATTTTGTATTTATCAGTGACTGAAGTAACCATGGGATGTATGCTTGCGCGAGAGTCAGATGAGAAAATGGAGAAAGCCATCTACTACTTGAGCAAGAAGATGCTTGACTACGATACCCCATACACTTCCTTGGAAAAGGCTTGTTTGGCTTTGGTTTGGGCCACCAGGAAGTTGAGGCACTACTTGTTAGCTTACTCGGTAATTCTGGTTTCAAGATTAGACCCCATCAAATATTTTTTTTAAAAACCAGCACTTACTGGTAGGCTAGCTTGTTGGTTATTTTTGCTTTCCGAATTTGACCTCAAGTATGTCGCTCGCAAATTTGTTAAAGGAATGGTCATGATAGAATTTTTGGCTGATCACCCGATTAAAGAAGAAGAAGCTATGGATTATTCGTTCCCAGATGAGGAGGTCATGCAGATAGAAGAAGACACTTGGAAATTGTACTTTGATGAAACGTCCAATCAATTTGGCTACGGGATAGGTGTGTTGCTCATAGCACCAGATGATTCTCATATCCCTTTAGCCTTTAAACTCCGATTTAGAGTATCCAACAACCAAGTAGAGTATGAGGCCTGCATTACTGGATTGGAAGTAACTCTAGAACTAGGGACAATAAGGTTGGATGTGATTGGAGACTCGGAACTTGGTCGTTTCTCAAGCCAACGGAGATTAGAAAGTTAAATAGGAAAAAATGAAAATCTGTCATCAGACCTTGGACATGTTGATCCCGAGGTTCGAAAAACTGACTTTTATACACCTGGTAAGAGAGAACAACTGATTTGCTAATGCATTGGCAACCTTGGCATCAATGATAGATATACCGGTTGGGGTCAAGATGCGCCCAATCTTGATAAAACAAAGATATATGCCCGCATATGAAATGGTAGTTGCAACAAAAGAGGTTCAAGATGAGAACCCCCGGTACTTCGATATTTGGAACTTTTTGGAAAGCAGTATATACCCGCAAGGGGCAAATGCCAAAGACAAAAAGGGAATACAATGTGGGTGTTTGGGAAGTGGGTTTTTATGTAGGTTTTTTTAGTTGTAGGATATTATTGGAGAAATTATTTTTTGTGTTTGGGAAGATAGTTGGATTTTTTTGTGGTTGTATGTGATGTTTGTGAGAGAAAAAGTGAAATGATTATGGGGTTTGATGTGATATTTTGTTTCGATTTGTTTTTTTTTTTGGTTTTACAAAAACTGTCTTTTAGTGGAAAAAATAAAAAAATTGTTGCCAAACACCGCCAATGTCTAGCTACTCAGTTCGCCATTTGCAGGGATAAGCTGTATAGAAGATGGCATTTGGGACTGCACAAGCTGTGTGTAGAGGAAGAAGATGCAAGGCATATTATGGAGGCCATCCATGGAGGAGAGTGTGGAGCCTATATGAACTGTATAATGTTGGCCCGAAAGATCCTTAGGCAGGAGATATTATTGGTTCCCATGGAGAGTGATTGTATTAACTTTGTTAGGAGATGCCACAAATGCCAAATACACGCCAATCGCATGAATATCCCGCCATCAAAACTCTACAACATGACTTCGCCTTAGCCTTTCTGAGTCTAGGGCATAGATGTCATCGGGAAAGTCACACTGAAGGGTTCAAATGGGCATAAGTTTATCTTGGTTGCCATTGATTATTTTACCAAGTGGGTTGAAACACAATCATTTCTAGTGTTAAAAGCATCACATGTGGCCAAATTCATTAGGAATAACATCATCTGCAAATACGGGGTTCCAAATGAAGTAATTTCAGACAATGGCTTACATTTCAAAGGAGAAGTGGCAGTTCTACTTAAGAAGTATAACGTGGCTTTTCACAAGTCATCAACTTACTTAAAGATACGGAAAGCAAATAAAAGAACTGGATAGAAAGAAGTAGGAGTGGAGAATTATTATAACACTTTTAAATATTACAAACCCAAATAAAAAGAGAGGAGAGGAGAAAACAAATATTACAAAAAAAATATAAAACTCCTCACAACTCTCAAATTAAAATAAAATAAAATAATATATAGAAAGAAAACAAAGTCTTCGTATGCCTTGGAGATCATTGGAAACATGTTCGGTTCACCGCTAGAAAGACTGTTCAGTTTTGTCTCAAGGTCGCGGGCACGGTGGGCTAGGGAAAAAGGGCTGGCCAGCCAAAAAGGCGAGATGGACAGCCAAGAAAATTAGCCGGCTGGCCAGAATGTTGGCCTGCCGGACAACTAGGCTAGGCCAAAATTGTGTTTTGTTTAAAAAAACCAAAGCTAGAACAAACAAAGGATATGAGAGCGATTCAACTCATCACTTCCAGTTAGATTACAACAGATTATAACATGAAATGAAGACAAGAAACAAGATGGAAATTAAGGCAAGAGACTTGAAACAAGATGGAAATCAAGACAAGAAACTTAAAACAAGATGGAAAGTACAAGGAAATGAAAGTGTGCGAAATTCACCTTCCAAGGAGAGATGAACTTCTTGATTCACAAACTTTCTTTTTGATCACCTCAAGCTTAGGAAGTATGTTCTCAATCCTCAATTCGAAACTAGAATGGAGCTCTGGAAATGTTTAATGGTATGTGTGGTGAAAAAGTGGCTAACTCTCTTATTTTCCCTCACTTTCAACAACGCTCACTCTTTCCTTTGATCAAACACTACTGCAATTCAGCTATTTCAGAATTTTTGGAGTTGTTTTGGATGTATAAAAGGTGGAATTTCAGTGTGTATAAACCATTGAAGGTGTATATGGAAGATGAAAGTGTTTTTGGCTCAAAACTTCAACTTTCTCTCTTTTTTTTTCTCTTGTTCTCACTCTTTTCTCTTTAATTTCATGGTTCTTTCTTTTCTCTACACAATCTAATGATGTATATAGGCAATGAGGAAGAGCTAAGGTCAAAGAGAAGGTGGGAGACAAGAATGCGATAGGAGGGCAAAGTTTTCAAGGTGGTTAGATTGGATCCTTCTTTTATGGATGTAAATAAATTTCTTTCTGACAATGGGGGATGATTAGGTATGTATCTGGTGATATACGGGTTGGCCAATGGGGTAGAGGAGTGTCCTATACACAAAAAAATGTAAAAATACACATTCTCTGCCCGCTGGTTTGAAGTGGTCAAATATTATTTTGGGGGGAAATATAACATAAGGTGATGCTTTGGCAAAGTGGGTAAGGTTTAGAATGTGTAGTCTTAGGTTGGGGGTTTAAGCTCCTTCAACAGCATTCTTGTTTCTTTTTTTGGGTAAAGACATGTTAGCGCCACATCATCAGCACAGACCAATCTAGTCATGCCACGTCAGCGAGACTTTCACGTCAGATTCACAGTCAGTGTTGACAGAATATTCTGCATATGGATAGAATATTCCCCAACTTAACAGAATATTCCCTCCCTTAATAGAATATCCGTCTCTCTAACGGAATATTCTCTTGGAAAGGTAATTTGTGATTGTTTTTGAGACAGGACGACTTGTTCCTAATCAAAACACTTGGCCAAAATAGGTTTAGGGTTGGAAATAAAGCTCAAATTCTATTTTCTTACTGAAGATTCTATGAGAAACACCTTCGTGTTTTCGTCATCAGGTGATCAAAAGCAAACGCCCAAGTCTTAGGGCCAGTCAAAATGGGGTGTTTACAGAGAGCATTTGGGATTTCTATGCATGCAAGTTTATTTTATGACTTGTTTTGGAAGTATTCCCAACAGGCCTAAAATGTATGAGTTTCATTTGCATTCTACTTTTGTGTTAGTCTTTCTGATATTAATTGTTTTTGATCACCATTATAGCTCAATACTTCTTTGTGGTTTGACATGAGATGTATATGCGTTCACCTTTCTTCCTTTTAGTTTTAATTTATTTATTTCATTTAATTGAGGGTGACAAATAATGTCTATATTTGGGTTGGAGATTTTCTAGGTTGTCTGTGTCTTACAAAAGGTTAATCTCAAATTAGTATTTTTGTTTACATTTTGATCTGTCTTAGAAAATGCTTACAATTCTTTACTGCAGGTGCCATGTTATCTTGCTGAATTGACAGAAAAAATTGCACAGGATGACAGGATACAAATTATTAAGGCTTCAATGGCAAAGTTAAAGGTTATTTTTGTTCTGTGCCAAAGTCATAATTTTAAGTTTACTTGAAATAAAAGAATTAGTCTTTGGACATTCAGTTTCTTTAATTCTTGATGTCTGCAAAGAAAGTTTAACTTCCGTTTTGAAGTCTGTTGTGTTTCGCGTAGTCATTGAAAATTCTGAACATGGTTGCATCTGTAGGAATTCATGTCATTTTGTGAGGCGATGGAGCTTGTGCCGGGAGAGGAGTTAGAATCATCTGCACAAGGTGGTTCAAATTCTTTTGCAGACCGAAGGGCTAAGAAGGTAAGCGGTGATCTTCAACCATAATTCCATTAAGCTTCATGCCAGTCATAATTATTTTGTGGAACTTATAATTAAATGTATCTGGAAGCCTTATAACTGAGTACTGAATCTGATTGTTTCACTTTAGATTGCTCGGTTCAAACGCCAAAGAGCTGCAGAATCCAAGCTTCTCGAAATAAAGGAGCGTAAGGAGCGACGTGGACGATCGACTAAAGCATCTGCCTTATCTACGCCTGTGGAGGCAGCAGAGGAAGATTTGTTGGATGACGATGGAGAGGAAGAAAGGGAGGTTAGTTTTTATCTTCACTGATTATGTTATGAGAAAGGCTTTGACATTTGGACCTAATCCAGAGATATATTTCAAATCATATCTTAGTTTTAATTTGATTTTATTACATGTTATGTAGAATATAATCAATTTAACTTATAAACTGAGTATATCAATAACACTACTGTTATATCTCTGTCTCTAAACTATTTGTGCGTATCAAAATTCTTTCAATGAAATCTAATTAAAGCTACCTCAAGTCATGTGATGCTAGTTTAGGGCTATGATCTCCGACACCATTAACATAATTGGTGTCTATTGAATGATGTTAGTGCAATGTACTTGTATTAAGCTTTGTGTTATCAAAAAACACAAATACTACAATGATTTATATTTTGGAATGCATGTTGCAAATTATGGCACACCCTCATTCCAAAATGGTGAATGTAGGATCCAAAACAATCCCCAAAATTTCATATTTATTTCCTTAAGATTTTTCTTAGGAGGAAAAATCAAAGTTAAACCAAACTAAACTAAACCAAACCAAACCAAGCCTTGCCTTCTATCCCAATCAATTGGGGTCGGCTACTTAATTTTTTTTTTTTTTTTTTTTTTTTTTTTTTTTTTGTGCTTTGGCAAGACTTGCATGATTTGTTAAATTAAATAAATTCATATATATATATATATCTATATTAATAAAACTACATACCATTCTAGTTTGGGTCTTTACCTCTTAACATTTTTAGTGACCATATCACTATTATTATATCTATTGGTGTTGTATATGATCAAACCATCTTAATCTGTCATTTCTCAACTTATCTTCAATTGGTGTTACATTTACCATTTCACAAATATAGTAATTTGTAATTCTATCTTTCCCAGTCTATAACACATGCATTTTAGTTTCCTCATCTCAATTACACTAATTTTACTGACATGTTATTTTTTTATTGCTCAACATTTTGTCCCATAAAACATCATTAGCCTTATAAGTTATACCTGTTCTATAAAATTTTGTTTTCCATTTTGTTGGTATTCACTGATTGCATAATATGCTCGAAGTACTCTTTCACTTGATCTAACTTATTTTGATTTTGAGTTACGATTGATAAAACTACAAGTTGGCTAGTATGAATATTCACTCTCTGTCATGAGTTCCCTCTGTTCCTTCAAAGGCTTCGTTATGCAACACGTTTGCTTTTGTCGAGGGATGTCATTTATAAGGTTTAAATTATTGTACCTTGAATAACCACAAGAATTGTCAGCTCTGATCATTTTTTTTTTTTGGTGTCAAAATACTTGGTTATCTTGAGAATTTTGAGTGTCTCTGAAGTCAAAGTACTGTTTTTGGGCAGGCATGGCTTACTTCCATCTCCTTGGCTATTTGTAAGGTTAGCCTTATAATTTCCTTGGATGTCTGGGATTTTCCTTATGTCTAGTTTTTTTATCTTGATAAAAGTTTCTTGCCATGGAATCATATTACAGGCTTTTGATCTTCTGGAAATGCTAAAGAAAGAAGAAGAAATGCTTTCTGCTATAAAGGAAAGGCAATTACAGGTATAGTTATGGATAGCTTGAGGTAGCTGAAAATATTTACTAGTTCCCCTTGGTGCCTCTTGAATAAAGTCTTTTATTTATGAAAAAGGTGATATCCAAAGTTGCACCAATTATCAAGGTATTAAACTTATGAGTCATATAATGAAACTTTGGGAGAGAGTAATTGAGTGGAAATTAATATTTGGTTTCATGCTTGAGAGATCTACAATGGAAGTCATTTTTTTACTTAGGCAACTGATGAAAAAGAATGAAAACCTTCATATGGTGTTTATTGATTTAGAGAAAGCATACGATACTGTTATTAGAGATAATGTGGATGTTTTGGGAAAGAAAGTAGTAGCAGGTGGAGAAACAAGTGAGTTTTCAATAAACAATAGGTTTATATCAATTCTTACCTTTTGGCGTTAGTTATGGATGAACCTACTAGAAAAATTCAAACTGTTATCCCTTGAGGTATGTTGTTTATATTTGTATATGATATAGTTTTAGTTGATGTATTTAAGCTAGAATTATGGAGAGATACTTCAGTATCATTTTCGAAAAATGTTTTCTATTGTTGAAAACATAAAACACAGATATTGATATGGAAAGCTTGTTTGACAAACTGTTATAAGAATTTTTTTTTAGGTAACTTTTGTAAAAACACCCCATTTTTTAGGAAACACTTTTAAGTAGTTTTCTGAATTTTCAAAGATTGTTTTCGCACAAAAATGAAAATGATTTGAAAGTGATGGGTGTTTTTGAAGCTTTCATTATTTTGTTTCTGTAAATACAAAAAACAAAAAATAAAAATGAAAATAAAGAAAATGAAAAAAATACCATATAGACCATAAAAAGTTTTTATTTTGACAAATATATGGAGTGTATTTTTAGCAAAAGTACAAATATAGATGCAAACATAGTAAAACCTGATGGCATACTTAGAGATTTGTAAGAGTGACCGTTTTCGATATCTTGGATTAATTTTGGGTTAATTACACTTTACTCTTTTTTTTTCTTTTTTTTTCTCTTTTTTGTGGATCGGTCAAGTGAAAATTGCATAAAAAACATGAAATTACAGCTACAAGGAAAAGAAATGCATCAAGAGAGATTCAAAGAGTGCTAACGCTCCTACTGCAGCTCACATTCCTACAACCATCCCCTCGACCTCACAAATTTAAAATAATAACAGAAATAGAAATAAAACAAAAAACGAAAAAGAAAAAACAGAGAAAGTAATTAAGAAGATCTTAACTACATCACAGAAAACAAAGCTAGAAAATCCATAGCAATAAAAACCCACTGCCTAGAAAACCCAAGCAATAAAACCCACTGCCTCCCACGCCTGTTTCCCACTGACCCACAACACCAAAAAAACAAGCCGCAGGCGTAGAAGACAAAAACCATGCTTGACCACCCCCAACAACTTCCTACGCTGCTCTGACCACCCAAGATCACCGCCAAAACACCCCAACAACTGGTGACCACCCATACATCGAGCACCCAAGAATACCCCAAACAACCACCAAAACTTGTGGAAGATGAAGACCACACAACTCCAACCACCTCAACAACCACCTGTGCTGCTCCGACCACCCAAGAACACTGCCGAAACACCCCAAGCAACTGCCGAAGCGCGTGAAAGATGAAGACCATGCAACTCAGACCACCCCCACAACCACCTGTGCTGCTCCGACCACCCCTGTAGGTTTAGAACACATAATCTCCTTGTGTTTTGGGGTGAAGTGTAAAGTTCAACTACGTTAATGATTTTGGCAAAAAGTCAATATTATTCTTTAATTTCTTTCTTCAATTTTTTTATTTATGCCATCACCACCATAACTTTTGAAATTGGACTACCCAACCATCTCTGCACACAGCCACTACAAGGCACCAACTGCTCCGTAATCACGGCAACAGTCTAGTCCCTATACAATGGTTCCCCTCCTACACCAAGTCATCCACTCCATGGCTGCCCCCAAGCGCTGTCACCACCTTCCTGCACACAACCCCTTTGGATCTTCACGGATTTGCTTCACAAGGCGATGCATTTTTTGAAGAGCACAAGAAGCCTGGTGGCTGTTTACTACGGAGTTCATGCAAAGAATCTCTTTTTTATTTTTCTCCCTCCACTTAACCTGTCAATGCTGTTAATGTTGCCAAACTATTTTGCTATTTGCATTATAAGGCCTTGATTGAAATACTTTTACTGGAATATCTCTTCAAATTTAAAGTTCAAACCAATTTCTCTCTTTTTTCTTGGTTGGAAACTGTTGAGATTACCGCAATTATACATTAATCAATAACTTATTTGAATGAAGTTGTTAGAAAATCATTTTGTGAGCACCCTGTGGTGAATGTTTCTACCGGTTTATATGTGTGTGTGTGTGTGTGTGTGTGTTTGTGTGCGCGCGCATGTGTGACTATGTGTTGCCAAGAGAAAGTCGTGAGTGATGATGCTAGTGCTTCGATGAGAGGGGATGTAGCCATGGGTTGTGTGGTGGTGATGTCACAGCTGCGGTGGTGAGAGGGAACAACCCAATTCTTTTGGTAATTTACAGTCAGAATGTACACAAATCCTGGTGCTGTCAATGATATTCTATTTTTTGCAGGAAGGGGACAAGGATATTTCACAGGTTCTTGATGAGGGCACCAAGAGAGCAGAAGCCTGGCATCGTGACGCTGCAGCTCGAGCTCGTTATACGAGACCGGCACAACCAATTACATGTGCTACTTTTGCACAAGATGTTGTAGAAGGGAGAGCAAAGGTTTCACAGGCACATGAACACAAACACCAGCCTATGATATTTGGGCCAGCGAGTCTTGTCGGTGGAAACCCAACAAGTGAAAGGGAAAGGATGGCAGCGCAGGTTTTCCAACCTAGTTACAGGTATATTTTCTCATACCTTTGATAGACAAATAATTAAGCAGTTCAAAGGGAAAGTTGAAGTCCTAGTTAATTTTATTATTATTTATGTGGAATTAATAGATTGCCAACCATGAGCATCGAGGAAGCTGGCTTAAAGGAGATGGAGATTATGAATAAATTTCAGGAGAGAAATGCCAAGCTCATGGAAGAGGCCAATTCGTCATGGTACAAGGACAATCGGAAGTTGAGGCCAGGTGAAGAAGATGATGAAGATGATGATGCTGCCCAAGATAAGGCAAGGGCATGGGATGACTGGAAAGATGACAATCCTCGAGGTGCAGGCAATAAGAAGCTCACCCCTTGTGGGTAAGAGTAGCACGTGGTGGTTCTACGTCCCTCCCACATTCTTGGAAGTCTATTGAGGTACTTTCTCATGAACAAGATCTCACTCTCTGGCTAATGGGTAATTGTTATACAAAATTTTGTTGTTAGTATGGTTTCCCAATATGAACTTATTTCCATGTATATAGTTCACCTATTTCTGGATGGAGCTGCTGTAGCTGTAATGCAATTTTTTCATAATCTAATTATGATGGGTTATCTGATTTTCTTAAATATCTAGTTGATTGATATCAATCTTACAAATTTGAGGGGACCTTTATTGTGATTATTGTTACTTGATCCTTACCGTTTTACAAATTGAATTAGTTTCAACCTATTTGATAAGGCATGCATGTGTGGCATAAAACCTTGAATAGCTGTGATTTCCCATAATTGTTGTACCCAATCTAAATGACATGAATTTTGAGGGAAATGGTAATGTGATTATGAGTTTTCATATGATTTCATTGTTTGAAATGGATTAGAAAGCGAACGCAATTCTCGATTGCTTGTTCAACTTGACATTACGCTGAACCTATAATCGAACTTTAGTATATGGTTGTTTCGGTTCCACAACCAACAGAATTGAAAATTTCAATTTGGTGCTAAAACTTTTTTTTTTCAATCCCAGCAGAATTGAACTGTGATGAGATCGTGTGAATATTATTGCATAAAGCTGAGTATTGATTGTGTTTCACGCCCTTTCAATGCTTGGACTTAATTCATCTGCTTTTAACTACTGTCAAGTTGTGTTTCTTCACTTTCGGAAGTTCTACACGTTATTGTCTAAATATGGCCATCAATGATCTATAATGTGAGGTTTTTCACAAGGATAAATTACTAATAGGTTCTATTTTTAGGATTTATCACCCATCAAGTCTTATTGATAAATTTATTAGTTTCTCTTGTTTTTATGAATGAATATACAGCGATAAATTCATCAATAGGATCTGTAGGTAAATTTTTTTTTGGATAAATCAGGACCTGTTAAATAAATCTAATTAATAAGATTGTTTGGTAAGTGTTCATTTTCATAACTGTCTTTCACATTTTTGCTTCTTTTGTTTTTTGTCCCCTTTTTAGAGCATATATTGTGAAGGAAATTCTTTTTTCCTTATTAATTTTTCTAAGCACCTTCAAACAATGATTACACAAAATGCATTTTATTCAAACTTTCTACAGCGGCAAGCCAATGAACCATCTTTCTCATCCTTACCTTCCTCGGCATTGTGCCGTCATCATCAAGAATTGTGTATACAATAGTCTTACCGTTATGTCTAGTGTCTTCTATGCTTGCTTCAATGACTTGACATACTTTTTCTCAAATTCATTAAAAATTATTTTTGATGTAAAGATCCCCCTAGCTTTCTTCAATGGGAAAAGTTAGGGATCATGAAAATTTTGTCATGAAAATGATCATGAAAAATTTATGATCCTTGGATTACCTTGATTAGTGTGTGGTGTTTTATTCTAAGTGCAATCCAAGGGTCACAAAGCTTTCATGATTATTTTCATGAAAAAATTTTCATGATATCTAGCATTGATGTTCTTCAATATATTCACATCTATTTTCACTCTTAACAACTTTTGGCAAAAAGCATATTTTGCTTTTAACTCGTGCCCGCTTATTACGAAGAACCCAGTGGAAATGTATGAAAATTCACAATAATTTATAATCAGATTGAATGTAATTATTTAAGAAAGCATTTAAATGATTCACTAAGGTGGGTGCTGCTCATTCTTGTACCCTACGATGATGACCTCACATGTGGTCAATCTCATTTTTTCCTTATCCCAAACACATGTGGTCAATCTCATTTTTTCCTTATCCCAAATAACTTCAATCATTGTATTTCATACTAATATTTTAAAAATTGAACCGGTGAATGAACCGAAAAAAGAATCAGGTAGACAGGTCATCGCTTCAACCGTCAAGTTGAATCGAAATGACGTAATAATTATTTTATAAATATTTTTATAATTTAAAAATAAATAAAATACATTCATTTAAAATATTTTTATAATTTAATATATATATATATATATTTATCAAAATTTTATGTTTATATATATATTTATATTAATATTGTTTATAAAAATATTAATTATACATGTGTTTAAAAGAAATTACTTTGAAAACAATAAATATTATATATATCGTATATACTAACAAGGAGTCATGGTAACATAGTGAAAATTTATGCTCTTTAGAGCTTGAGGTGCTAAATTCAACTCTTTGTAGCATTAATTTTTTCATTATTGGAACATATATAGCAAACCGGTCCGCTTTGCTTCAACCCGTTTCGATTCAATCGGGTAACCAGTTTAACTACAAATTTGGTCGGTTTAGCTTAAAAAGGCCAGTTCTCAAGCTAGTTCGGGTTTGAGGGTTAATTCGGTTCAGAACTTGGAACGGTTGACGTTGTGTCCGGTTTTCAAAACCTCACTTCACACTATCAAGTATTTCTTCCCATGCTTATGTGAACTCTTTTTCATTCTCAATGTTATAAAATTTTTGAAAAAAACACTCGACACCCTTATCCTTGAAGATGCAATTTATGTGCTTTCATGCATTTTGCATCAAATGCCACATGCAAAGATGGTAGCTTGTGTTAGGTATCGCACCAGGTATGACCTTAGTTATTGCGGCATCCTAATTCATAAAAATTGTCTTTGAAGCCTTATTTGGCATCACCTCCAAGAATTTTCTAAAAAGTCATATGAAAGAGTCGACAGGCTCATCATACATTAAAACCGTGTAATATACAATTGTTTCTCAACGATGATTAAATCTTATGTTCACTATTTAACTTGTAGGTTGTGTAAAAAATAACTATATCACCAAACTGTATATAATTCATGATCATGTGAACACCAACTCAATATGTTAGTGATCTCCTCATTATCTAATTGAACCAAGTAAAAAAAGCAAAGTTGGATTCTCCGATATTTTTTCACAAAAAATTGCAACACGCTACTACATTGCCTCTTGGCTCTCAAATAAATTTCTTAGTCCAGTTTTGTGAACCCAAGCGACTCCCTTCAACCAACTTCCCTGCCCATGAGCTCCAATGCAGCACTAAGACAGATTTCATATTGTTCGGCTAGTTCTACTTCGGTTTCCTGTGGATGGTGGAGGGCTTCATTCTTCTCTCTTAGCTGTTGGTTCTCTCCGTCTCTTTAATTTTTGTTTCTCTCTTTGTTCGTCTTAGTTCATTTCTCTTTGTTCTAGTTTGTTAACATTTTCCTCTTTTCTTTTCCGAACCACATCAAAAACAGCGTTTTTTGGAGCTTTTAAAATTTTGACTGTTGGTTGTTAAGTTGACAACATGTCAAGCTGAAAAACAAAAGCACTCTAGGATTTGAATGCCTTTTGCGAGCCATGGACAAAGAGAACAAAAAACTGAATAACGATAATTGCTAACCAACGTGTAGCGCCTCCACCCACAACCTATAATTTCAGAACTAGCCATCCTACTTCATCACAATAGTGTTATTTTAAGGGTTAATTACACTTTATATCTCAAATATTATCTTATTATTTGGACCAAAAATGACAACTCAATAAGAAAGTGCCACGTGGTGATTGAGTAAATGAAACTGTGTCATTTTATCAAGCCAAGAAGGCATCAATAATTGCCCCTATTATTTAGGGGATGATGGAGGATTAAATCCCATGACTAATTAGATCCCTATAAAATAGGAGCAGCAAGCCTATATATGGATATATATAGTTAAAAGAAAATGTTTGGGAACTCTAGAGAAAGAGTTGTAGAGAGAAAACTAATAACGGATCCCATTATGTGATGTGATGTTTTGACTTGTATTTTTATTTTTATTTTTATTTTTGTTTTTTATTTTGTCACGTGACTAAAACTCGTTAGAGTTCTATCATTACTCATATTTGAAGGCTGTAGTAGAGGAGGTCACGTGGCAATTATCAGAGCAAAAGGATTCCATTATTTTTCTCATCCAACGGTCACATTTTGAATGCTCTAACAGTTACTATGTTTAAGGGATGTGCTTTGACTGAATTGGACACTTGGCAACCATCTAGGGCCCATCACTTACCACCCAATGGCTAAGATCATAAGAAGGTTTAAACAGTCCTTGTTCTTAAGGAGCACTCCAAACAGGAAGCTAAAGGAGGAGGATTGATTGTAACACATGGCGCCTAAGGAGTCATAATAGCAACCCACCAACAAAAGTAGTTGAGAATTTTCAGGAGATCATTCCTAGCTATCCAGAGATCGGAGCTACTATAAAAGTCATTTTTGAAGTCAACCAAATGGTATATATCTAGACCAACACATCTTAAAATTACACTCAATCTAACACTAGTGTCAAACATAGCTCCAGTCTCTAGCATTAGTTTATCATGGAAGGCATCAGTGCCATAATTTAGTTTGTTGGGCATCAGTTCCACTTTGACATCCATGTCATTTTAGGTTGTTTTTGTTCATCAGTGATTGTTTTGTTTTGTTTTAATTGTGTTTACAATCAGTTGTAACTCAATTTCACTTTATTTAAACTTTTTCTTGTCATTTTATATGTTCAATCCACTTGAGTATACAAAATTTGGCAATTCCTGGTTATTACTCCCTTCTACCAGATTTTCTTCCTAATTACAAACACCTAGGAGATTTTAAGGTCTGGCAAGCAAAGAACTAAAAGGCTTTTGTCCCCTTAGGTCTTACATAATCTATGGAAAAAAGTTAAAAGTCAAATCATAATTTTCACGCAGGCAATACTTTGTCTTAGCACCCAAACTTCCTGTGTTAGCCAATTTTTGTGTAAACACTTGTTTATTTAATTTTAAAATTGCACTTTTAAATCCCTCAATTATTAAAAATTTTACAAAAGCCTTTTTTCTTGAAGGGGGTGAAAGTGAAATAATTTGATAATTGAGATATCTAAATGTACTGTTTTAAGGTTGAGGAGATAAGATAAGTTTGAAAATTGCTTTTTATTTGTTTATATTTTTGCTTTTTTTGGATATAAAAAAGTTTCTACATTTGGTAATTGTTAAAAAAAGTTTTTTTTTTTTTTTTTTTTTTTTTGGTTATAGATAAGGTTTTGTGTGCCTTTTCACACTTTTTATTTATTTTTTATTTTTTATTTTTTTTGGATGTATCATTTTAAAGACCCTTAAACCCTTAACATAATTAAAGCAACATAGTGAAATTTCACAAATTATGGAGGGTAAATTTATCTTTTAACAATTTTGTTAACATTTCTAATATTTATTTATTTATTTATGGAGTTTTCATTTATTTATTTTTTTTTAGCGAAACCAAACAGACTTGTGATGTTAGCTTCTTAGACCAAAAAAAATGTTGTTAAAATTGTACAATTAAACAAAATAAATAGATTCATGATTTGTTAAATTAAATAATAGAATATTAAATAAATCCATATTACATTGTAAAGCATAATACAGAAATACATATCATATAATATACTGAAAGACAAGAAATCAAACCAAATTATATGTGATACCACAGTGTCCTTAAAACAGATTAGCTGTCTCACCGTGGGTACTAGAGGAACGTCAACTTCTGTCTTCCAAGATAAGATGGCTTAAACCGGCTAACGCAAAAGCACCTTCTGTTAGCTTGGCGAACCGACAATAGCAACACTCTCTCTCACACAGGAAGGATTATTATACTAGCAAGCAAACTGACTGTATGATTGGAAGGCAAAAACTTCTGTACCAAACCAAGGGAGATGAGTCTCCTCCTATACACAATAGGGAAGAGATGAGGAGTCTCCAGCCATCAAGGGTAGCCACTAATAGAGGTCATTACTCTTGCAAAACTGCTGGAATAATGCACAAAACTGATGGGAATTCAAAGTGTGAGTTACACACAATATACACATATGTGTATATATATTTCTGCAACAGACTTGAGCCTGCAATAGACCTGGCCCAAAAAGAATAAGTTGGTGGACCACCAATCCGGCCCAGCCCAAACCTAAGCCGTTCCCTTAAGCCTCAAGCCCAAGCCTAAGTCCCAAGTCCCAAGATCCAAGATCCATGACCTACGGATCACGGACCACGGACCCCAGACCCGGACCCGGACCCAGCCTGATCCAAGTAGTGCACGCACGCGCGTGTGGCAATTTTGCCATAACCAACTTGGACCATAGTCTTGACCCAAGCCCATCCTTAAAACATCCATTCCTCCATTCCTTCGGGAAATTTGGATGCCCCAAAAGACTCATGCCCTTCTCATAATCTTGAGGCTTAAATACCCATCAAAGTTTTCCTCCACAATCAATGTGGGATTGGTAGTTATACACAATTCCCAAAACCTCATTCATGCAGCCATCTTTATAAGACAATTTCTCATTTAATTCTCAATGGTTTTTTATCATTCTTTTTGTGGTGTAAAGACGTTGTTACAAAGAATCTAAACCCATTTAATCCCACCTCAACCAATGGTTGGGATCTACTTTAATTTCACATTAAAGTTTATCAAAACCCATTTTTTTCCAACAATCCCCCACATGAATAAAAATTGACCGAATAAGAAAAACAGACAACATTAACAACAAAGACTCGAAGAGAGAGAGAGAGCACATTGACTAACCTTGCATCAGAAAATGTAGCTATTGGCCTTGAACCTTTCATAGTGAAAGCCTATCAGATTTACTAGCTGACCAGTGAACGTGATGTCTTGAACTATTATGCCGTTTGTGTAAACCAAGATAATAGACCTCACACAGGAGTTAGTTCAACCATTGTTCTTGTTTTCACTTGTGTGTCCGGTATGGCCCTGGAACATTAGCCTGGTTTAGTGAGTGGTTTTAAAGAATTCGACCTTACTAATTCTTAAAGAAACGGCCCCACTTCACACTCACATAGGTGACCTATATAAGGTATCTCATTATACCACGGTTAACTATCATATCACTTAGGTCATTAAAAGCATTAGCTTAACCTTCTACCCCCATCAGGTATCACTGTACAAAGGAATGAGAAAGAGGATTTACCTCTTCAGTGACTTATCCATTACACAAAATTAGGTTGTCCCTTTGAACCTAAATCTTGGGATCTCCAGTTAACTAGGTTGGGTTTTTCGTTCCGATAACATTACTAAAGGCCTTAACCCCATTTCTCTTGACGACGTTTCTACTAACTCTCGAATTAACCCTTTGGTTAGCAGATCCGCAATGTTATCTTTAGACTTTACATAGTCTAGAGAGACAATTCCATTAGAGAGTAGTTGTCGTATGGAATTATGTCTATGATGGATATGTCTAGACTTTCCATTATACATATGACTTTGTGCCCGTCTAATTGCTGATTGGCTATCACAATGAATATAGATAGCAGGCACAGGTTTTGGCGAACGTGGAATATCCTCAACGAACTGGCGAAGCCATTCAGCTTCTTTAGTTGCTTTATCCAAAGCTATAAACTCATATTCCATCGTTGATCTCGAAATACATGTTTGCTTGGAAGATTTCCAAGACATAGCTGCCCCTCCAAGGGTAAACACATAACCACTAGTGGATTTGAAATCTTTTATATCAAATATCCAGTTAGCGTAGCTATACCCTTCTAGTAGTAGCGTAGATAACCCAATACCCGCATAATGCCTCTCCAATGAGTGGCATTCGGATTACTTGTGTATCTACTAAGCCTGCTAATAGAGTAGGCTATATCCAGCCTTGTACAACTCATCAGATACATCAAACTTCCAATAACCCGAGAATATTCTAGCTGAGAGACACTCTCACCATTATTCTTGGTCAAATGTAGACTCACGTCTACCGGTGTCTTAGACACACTTGTATCTGATTTAACAAATTTCTCAAGTATCTTCTCAACATAGTGAGACTGAGAAAGTACAATACCACTAAATGTTCTGGTAATCTTAATACCTAGAATGATATCTGCAAGGCCCATATCTTTTATGTCAAACTTTAAGTTTAACAATCTCTTGGTAGTTCGACCATTTCATTATTACTACCAACAATGAGTATGTCATCTACGTATAGACACAAAATGACATAACCTCTGCCAGTGTCTTTAACATATATGCACTTGTCACACTCATTGATTCTAAACCCATTTGACAACATAGCGTTGTCAAACTTCTCATGCCATTGCTTAGGTGCTTGTTTCAAACCATATAATGACTTGACAAGCTTACAGACTTTCTTATTTTTCCCTAGAGCTGAAAAACCCTCGAGTTGTTCCATGTAGATTTCTTCATCTAAATCTCCATTTAAGAAAGCTGTCTTTACATCCATCTGATGTATCTCTAGACCACGTAAAACGGCTATTGCAATCACCATGTGAATGGATGTAATCCTTGTCACAGGTGAATATGTATCAAAGTAATCCAGGCCTTCTCTCTGCCTATATCCTTTGATAACTAGTCTAGCTTTATATTTATCAATTGACCCATCAGCCTTCATCTTTCTTCTAAAGATCCACTTACTCCCCAAGGCCTTACTGCCTGGAGAACCAACTCCCAAGTATGGTTCTGTAAGATGGAGTCAATTTCACTTTTAATAGTTTCTTTCCATAAGGGACTTTCTGGTGAAGTCACAGCTTCATGGAAAGTTCGAGGTTCTCCCTCTAACATATAAGTCAAGAAGTCCGGGCCAAAAGACTTAGCAATCCTAGCCCTCTTACTCCTTCTTGGCTCATCTACTTCCTCATCTTGATCATCTACTTGATCATCATCTTGATCATTATCTTCAAGCTCCTTCTCAGAACTTTAATCCTCTCCTCGGGTTCGGCAAGGGAATATGTCTTCAAAGAAAGACGCATTCCTTGACTCCATTATGGAATTCTTGTGGATATCTGAAATCTCAGACTTGTGCATAAGAAACCTATATTCACTACTATTCTGTGCATAACCAATGAATATACAATCTACGATTTTCAGACCTATCTTGGGTGTAGGTACCACCACTTTTGTAAGACACCCCCACATTCGTAGGAAATTATAAGAAGGCTTCTGGCCTTTCCATAACTCATATAGAGTCTTGTCTACTTTCTTCCGAGGGATTCTATTTAGAATGTAATTCGTGGAGAGAATTGCTTCCCTCCACAACTTCTGTGACAATCCAGAACTTAGTAACATTGCATTCATCATCTCCTTTAGCATCATATTCTTCCGTTCAGCAATCCCATTTGACTGAGGAGAATAAGGCGTCGTGGTTTGGTGGATAATCCTAGATTGAGCACAAATCTCAATAAACGGTGATTCATACTCACCACCACGATCACTTCTTAAAGCCTTAATCTTGTGGGCTAATTGATTCTCAACTTTATTCTTATAAAGAACAAATTTGTCAATAGCCTTATCTTTGCTTTTGAGCAAATAGACATAACAATACTTGGTGCAATCATTAACAAAAGTGATGAAGTACTTATTACCACCATGTGATTGTATAAACTTTAAGTCACACACATCACTATGCACTAAGTCCAATAGCGCTGAACTTCTTTCAATAGAATGAAACGAAGATCTTGTCAACTTCGCTTCAACATAAGTCTCACACTTATGTTTTGGATTAATCTTAAAAGATGGTATGTGATCTAACTTGATTAATCTACATAAAGATTCAAAGTTCACATCTCTTAGTCTACCATGCCACAAATTGGAAGACTCAAGCATGTAAGCAGAAGAAGATGCATCTTTATTCATCTTTAGGATAATAGTCATTACATTGAGTTTAAACATACCCCTCAACATATAACCCCTACCCACATACACTCCATTCTTGGTCAAAACAACCATGTCGGACTGAAAGACCATGCGAAAACCATGTTTGCTGAGAAAAGACCCTGAGACAAGGTTCTTACGAATGTCTGGAACATATAGGACTTCATTCAAGGTCAGCTCCTTTCCTGAAGTCAACTTCAGGACCACCTTTCCTTTCCCCTCAACAATTGAGATAGCAAAGTTTCCCATAAACAACTTCTCACCATTTGTAACCAGCTCGAAAGTTGTAAACAGCTTCTTCTCGGAGCAGATGTGGCGTGTAGCCCCTGTATCAATCCACTATTCTCTTGGGTTTGAACCCACCAGATTCACCTCAGAGACAACGGCAGACAAGTGCATGCCATCCTCCTCATGGGAGTGCTCTTGTATATCTGCCATGTGAGCACAAGGTTTAGTCTTGTATGGCTTCTTCTACTTGCGACAGTCACTAGCCCGATGCCCCTCGCTACCACAATTGTATCACTTCCCTAAGAACCGATAACCAAGTTCTTGCGGCTTGTGTGCTAGCTTCTTTGCAACACCACCCCTTGGCCCCAACTTTGAGCCCTTGCTCACAAGAGGCTTCTTCCTCACCCGAGAAGATTTGCCATGCTCAATGACATTGGCCTTCACAGAGGAGGTACTCCCTCATTTCTTTCTATTATCCTCCTCAATTCGGAGTTGGACAATCAATTCTTCAACGGACATTTCATTGCGTTTATACTTCAAGTAGTTCTTGAAGTCCTTCTAACCACTGGGAAGTTTCTCAATGATCACAACAACTTGGAATGACTCGTTCAACGGCATCCCCTTAGCATGAATCTCATGCAAAATCACTTGGAACTCTTTGACTTGGCTTATCACAGTTTTTGAATTGATCATTTTAAAGTCCAGGAATCAGCCAACGACAAATTTCTTTGCCCCGGCGTCCTCAGTCTTGTATTTCTTGTCCAGAGATTCTCATAACTCCTTTGCTAAGCTCTTGGCACAAAACACACTGTATAGTGAGTCTGCCAAGCTGTTGAACACATAGTTTCGACAAAGATAATCTGTCTGCTTCCATGTGTCAAGTGCCATGAATTTTTGCCTATCTGGCTCATTCTTTGCCATGGCTGGAGGATGCTCACTCAAAACCTTTGCAAGGTTTAGCGTGGTCAAGTAGAACAGCATCTTTTGCTGCCACCTCTTGAAGTTCACCCCAACAAATTTCTCTGGGTGCTCATGATATCATGGCCCGAACCCGCCCCTATGGGTTAAGGACATAACCGGCCAATAATCAAAGGATTACCTACGGCCTCAAACCAAACAAGACATAACTCATCAGAGTAAAGGGGCCAAACGGAAGCAATTTCAAACTTTTGTCCATAGAGTTGTGCTTACATGGCACGTCATAACAATCCATACATATGCATGTTAATAACTCACATCAAAACATGTAATAACACAAAGTTCTGTACATACAGGATCATTCAAGTCTAAGCCAACCAATCAAACTATATACAACCGTAATCCAAGGTTCTCGCCAACATGACAAAATATAACAAAATAGCAAAAGGGCGAAAACAAGTCTCGTGCGTGAGACGTATAGGCTGACTCTTCAAAACATTGACTACTTCTCACAAACTTCGCTGAGGTTGGGTTTGGACCTCCCTTGGCTCACCTACAGACACATGAATGAGCGTGAGCGAAAGTCCAGTGAATAATATCAAATAAGGAATATACACGAACAGTATTTAGAACGACATACACCAACGGCCTTAGGCCCAATTCACGTTTCTATCTTGTATATATATATATATCAAGTAACTGCCGTTCCAAACACATCAGACGGCCTCGGGCCTAATCCATTCATGTCAAACAAACTGGCCTTTGGCCCATTCATTCTTTCATTCATGTCAAACTGGCCTTTGGCCCATTCATTTGTATCCAGCGGCCTCTGGCCCAACCATGTGGCATAGTAAACATTTGTCCACAATTCAAATTAATTGACTTACAAGACTTATAGGGAAATAAGCAATTGGACAAATAACATACTTCAAAGTATCTTTACTAAGATATTACTCACAGTGATCGGCTGGATGATTTGCCCTGGAGCTCGACCCTACACATTCCATGAACACAATGGGTCACAAATAATTCAATTCGTTCTTAATTTACATATTCCCCTTTAGGCTTCATTCTTATCCTTTTAACTCATTTACAATGCTTAATGCATGCCTAAGAGTACTTAGAAGTGAAAGAGAACGAAAAATGGAACACAGAACACATTTACAAAATTTCAGAAACAGGGGTCCCCACTCGAGCGTGGACTTTCCCGCTCGAGCGGACCCATTAGGTCTGCAAAAGTACTGGCTGCCTCATTTTTATGCTCGAGCATGAATTAGGACGCTCGAGCTGAAGGTCTTGCTACATGGCTCCCCGCTCGAGCGAACACCCATGTCTGCAAAACTTCTAGGAGCTCGCATTTCCCGCTCGAGCGGCGCCTTCCCCGCTCGAGCGGACATACCAAATTATGGAAAATCCAGGATTGTTCTTGAGCTTCAAACTTGCATTCAAATCAATATATCTTGCATATTATGGCTCAAACTTCACATATACATGTACTAACATGATCCAACACCAAATTTATTACATTATGAAGCTCAATTTCACAAATTAATCACATGCATGTCCCAAATTTACACCAAACTTATTTCCAACATAACAAATTCATGCATTCAAAACTCATACTCTTATGAATTGTACATGCATGTGAGATATAGCCCTCATTCTTAACTTAGATGATGAAGATATGGTTAAAAACATGAACTTCAATCAAAGATTCAACATGGATCATGTATTTCAAGCTCAAACATACAAATTCATGGCAATTTCTTACATGCATGTGTATATTGACTTCCAATTTATCAAAACTAACTCATTTTCATCATAATCAATTCAATTCATGTTCCTTATCATCATTCAACTTTGAATTCCCAAAGTTACAAGCTAATATCCATGAATTTACTCACCTAGGAGCTTCAAACACCCAAATTCTAGCTAATTCTTTGAGTTCAACCTCAAATTCTCAAGCCTTGAGCCAAAATTGCCCAATTCTTCCTCTTTCCCTCTCTAGCCGACCCTCTCTCTCTTTCCTTAGAGTAATTTCAGCCAAAATGAATAAAAGAGAGGAGTTGAGTGTATAGTGCCCCTTTTTATATAAGTCCCATTAATCATAATTATCAATATTAAATAATTTGAGCACTACACCATCAATTTAATCTAATTAATCTGATCCAAATCAATTTTCAATTAAATTTCACCGTAGGCTCTAAAAATTACGCTAATCACAATAGCGTAATCAATTTCGGTTTCTGTGGCCGATAAGGCCTTCAATTTTCAATTTATAATAATAAGTTGAACAGATATTCCTATGGTGAACAGATAGAAATTCAAAACCACATATGTTCATACAAATGGCACACAAAATCGTATCAAACACATAATCATACTCATAATAAAGATCAATTAGCATAATACGGAACAGGGTTATCACACATGATGACTGAGCAGTCCTCCCGGAACAGCCGGAGTAACGCCAGGGTTGACCACAGAAGTCACAGCAGTAAGGGTTGGTAACCCAGTTACCTCGAGGTTTAGATCCCCACCAACGTTAGCAGTATTAGCGGCATCGATGACGGTTGCCATTTCTGAAAATTACATCAGAATATCACTTTCTGTGTTTTTTAGAAATTAAACTTAACACTAGAAAATCCCATAGTTGAAAAGTTAATTCAAAATTAGTCTCACCACTAAACCTAGAATCAAACATAGTCAAGAATGTTCCTAGGAAGACTGGAGGAGTCACATCGATCTCACTTAAAATCCAGTTAACCTTTTAACAAAACTTTCAAGAGCATATTGACTCCTAGTCCGTGGGAAACAATTTTCAGAATTAAGTTTTCCAAGGGATGAACTAGGTTAAAACAAACCAAGGTTCAACACTTATATGCAATTTAAAAATTGCTACAACAATATAAGCAAATAAAACTTGCTTTTACAACTTGGTAAACAAACCAAATAAATCTCAAGCAAAAATTGTTTCAAATATAAACAAAAGTGAACTAATCCAAATAGGATCATCATTTGTCTAAAACTCCTTTCCTCGCTTAGGTATTTCTGTTCAATCAAAAAGTTAGAAGTCCAAATTCTTAGTGTAATCCCAAATTTAATTTATTTGGATTTGTCTTGTTTCCATTCCCTTTAGCATAGGTATGCCTACAAAGATGGTTAGTAGTAAACTACAATAAAATACAAACACATAATCTAAAGAAACTTGTAAAACTAATCATTTAATTTAATAGTCAAAACTAATTATGTTAGACAAGTTATACAAATAGACTTAAAACTCCCAAATAAATTACAAACTTTCTAACTCTAAAAATTAAACTAAATTAATTGACAAGAGTTTATTATAACACAATAATCATGTACATAAATATATCCAAGTTACAAAAATGTTATAACTCCAAAATTAAATTAAAAATAATTGCCATGAGTTATAAATGAATTTAATTCTCAATAAATATGTAAATAATTCTAGAATTTAAACATGTAACCTATACCACAATCTAGAAAATAAAGAACATGCAAATAATAGGAAATAATAAGCATGTGAATTAAACTAAAATGCCGTAGATATTGAACATATTGTTTATAATAGAAATTAGAAACTAATTAGGAGCATGTAATTTTAGGAGGCAAGTTTCATGTAAATATTTCTAGATAACTATAAGCAATTTAACATGCAAATTATATTATAGAACTAGAAGCATGTAAATTATGATAAAGATCTAGAACTACAAGGCATGGAAAAATTATTTGTTTATTTAAATAACCTAAACAATAGATTATAAATTAATTAGTCAATTATTAAATAAATGCACTTGCAACAGTAGCATACAAAAGCAGTGACATGTAAACCAATTGAATCTGAAACATGCAGTTTACATATACATAGAAAATTGGTTTTGGTGGTATGGCAATCAGTAGCATGCATCTATCTATATTTATATATTTTATTATAATTAAGGTTTGACATAAGCAACAATATATGTACACAAATATCTTAATCATGCATTCAACACTAACCAACTATTTTCCAATCCTTATTTTATTAATTTACTAAACATAACAGTGGCCTCCTTTGAATAGCATGTACAGAATTCCCATACAACACAGTGGCCTATTCTAGAAAATGAACAAATTAGTATCAACAATTAATTCAATTTCTTATGCAACTATACAAGCAGATTTCGGGAAAATAATTAATCTAGTATCTACTACAACTATGCCACAGAATAAATTTATCTTATATGAATTTATTTTTCTAATGAGAAACACTAATCTGTTTTAAGTTTGTTGTTAAAATTGTACAATTAAACAAAATAAATAGATTCATGATTTGTAAAATTAAATAATAGAACATCAAATAAATCCATATTACATTTTAGAGCATAATACAGAAATACATATCATATAATTTATTGAAAGACGAGGAATCAAACCAAATTCTGTGTGATACCACAGTGTCCTTAAAACAGATTAGCCGTTTCACCGTGGGTGTTGGAGGAACGTCGACTTTTGTCTCCCAGGATAAGATTGCTTAAACCAGCTAATGCAGAAGCACCTTCTGTTAGCTTAGCAAACCGACAATGGCAGCACTCTCTCTCACACGGGAAGGATTATTATACAAGTAAGCAAACCGACTATATGATTGGAAGGCAAAAACTTCTGTACCAAACCAAGAGAGATGGGTCTTTTCTTATACACAATGGGGGAGAGAGGAGGAGTCTCCAACCATCAAGGCTGGCCACTAATGGAGGCCATTACTTCTGCAAAACTGCTGGAGTAATGCACAAAACTTATGGGAATTCAAAGTGTGAGTTACAAACAATATACACATATGTGTATATACATTTCTGCAATAGACCTGGCCCAAAAAGAATAAGTTAGTGGACCACCAATCCAGTCCAGCCCAAACCCAACCCATTGCCTTAAGCCTCAGCCGAAGTCCGAAGTCCCAAAATCCACAACCCATGGACCCCTTACCCCAACCCGGCCTAGTCCGAGCGGGCGGGCGGCGCGAGTGGCAATTTTTCCATAACCAACTTGGACCATAGTCTTGGCCCAAGCCCATCCTTGAAGCATCCATTCCTCCCTTCCTTCAGAAAATTTGGATGCCCCAAAGGGCTCATGCCCTTCTTATAATCTTGAGGCTTAAATACCCATCAAAGTTTTCCTCCACAATCAATGTGGGATTGGTAGTTATACACAATTCCCATGAGGCCATCTTTATAAGACAATTTCTCATTCAATTCTCAATGGTTTTTGGTCATTCTTTTTGTGGTGTAAAGACCTTGTTACAAAGAATCTAAACCCATTAATCCCACCTCAACCAATATAGCGATCCCAGTTTTGACCCGACCTTTGTTGTATTCCGGACTCTATTTTCATGGTTTAATAATGTATCCATGTCTTGTTTTCCTCCTTTAAGCCTTTGAATTTGAGTTTTGGAACATGTTGGGCGTGTTTGGAACATGTTGGTTGTTAGTTGGTCTAGATTATTGTTGCCCAAATTTTGGCTTCTTCGCTCGAGCGTGGTTTCTTGCGCTCGAGTGAGTTTTGAGGGTTCTCAAGTTTCCTTCCCAAGCACAGCATTTCTGGGAAGATGAAGTTCTTCGCTCGAGCAAGGCTTCTTGCACTCAAGCGAGGGTGTGCGTCTGTGAAATACCTGAAGGTATGTATTCTATGCTCGAGCGACACTTCTTACGCTCGAGCGAGGTCACTTGTTGTGTCTGGTCACTCAAGCGACCACTCCTTTGCTCGAGCGAGGATCGTGTATATCAGTTCACAGCAGAGCATTTATGTATCACTTTTGTATCTCTTTTCACTCAAAACCCTAATCCAACATCCTCTCTACCTCTTTCTACAAATACTTCAAGATCCAAGCATCTCCCAACCCTAGTCCCTTTGTTAAAGAGTTAGAGCATCTTGTGGGCTTCCTCTTGATCCGAACAAAATCAAATTTGGAGCATTTTGAAGTTTTTCATCGTCTCCTTTGAGCTTCTACACTTGCGGTAGGGATATTCTACACCTTGTTATGGGTTTTAACCTAGATATTTGTTGTTATGAATAAATTATGGGATTTGGGAGTGATTTGGGTAAACTAGGGTTTGTGCTCAAATTAAAAAGGAGGGTTTTCTATGTTGGGTTCCATAAATGAATATGGGGTATTGAACAGGAGGTTACCTTAGGTTAAAATGGTGAAATTTAGCCTTGGGGTTAATATTTGGAAAAGAAGGAAATTTGCCATAATTTGAGTTAAATAAATTATTTTGTTTAAATGGTGAGATTGATAGGGGAAATATGAAATTGGAAGAATGCATGAATGAATGGTGTAGTTGGATTTGTTAAGTCACTCACCTATGAAAATTTGATAAATTATCTGTTTAAAAGATTGTATATCTGTTTAGAAATATCTGTTTTGGAAAATCGGTGGAGGATAGCTATGATTGTTGTAGAAACTGTATGAGGACTAGGTAAATTGAAACTGGTCATTTGAATTATGTCATTGAATATGACGATTTGATTAAACCATTGAATATGTGATTTGGATAGTCATTGTATATGACAACGCTTTTAAATACATTGCATATGTATCATTGTTTGGGAGGAGATAGGAGATATACTCCATTGTTTGGGAGGAAAAAGGGAATGGACTCCATTTTGACATTAAGTTGGCCGGAGTATCTAGGATGAAAGTCCCGAAACCTTATATGTGTATATTTGGGTGCCGGTTCCCTCGGACGAGAATCTGTAAAATAACAAGAAGTTTGAAGTGTTTGAGTAATGAATGTTATTGAATTGTGAATGAATGAGTTGTAGTCTCATTTGGGATTGTTTAGATGATAAGGAGCTACACTTATGCCTTGATTTGAAATGAATGAATGGAAATGGATTAAGATGTGATTATTAATATTGAATGGTAATGGGAGAATGTAAGTTGGCCTTGAGTATTGGACTTTTATCTGATATTCATATCTTAATTAAATCTCATATATTGTGTTAGTTTATCTCTACTGGGCTTTGGCTCACCTTACTTGGGAAAACATTTGCAAGTACAGGTGACATGCCTTCTCCACGGGTGTAACTTGGGAGGACTAGGGGCTGCAGGCTTTACTTTTGTTATGATATGTTTAAATGTTTATTCAAGCCGAGGGCTTTACTTGTATCGAGCATAGGACTCTTCCTTTTGTTGTAACCCAGTGATAACTTGGAAAGATGTAAGCCCGTAGGACATTTATTTTGTTGTTGTTAATCTACTATTACATACTATAGATTCAGGATGAACATATATGAATGTATAATGCATGTAATTACCCTTTTATAATATAAACTCTGATGAATGAAGTATACCATTTTATGATGTTCATAGATCTTATGGAATGGATTAATTGTATTATATTTTGGGGGCGTGACAACCAATGGTTGGGACATACTTTAATTTCACATTAAAGTTTACCAAAACCCATTTTTTCCAACCAAAAAAAAATTGCTTATTATTGACAAATAGGACCAATGATATTTAAAGGAGGTAAAATGTGATTTTAATCATATTAATGTCCTTTTTTAGTATGCCATAGTGTAAAATGTATTTTGTGAGATACATATCAACAATACATATTTTATTTTCTTAAAGCACCATATAATTTTTTTAAATGTTATCTAATTATATATTTAATTTAAAAAAATTGCATCTGGTAATTAATATTTTTAAAATTTTCATTTTATTTGATTAATTCAAACTTATGTTGAAGAAATTAATTATTAATTGTTAATATTTTTTGAAGTTATTTTTTATTTTAATTTTTTTAAATACAACAATTATTATTTACAAAAATATTATTGAATTGATATAAAAACTATATAATGTGACTTCTTTTGAGACTATATATTAAAGGGTTAATCCATTTTATCCCCTCATAATTTGGGATTGGAGCACTTTACCTCCATATGATTCAAATATAACAAAAAAGTCCCCATATGATTTTAGACTAAAGTGTCAATGTTAGTTTTTTCATCCAGACTAACAGAAATTATATCACGTATGATTTTTTAGAGTAGGTTTGATTTTCTACAAAAATAAAGTGAAATTATTACAACAAAAAAAATAATTTTACCCCAATTTTCTCCAAACTTAAAGTTAGATTAATATGTTAATTAAAATAAAATAAATTAAAATATAATTAAGGATTGATCTAAAATATAAAATATAATTAAAGATTGATTTAAAATAGAATAATAAAAAAATGAAATAAATAATAATTAAGAATTTATCTAAAATATAATTAAATTAAAATTAGAGTAACATGTTAGGAATCACAATAAATAATTAAAAATTTAGGGTTAATTGTGATCTAAAATATAATTAAATTAAAATTAGATTAAAAGCTACGAATTACAATAACTAATTAAATATTTAGGATTAATTGTGATCTAAAATTTCAAAATTTCATTACCATCAATGGTTAAATATATTTTTTGTTTTTTTGTTTCTCTGATGATTACCAATTCTCTTTATATCTTGTTGATAATGCATGCTAAACACAATATACATAGAGAAAATAATATTTGTAAAGAAATTTCTCTAGTTTGAAGTTACCAGAATTTTACAGAGAAAATTCTAGTAACAAGAATGATGATGGTTAATACATATCTTTTTTGGCTAATGTAAACTTAAAAATTTCATCCTTATCAACGGTTCAATATATGCATGCTAAGTGGTGATTATTAACACAATGTACACGGAGAAAATTATATTTGTAAAGAAATTTCTCTGGTTTGAAGTTATCAGAATTTCACAAAGAAAATTCTAGTAACAGAGAAATTAATCTCATATGATGCAAAAAGGGAGCCTATTTGATCATGTAATTGTAGTACATTGTGTTGGTACAAAATAATACACAAAGTAATTCACACCATTCAATTCAAAAAAACACAATGCATAAAGTAATTTTCCCTGGTATTGGGAAATTTCTCTGCATGAATTTGACTGGTATTATAAACACAGTGCCCAAAATATGTTTTGTATTGATCCATAAATTACAGAGAAAATTCAAAAAAAGTTCAGAGAAAATTACTAAACACAATGCACAACAGACACATTATTTTTGTAATATGATCCATATATGTACAAATTTCTCTCTATTAACCAACATCGAAAAATTAAACATAAATTCCTCTAACGTCCTCAAATGTATTATTCAATCAATAAAATGTAATGTAAACAATTAAAAGGGATGGATATCCTCACATATTTAATAAAGGTTCCTTGCATGTCCTCTTATTATGGAGAACAATACTCCCATATCGACTACACTTCATGTCACGCCCCGAAAATTCCCAAAATAAATGTTCACCAACCCCCATTGTTAAATATAAACATGAGTAAGTGTTCAATGTTAACATCATCTATAAATCTCCAACATTTATATTCATTAATCATTAAGAGATTTACAAAAAGTATTCAACATGCAAATATACATTCAACATTCCTAGTATATGAATCCATAGCATGTGGCATAGTAGTTCAAATACAATTAAATGTCCTCAAGGCTACAATTTCCAAGGCTTAAGTCTGGTTACACAAAAATGGTTTCAACCCATACACATAAAGCCCTTGGCTTGCCAAAAATAATTACAACTAAAGAAAAAAGCCTCGTGCTCTCAAAAACATATCACATACATCTAACTCGGTGGAATCACACATCTTTTCCTACACAAAATCCCATAGGGATGAGCACAAAGCCCAATAGGAAAACCTTCACAAAGTATATAAATTTGTGTCAAGAAAGGGAAATTATCACCCCGGTACATAGGGCCGTTTCAGATTCTAGAAAGATTGGGTTTAGTTGCCTATCAGATTGCTTTACCACCGGGCATGGAGCAAGCGCACAATGTGTTTCACATATCAATGTTGCGAGGCTACCTTCGGGACCCTTCTCATGTTATTGACTATCATTAAATTGTGCTAGATAACGACATGGTTTATGAGGAAAAACCCCTTTCACATCCTTGATTGGCAAGTTAAGCAACTACGGAACAAGACTATCCCAATGGTAAAAGTGGAATGGAGAGAACATCAAATACAGCAACGATACTCAGAATTATTTTCAACTTAAGGTAAACAAGTTTGGAGGACCAAACTTCCTAAAGGATGGGAGATTGTGATAACCCAACCCATACTATGCTCAATTATATATGTGATTATGTGTTTTATATGAATTTGCAAGTTTGAGTATGAGAAATATGTGAATTTAGAAAAATATCTATTGAAAGTAGGATTACCTATTGCAATTGAAACTTTGAACTAAAATTGAAGGTCATAGAGGTGTGATAAACAAAAACCAAGTTCATAGCTATGATTAGCATGATTTTTAGATCCTTTGGTGAGATTTTGAAAATTTATGATTCGTAATAAATAAATTAAGATTTTTGAGTTAAGTGTATATGTTTAGCCTTTTGTTATTCATTTTGTTGAAAAGAGCTCAAAGTGTGAGTTAAAGAGAAAATAAGAGGAGAAAGCTAGGGATTTAAAGGGAATCAAGGGGCAAACCATAGATTTGAGTTAAGGTATGGAAATTTACTTACAAACTTTGTTTCTAACTCATCTTTGTCTTGAAATCATGAAGAAATTAGGAATTTTGAGTTGTGTGGTGGCTTGAGCTAAAGGCATGAAATTCAACCCTAATCTCTCCATTTTTGTTTGATTTAAGTTCACTCTTGTGATTGACCCATGAAACAAACCCTAGATAATTCATGAAAACAAGATTTGTTGAAAGATTGGTTATGGATCATGTATTTTGAATTTGTTTATGTAATGTATGAATATGGGAAAGAGATGAGTCTGTGAATTTGTTGTTGATACAAGGTTGATATGTTTAATGTGGAATTACACTTGTATCATACTTATATATCACATTTTTGAGTTATTTTTACATGAATTTGGGCTTGGAAATGAGTTTAGGAAGTTTTCATCTTTGAACCATTTTCAGACTGTCTGATTTTGCCTAGACCGCACGAGCGGCCACAGGCACCACACGAGCAAAATATAAAGAAAAAAAGAAGTTTTCATTTTGCTCCTTGGGCGCTCGAGCGGCCGGTGTTTCCGCTCGAGCGGATTTTGGCCGCAAGTGCAGAATCTCTGTTTCAGCCCAACTTCAAAAAGGCATATCTCCTTCATCCAAACTCCATTTTAAGCGATTCTTGAGCCTAAATTCAAGCCCTCGAAGTCTAGTTTCTAATGGTGGTGGTCTCACATCCAAATTATAAGTACACAAATAGATATGCTCAAATTAGTGAAGGTTGTTTACTTTCTTTTAACCGTTTCATACCATTTCCTACCCTAACTTAGTTTCCTTTCACTTCTTGCTATTTCCTTAAATCTTAAATAAGTAAACATGATATGTTCAATTAAAAACATATGAAATTATTGTAGGAAACATTAATTTAAGTCATGAACATTTAGGGCCGTTTAAAGTACATCTTTGGAACATGCTTTGTACGTGGTTCACATGTAGAGAAGATTAGCATTGAACACTTGAGAGAAATTAAAGAAAAGTGTACGAATTGAAAAAAATGATTTATCAAATGTGTACGTGACATGTTTTGTGTAGGTCGTGTGCCAGAGGCAACGCCGTAAGACCAAACGCACTGTGAGTAGTAATATAGTACACTTATATTCTTTGTTGTGTATCTTGAACCATGAACGGTGATTGGTGCCAACATTATGAATTGATTGAAAATGATGAAAATTCATTGATATTATATGACATGTGCTAAATGATTGGGCCTGAGGCTGCTTGTCAAATAATTGGGCCCGAGGCTGCTTGTTAAATGATTGGGCCTAAGGCCGCTTGTTAAATAATTGGGCTCGAGGCCGCTTGATAAATGATTGGGCCCGAGGCTGCTTGTTATATGATTGGGCCTAAGGTCGCTGGTTATACTATTAGGCCCGAGGCCGCTTAATATATGATTGGGCCCGATGCCGTTTGTTATATGCTTGGGCCTAAGGCTTCTTGGTTTATATGATTATGGATATTGTGAGAACCTTATGATCATCTACTTACACTGATTTACTGTATTATTACTCATTGAGCTTCGCTCACCCAATTTTATGTATGCACATGTAGGTGATCAGCAGCATAAAGTACACCCCTAGAGTCAGCTTCAGGAGCCTTTTGTGACCTAATCGAGTCGTGCCTCCGAGACGGAGTTTTGTCTTGACTCACACCACACTTTGACCTTATTATGTTTTTGATTTCACGGTCTTGGGTTGTAAATATTATGTACAATTCTCCTCTGGCTCTTATATTTTTGATGGGCATGTATATGTATTATTGTGTTACATGGTTAACTCTATGATTTTGCTCATGATTGGCACAGCTCAATGGACTTCTCTTTATTATATGCTTCCGTTTATGGCCCCATTAGCATAAATATTCTGTATGATCGTTTGAGGCCTTTGGTAATCTACGAATTACTGGCCGGTTATGACCCAAACTTTTAGGGGCGAGTCCAAGTCATGACAAAAACAAATCACCAATTTTTAGGGTTTCCACAAAGCTAGGTTTTTCATTAATTTTGGAAGGACTTTCCAAAATAACATCCCTCCTCAACAATATAGTTCATACCCCCAAAAGTTTTTAGAAAACATTGAGAAAAACCCTTTTTAAAATCATCAAGAACTCATGAATCAAAATTAAAGTTCTATACTACAAGAGGAAGTTCCAAAATCAACATAAACTTGCAAAAATGTATATATAACTCAAAGATTATCCATACCTCAAGTTTTAGAGAAAAAGAGAGAAGAAACCCCCAAAATCAATGGTGTTGAAACCTGACCTCCACCGCACAAAACGTAGCCCTCGAAGAGTTCTCCAACTTTGATGAAAGGACTAGGATCAAAACTTTAATGGGTTTGGAGAAATCAAGTGTTTAATGTAATTTGGTGAGAGTAATTGTAGAGAAAATGAAGAGAAAAGTGTTTTAGAGAGAAAGAGATAAGTGAAAAGTGAGGTACACTCAGCCCAATGAGAAGAGAAGGGAAAAAAATTCAGACCCAACACTTCCCGTACGTACGTGCCTTCTTCCGCACGTATGATATGCCCTTTCTCTCACGTGTGGCCTCCTCCCTTGCACGTGTGGCCCATTTCCCGCACATGCCCCCCGAGTTTTGTTTTTCGCCCAAAAAGTGTACTAGCAAGACCACAACACTCCGACTCCAACCCACGCTGACTGAAGTGAGCAAAAAAAAAATCTTACTTTGGAACAAAATAAGGATGAAAATCCAAGAAAGGTTTTCAAGAACGGTGAACCCGAATGGTCGACAAGACCTTAGGTTAATACCCCCACACTCCCAACGCAAATAAGATAAACATAATTAAAAGAAAACAAGATGGGTTAGCTACCCGGGCATCACAACATCAACTTTTTAAACTCTCCAGTAGAAATAATTCTGTTCTTCTTCGGCCTTCCAACTGGTCTCTCACTCAATGGAGGTAAAATCATAGCATCATCAATGGTATAGACAGGTTTTTCAACAGTTGGAACTGGGCAATCGAAAATGAGTATCCTTGACGATACATATCAGTATGAAAAAATGGTTCAACGAATGAATTCAAATTATTTCCACTCCTAAAAATCGCAGCAACATGTTGACATGGATACTCATTTATTTCCCATTTCTGACATGAACAAGTTTTCAACCCAAGATCAACCATAACCAAAGGAAAACAATGTACTTCAAACACATTATCAGATGATAAACTCACATTCCACATCCTCTCATCCATGAAAGCCTTCTCCAACACACTATTCATACAAGGACAAAGGACTTTATTCCATTTACTAGAAAGTAGCCCCCTATCAAACCTCATATTCATGATTTGCAACCATATCATGTCCACCAAATATGTTATTGGCAAGTGTTGAGTTTTTCGTATCCATGAATTGAATGACTCAGCAACATTTGAATACATTTTGCCATAACGTTTCTCCTCGAGATATGCATCACTCCAATTTTCATATGGTAAACTTCTCAAGAAAACACTCACAATGTCTCCTCTCTCACTATTTAATTTATTTAACTTGAAATGGAATGACACCTTTGTTGGAGCATATGCATATTTTGAAAACTTGGACACGATTGTCTCGCTAACCAAATTTGTGTTTCCACATGATAACCTATCCCTCAAATTTCTCTTTAGATGTTTAAGACAAAATGCATGATAGTAATTAGGGAAAAACCTTGCAATTCCTTCCACAATACCACAATGTTGATCTGATATGAAACTTATCATCCTCTTTGGTCCCAATAATTGACACAAATGTTCAAGGAACCAACATCAATTGTCTTTATTCTCAGCGTCAACAATGGCAAAAACTAGAGGAAAAAACCATACAAAACAAATAGGAACAAGCATATTAGATATACACATGTAGAGAAAATTCGCACAGTGAACAACCAGAGAAAATTCACTTAGTGGCCAAATCTAGAGAAAATTCACAAAATTTACAAAACATGACCACAAACATAGAAAATTCACCCAGTTCCCACATCTACATTAAATTCACATACTTAGAGGAAATTAGATATATTTCCAATTACCTTCATTTCTATCTTTCCCTGTCGCAACAATCATAACCCCTTTGTATCGTCCTTTGAAAAAAGTTCTATCAAGGAATAACAATGACCGACAATAGTTGAAACCAGCAATGCATGCATGAAAAGCCATAAACACTCTTTTGAAATGCTTGTTATCTTCAAAATCCAACTCAAAACGACTACCTAGATTGTTCTTCCATGCCACATCAAAATACCACTGTAATTGATCAAATGACAAACAAGAATCCCCATATGTACTACCTTTTGCTTTTTCAACCCCCAACCAACCAAAATTATAACTGATTGAGGCCCCATATTTGTCTTTTATTTCTTTGACAACATCCACTAAACGAGTTAAAGGCTTTGTACTTACCTCTTTAAGTATCAACCCATAAACTAAGTTGGAAGTCATCCTGCCATGTTTACTCGTACGAATGGCCATACTACATATATGGTCATTGTTCAAAGTTCTTATGTAAAAGAACCCATTTGTTTTTTCAACTAAAGCATGTACATGCCACATATATCCCCTTGATTTTTTATATGCACATTTTGTCGTAGCCCTTAGCTTGTCATTTTAACATATGTAAACTCAAAACCAACCTCTATAGCATATTTGCATAAAATAGTACAAAACTCAACCACGCCACCCTCAAACTTTTGTCTAACACTTCTAATATTATTTCGCCAATCAGCTGACAATAACACATTTTCTTGGTGAGAACAAAACTTAAAGAGTGAATTCCTTTCAATATCCACAAGCCTATCACATTCACTAGGCACAACATCTACCCAATTAGACCACACTTCATCCTCTTGATCAGAAGCACTACACCTAATAACTGAAACATCAACTATATCAACACCATATGTACAAACAACTCTCAACATATTCAAAAAAAAAAATCAATATTATTTCGAACCATACAATTTAGATGCCAAGCAATACAATATGAAACAAAGATTGTCTCAAGTTTCAAATTCTCTCATGTTTTGCACAAAATGCCAACCAATTCCTCATAGTTCAATTTGCATGAAATATTAATGACAATAGTATCATTCCCATATTTGCATAGCAACAACACTACGCTATCCAACTAAATTGGAAAAAAAAAATCATGAAAAATAACTTGTTCAATATAAAAACACATAAAAAGCGCTCAAAAAAATATTGAAGGGTTGTTCCTAATTACATTGGTCATTTACTAGTTAGTCTTCCTTTCAGTAGTGTTCTTTCACTGCTCTACTTTTGGTACTTTTTCTGGTGGTATTTCAATTGGTTTTGTCCGTGATCGGCCAATTTTGATCGCAAATCTCTCTATGATTTATGCCCTCATTAACCTTACATTTTTTGTTGACAATGTCGAGCTAATAGGTTCACAGTTGATGTATTGTCTCATCATGTAGCATACAAATATGCCATAATCCACACTGCATACAAATTATAGATATAGCTAGTTTTGAGAAACATGCAAATTAAATTATCTCATTTGTAGATATTGTATGAAAGTTACGAATCATTAGCTTGTTGTGGAGCATTCTTGACATATTCAAAATCATAATTTGTGCTTTATGAGTTGATCATTTTGAATTAGGGTTGTGATTGTGCCTCTCTTTCATGGCATGCTTTCAAAAACTTTTCTACATAATCTTGCTGTAAAAAAGATATTAATTATGTGAGTTGTGTGCATGTGATTAACCGGATAATTTCCAAATAACAGAGAAATTTACACACAAGAACACAAAGACACAAATTAATAGGAGTCTATCCTAGCCAAAGAAATTTTAGATGCTAGAGAAAATTACATACACAAGCACATGGACACAACTGAGACAAGCAACAAAATGTGATGAGTCAGATAATTTTCAAATAATAGAGAAATTTACACACAAAGACACAAATTAATGGGAGTCTTTCTTGGCCAAAGAAATTTCAGATGTTAGAGAAAATTACATACACAAGCAAAAGGACACAACTGGAACAAGCAACAGAAATTGTGAATGAAAAATTTTCCAGCAGAAATTTCAAATAACAACTAAAGGGTAGTATGTTAGTGTAAACCTAAAAATCCAAATTGTGTTCAACAACAACTGGAGTGTTGACCAACCAATTGGGAATGAAAATTTTGACAACAGCAAAAGTGAGGTTAATGCAGGCAAATTACAATATTAAGTGACAACTCAAAAATAATTTCCATGGGCAAATGACAAACAGATAAACTTCACAAGCACAAACACATTTTGACCCTAATTCAACCACAAATACATAACCTTCACTTTCACAATTCAACAACATTATCATCACATAAAGGACAATATGGATCAGAGAAATTTGCACCCAATACCAATTGTTTTGCATCTTTGAGATATTTGTCCTGTACATCATCCCTCATTGGCCTTAGGGAGTTGTAGTACTTTCATAAATTGTCTTTTTTGTCCAAGACAAGCAAGGTCTAATGATTTCCATCGATTGACTTCTCATTGTCACCACTATTTATTAGAAAATGGAGGAATCGATAGTTTCTCCATGCGGGTTCAAGATGCTTGTCAAACAATGAGATTCGAAAAGAATGATTTCCTGTCATCTTGATAAAGTTTTTTGGTCAGAGAAAATCAAACAATGGTCAGAGAAATTTGAAATGACAGAAAATTTTAGAAATATACACAGAGAACTTTGAAGTAGTAGAGAAATTTTAAGACATGCACACAACCAACCAAAGAAAATTAGACAAGTCACACAACTGGTTTCAAGAAGTAGCTCAAAAGAAGAAAGTAGCAAGTAAATTCCAAAGAAAATCAAATAAAAAAGTAGTAACACACCAAGCCCATGCATGTGGAAAAAAAAAATGAAGTTGCTTGTTGTCATTTTCTCCTTTGGTCAGCAAGGAGTATCTCTCCATAGCCATCAATGACCTAAAAATATCATTTATAACTGTAACATTGTTTTATAAAGGCTTATGGAACATGACAGAGAAATTTAATGAAAGACTTAAATTGTAGGCAATTTCTTTTTCCTTTATTAGGTTTTTGATATCTTGAAAAGAAATGAGATTCAACTCACTTGTCTAGATGAAAGCCCTACAAGATGACGAAGAAGGGATTTAACAGTTGTTAATGCGATATAAGTTAGTAAATTGTTGTTTCTTATCTTCTAGTTTAATTGTTGTACTTACTCTAGTCCAAACAAATTCGATATGTGTTGCAAGATATCTTTAACATGTTCTTTGACCAACTTTGCAACCGGTAGACTTGATGGAAAAATCCAAGATTTTCTGAGGTTTGTTGGTTGAGGCAAGACATAGTCATCAGTATCAAGAATTTTTTCTTCTTCGGTGGTTTGTTCTATTGGCTTTGCATCTTGCTTTAAAGCTCTAGTGATCTTTGCAACTCTAGGATATTCAAAGTCTGAGTCTTGCTTTCCTTTCCTTTTCTTTACCTTTAAATTCCTTATCATTGATGTAAGATCTTTTTTCACTATAGCAAGATAGTGAAATTTTAATTAAATTTGTAAATTTCTCTGAAGTAACATAAATTTCTCTAAAGTAATAGAATGGGATTTCAATATATAAATTTGTTTAATTCAATATTTTTCAGTTGTCATAGACTTTTGTCTTTGCTTTTGCTTGTTGTTTGTCTGCCACTCTATTCTTCT